>CM033642.1:254092494-254335222 GCA_019512145.1 Engystomops pustulosus | reverse complement strand
TTATAACAGCAATGGCAACGTAGCTAAGTGATTGAGAGATACATTAAAATCGGGTTCATCTTGTCAAAACTCAAATTTTAAGACCTTGGTTCGCAATTAAACAATCAATTTTGCATTTTGGGGCCTGCTCAAAAACAGTCTAGACAATTTGAAGCTCTTGATATCCTTGCCTTGTGATCAGCACAGGCCTCAGCTATTCTACAAATAAAGTACATGAAGCCTTGTACTAAATTAATGGGGATTAATGGAGCCTGATACGTCGGGGGGTAATGGTTCAGTTTTTGGGTTTGCTTGCTTGACCTAGACATATTGCCGAATTGGCGGTTGACCAGCAATCTGGCAAAAATTTATGTTCCCTAGCAAAAAGCATGGTTACGATGGCTCACCTTTATTAATTTTTGAATGCTGCCAGCTTTCTTAAATAATTCATAAATATAATATAAATATAATGATAGAATCTAATCAGATCCTTACATTATATATCTAGACTATATACTATCTACTTATATATCTATCTAATCTATCTATACTATCGTCATCATCTATCTATCACAGACTACTAGCGATCTATCAGCTATCATCTATCTATCTCTTCTATCCTATCCTCATACCGCATCACTGATCTACCATAGCTACTACATCTTCTCTCTATAGCTCTCCATCTACAAAAAAGTAGAGTTCATGTCCGCACAGCTTTATGGAACCACTAATGAGGGGATGGGGAGTGGGGTGCAAAGCCTGCCAAGGTCCTGGCTTGGTCCCTACGCAAGATACAAATTGGAAAAAGCGAGCAGCACTCCAAAGGTAGAATTCAAAAGTTAGTGATCTTTACTGAGGCAAGTGGCAACGTGTGTCCAACACCGAAACGTTGCCACTTGCCTCAATAAGATCACCAACTTGAATTCTTACCTTGGAGTGCTGCTCGCTTTTCCAACTATCATCATCTTCATCATCTATTACTATCTATACTATCAGCTATCATTACGATCATATCACTAACTCCAACATCTATCTACTGTATCTATCTAATATCTCACTATATTATAGCTATATTTTTCTTAGTCTACACAGTTATCATTTGCAGTCATTATATTTTCCAGGTCCGGGCACAGCGATGCATTGCTTCACACTTCATTAGTATTGTATAGGACATCTTCTCCTCCTGGCCCCCGTCCGCTGGACACCATGCTAGGGTCATCACACTAATTTGCCTAAAGCATCCCCACAATACATTGATCCAAATGATTCATTGTCAGCACAGAAAAATGGATGAATTTCAGATCTCAGAGGTGAAAAGTCAACCATTAATCCATAATTCTACTCCACTTTCTAACTAACACTGGGTTATTTATTACGTATTAAAGCCGAAGCTTTTGTGCTGTTAATTTATTGTCAAACGTTTACAAACAAAAGCCGAATCCTTGCTTTGTTTTATGGAATGAAGTTTATGAGATCCTCATTTTATAACCGCACCATCAATACTTTACTAAATTTATGAGATCCTCATTTTATAACCGCACCATCAATACTTTACTAAATTAAATGTTCTGCTGCAGATCTGTGCTGGGGAACTGATAAGATGTGCCGTCATATAGAAGTTTTATATATCATTTCCATTCTTAATTTATTAATTTATTATTTTTAAAGGGGTTGTCCAAATTTATAAAATTGTATCTTAGACCGGGGACTATAAAAGCAAAAAAAACCCTTACACTTACCTCCTCTGGTGCTCCATCGTTGCCGCTTGTGACTGCCGTGTCGGACCTCTGCTGAACCCCTGCTCCAGCATCACTTTCACTGCTGTATCAGGCGAGGGGAAGTATTTTTCCAGGGGACCTTGCTTCCTGTGTTGCCCCTTCGTCTGTAGAGTCAACTCATTTGGTCGAGTAGGTCCTGTAAACCCCCCATAACTTCTGGCCAGGCACAGGTCATAAAAACTGAGCTATGGAGAAACCAAGAGGCAAAGGTGGCAAAATGTGTGTTTTTTTGTTTTTGCTAGTGGTTTTCCATATTCTTGGAAAACCTCTCTAAAGGGATTTCGGAATATAGATATTGATGACCAGAGCTCACAGTATGTTGGGTCATCAACATCATATCTGTAAGAAATCAGCTTTTTGGAGTGTATCGATCTTTCATTTGTTACTGCTTCACGGGTTCGGAAATTCCAGAAAGCTCTGTTAGGGCTCACCCGCACCAGTAACACTGATGATCAGTGCAAGCACCAATATAGCAATATATTGGTCTTTTAATCAATAAAATCTGATATTAATAACATATATCGGGAGTCCGGAGTATTCTTGAGCACTCAAAGCCACGTGTATGTGGAGCATCAGTTGGATCGTTACCTTAAAGCACCAATCGCGGGTGTGATCCTTTAAATGCCAGCAATGCCTGCTCACCACCATATTCCTGAGAAGAACCAAATGGACCAAATGACAAACCTGAACTTCTAGCTGAAGTTCTGGTTTGAGTTTTGGACCTAAAGATTGCTGTTTGTGTCCACTCATCACTACTGCTGAACATTATGGGGGCATCTTTAAAACGTCATTAATATTGTAATCCAAGGGCCACCCGTGGCCTATTCACTGTGTGTATGCGCCTCCAATGCTCCAAACATCTACAACAGATCAAGATCAGTCCAGAACATTCTAGATGATTGGCAATTACTTGAAGTGACTATAATGTGGATCTCACTCCAGTGATTTGCTCCCCTCAAAGTCTGTCACCTGGACAAAATGGGGTTTACTTACTAAGGGTCTGACTTTCTGACGTTTTCGGGTTCTACACAACTGTGATAGTATTGAACAGGGGTCTGTGCTGCGATTGTGTCGCACGTGATCGGATTTTTGGGCAGCTGCGCTGCTTTCATGCAACACAAATTGGGGGGGGGGTTGCTTTTGGATGATCCGACTGAATCGGACTGATTTAACGTTCAAATTGTGTCGCAAGACAATGCACTTACATGCACCAGGAAAAAGAAGGTGAACTCCGGCGGACCTGAGCGGGGAAGCGACTCATGCAGGATATTGGGTCTTAGTAAATCGTGGCACAGTGCCCCAATGTCTGAGGGTGTTGTAGAGGTTTGTCTAGCAGTCAACGACCTCTCACCATAAGGTTCATTGCCCAAAATAAGCCTGGAAAGAACTCTTATGTCTTCTTGTCGCAAGGCCCAATTTATATAAGACTACACCACTAGTCACTTACTGGACATATCTGCCTGATACACAACGCTATGAAACGTACGTTTCATAAACTTACCATACTCATTTTTTTATGGATATTTACTCGATATTCCGAATTTCCAACACCTCTGAATAAATCCAAAAATGTCCAAAGGAGAACCACAAAACTAAAGATAAAATGTTCCACATCAAAAGTCTGTTATAGAGCAGATAAGACGCAGCTTCATATAGATACATAATAAAAATAAGACCTTGATAAAACACAGCAGTAAAAACAAGCAAACAGCAAAAGATGAAGACAAACAACAAGCCAAAACAATAAAAATAAAGTAAACACCAAAATTCCAAGAACTTTATAAAATGTCCCCGAAAACCAAGCAGAACTAAGAAAATAACATCCCGCACAAGATGAAAGGCGATAATATAGAAAGATAGATAAATAATACCGCAGCTTTCAACATTGTCATTTTCCTTCCCATTTCCATCAAATGAAAAATGCGAATTTTTTTTTTTTGTGTATTTTTGTACATCTGTGTTGGTAGATATTGAAGCCGGAGACATATTCCTGTTTAGAAATCTCCCCTCCTTTGTAATATGAAGGGTTTTTTGCAATTCTAATGTACATTCAGCCGCTGACAAGGAACGTCTGAAATATTTAATCATGCTAAACCTGTTCCAGTCATTCCAAGGTCTCGTACGCGGACTCTGGTTGTGAATATCCCCTGGGCTCATAATGAAAGAGAACGCGTTGTATAAAATCAGAACAGAACCTTCAGCCTTATACAGGGAATGATAGGCGGAATAACTTCATGTTATTGAGCTCACAGCTGATTCACCTTGTATCCTCAGAGCCAAACACTTGGCAGAGACGGAGAGGGAGTTTATTTAAGGGCAAATGAAACAAGATGATAAGTGAGAATGGAGAAGGTGTATTCATGGAGGTTTCTTATTAGGACTGTATTTTCTCAGGAATTAATTTATGGGAAATTTCCTTGGGTGTTGGGATGGGTGTGAAAAAAAGGACTACATACAAGCCTTCATGAGCATGTTCCACCATTCCTGCTCTATTATATGACACCTACAGATAGGACACTATGGACAATCTAATCAGCTCCTCCTGTCCTATAATATTCTGCCTGCAGATAGGACAGTATGTACAATCTGCTCAGCTCCTCCTGCTCTATAACATGCTGCCTGCATATAGGACACTATGTACAATCTGATCAGCTCCTCCTGCTCTATAACATGCTGCCTGCAGATAGGACACTATGTACAATCTGCTCAGCTCATCCTGCTCTATAACATGCTGCCTGCAGATAGGAGACTATGTACAATCTGCTCAGCTCCTCCTGCTCTATAACATGCTGCATGTAAATAGGACACTATGTACAATCTGCATGGCTCCTCCTGCTCTATAACAAGCTGCGTGTAAATAGGACACTATGTAAAATCTGCTCAGCTCCTCCTGTTTTATACAATTCTCCCTGCAGATAGGACACTATGTACAATCTGTTTAGCTCCTCCTGCTCTATAACATGCTGCCTGCAGATATGAAAATATGTACAATCTGCCCAGCTTATCTTGCTCTATACCACGCTGCATGCAGATAGGAAACTATAAACAATCTACTCAGCTGTTCCTGCTCTATAACATGCTTCTTACAGATAGGACACTATTTAAAATCTGTTCAGCTCCTCCTGCTCTATAACATGCTGCCTGCAGATAGGACACTATGTACAATCTGATCAACTCCTCCTACTCTGTAACATGCTGCCTGCAGATAGGACACTATGTACAATCTACTCAGTCCTCTTGCTCTATAACAGCGACGCAGATTGGATGGTATATACCAGAGGTGGCACTCGAGCCCTTTCTGTGGGCACCAGACCATCACTCCAGGACAAAGTCACCAAATAAAACTGACCCTTCATTGACTGTTGGAACTGGGGGGAAAAGTGAGAAGGTGTTGACAGAACTGCAATATCTTTAGAGGTTCTCATTCTGGACCCACCATTCTTCCTCTACAGAGAGACCTGGAAAGAAGCTACAATGAGAGTTGAATTTGCCCTCTTCTTTCAACTGTATTGGTGGCCTCAGGTGGCAGATAGATTGAAAGAGATGGAAGAAACAGGTAGTAGCAATAAGTACTGCTTAAAATGCCATGTGGACACTTCTGGTACTTCAAGTAGATTTTGGTTGTAGTTTGGGCACTCTGTCTCCAAAAGGTTCGCCATCACTGTTATGTACCATCTGTTCATTGTCTTCTGCTCAGTAACATTCTTCCCATGAATTGGATTATGTTCTCAATAAGATGATTCCCTTTCAAGTAGGAATTTTCTAATTATTGTTTATAAATGAACGGCAGAAACAATTACAACTCCTCCAATTGAATATTATTTTTCCCAAATTCCATCCACATACAAGGAGTTACATAAAAGATCCGGGAGATGACATTCATCTGATATGCTGATCGCTCTATGAACTGATCCTGACCGAGGATTAACCTCTTCATAGCCATAAACCTTCTGTTATTTCATTATCAGTTATTTGCATAACTTTTTGGAAAAATGGCTCCTAAAAAATAAAAGTTGAGGACGGTGGAGGAATTCGAACGAGAAAAAAATAGAATAATGTTCCCCTTTTATTTTCCTTTCACAGTCTAATCTTTCTCTACATGGTTTTATTACATGATGGAGATTGATGTTACAAAGTAGTCAAAACCTTCTCAGCATAAAAGGGCCGAGGCTTAGAGCGGGCGGCAAAGCTGCATTTTTTCCTTTCTGCCAAATTCATAAAAAAATCGGATTGGGAGCCAAAGCACATGTGTCTGCGAGACTTCCTCCCCGGGTAATGTCATACACATGTGTAACTCCATTACCGCGCACTTCACTCAGTCTCAGCATGCACACTGCACAGTGAGTTATGTCCGTGATTTTCTGCTGCAGACTTTTACTTTGAAATGTAATTGATGCATTGAAAAACAAAATGAACGCCCGCTCTCTTTGTAAACCAACACTCATGGCGGCTGCGCTCAATCTGAGAAGGAAAGAAAACGGAATAATCATCAATCTTTCTAAACTGCAGATAATTTGAAAATGGAAAAAAGTGACAATAGCGATTACTAAAAATGTATACGGCCGAGGGATTCAGGTACAAGGAAGCGAGATGCTAGAGCCACGCAATGTTCTAGAACCCCCACTAGAGGGAGGTGTTTAGAATGTGCAGGGGGCATAACCCAAAATATACCAATACATTTGTTATCTATCTCATATCTACCTCCCCGCACAGATGCTGCCACTCTCAGGGCAGCGCAGCGCCGCCTCCAACTGCCCGCTCACCGACTGTTGTGCGACGTGCCCACGAGGTGGAATTCAACACTGACCATGTTATCCAGAGTTTACCAGCAGCGCCGAGCGATTGTAGACTGCCAGATGTCAACTTCCACCAGAACTGGTAGTCATACATGGTCCCCTTATCAAACGAGCTGTGTCAGGCAGAATTTTGGGTTGTTTTCATGGCTTCCATGTTAACTTTGTCGCCACCCTGCTGTGTAATCCACAAAATATACTGGCAAACTTTTATCATGTACCGATATTATTTGAGCGCTTCTTGCTCACCTCCTTTGGTTCCTCTCTGCCACCCATTGGTTTGAAGCCTGAGTCCATTTAGGGTATGTCGCCATGCCACTCTCTAGCCTGCCGCTGCTGCCGCTGCCTCTGCATGCCGTCCCCTATAGTGTCAGGGTCAATTATTGGATGTTTTAGATGCTATCTAGCTTCATTCTGTCACTCTGTCATGGCCATGCTGTTGCCCATAATTTTGGCATAATGGTGCGATTAAGCAGCCTCAGAGGCATCCATGCATGCTGCCCCTGCTGTTTCCTGTCCATTTCCGTGGTGTTTCCATCCTTTTCTGAGGTTCCCAGGTGTTTGGCCAAGCTTCCCTGTGCAGAGCCTTGGTCCCCTTGAAAAATGCTCGAGTCTCCCATTGACTTCAATGGGGCTCGTTATTCGAGACGAGCACTCGAGCATCGGGAAAAGTTCGTCTCGAATAACGAGTACCCGAGCATTTTAGTGCTCGCTCATCTCTACTATCTATCTATCTATCTATCTATCTATCTATCTATCTATCTATTATCTATCTATCTATCTATCTATCTATTATCTATCTATCTATCTATCTATCTATCTATCTATCTATCTATCTATCTATCTCATATCTTCTATCTATCTATCTATCTATCTATCTCATATCTATCTATCTATCTATCTCATATCTATCTATCTATCTATCTCATATCTATCTATCTATCTATCTAAACGAGCTGTGTCAGGCAGAATTTTGGGTTGTTTTCATGGCTTCCATGTTAACTTTGTCGCCACCCTGCTGTGTAATCCACAAAATATACTGGCAAACTTTTATCATGTACCGATATTATTTGAGCGCTTCTTGCTCACCTCCTTTGGTTCCTCTCTGCCACCCATTGGTTTGAAGCCTGAGTCCATTTAGGGTATGTTGCCATGCCACTCTCTAGCCTGCCGCTGCTGCCGCTGCCTCTGCATGCCGTCCCCTATAGTGTCAGGGTCAATTATTGGATGTTTTAGATGCTATCTAGCTTCATTCTGTCACTCTGTCATGGCCATGCTGTTGCCCATAATTTTGGCATAATGGTGCGATTAAGCAGCCTCAGAGGCATCCATGCATGCTGCCCCTGCTGTTTCCTGTCCATTTCCGTGGTGTTTCCATCCTTTTCTGAGGTTCCCAGGTGTTTGGCCAAGCTTCCCTGTGCAGAGCCTTGGTCCCCTTGAAAAATGCTCGAGTCTCCCATTGACTTCAATGGGGCTCGTTATTCGAGACGAGCACTCGAGCATCGGGAAAAGTTCGTCTCGAATAAGCTCTATAACATGCTGCCTGCAACTAGACCAATATATAAAATCTGCTCCACTCCTTCTGCTCTATAAAATGCTGCCTGTAGATAGGACACTATGTACAACCTGCTCAGCTCCTCCTGCTCTATAACATGCTGCCTGCAGTTAGAAGACTATGTATAATCTGCTCAGCTCCTCCTGCTCTATAACATGCTGCCCTGTAGATAAACCACTATATAACTAGCTCCACTCCTCACTGCTCATAACATGCTGGCATGTAGATAGACCACTATTATAATCTGCTCCACTCCTCCTGCCTCTATAACACGTGCTGTAGATAGGGACACTAGTACAAACCTGTCTCAGCTACCCTGCCTCTATAAACATGCTGCCTGCAGTTAGAAGACTATGCATAATCTGCTCAGCTCCTCCTGTTCTATAACATGTACCTTCACATAGGACACTATGTACAATCTGCTCAGCTCCTCCTGCTCTACAACATGCTGCCTGCATATAAGTCTTGCTTTATGGGGAAACATGGACATCTACCACCAAGATGAAGGATTGTAAACCAAGTACACTGACATACTGGTGTGTGTCCTCTCTGTCGTTTTTCTTCTTACACTCTTGTTTTTAAGAAATAAAGGTTTTAAAAAATATGCAAATGAGGCTCAGGGGCTCAAGGCCCCATTGACATGTATGGAGCCTGGAGCCCCTCAGGCTCATTTGCTAAAATAAGAGTAGATCCTGCCAGAGGGGATACACACACCAGTATGTCTACAATCCTTCATCCTGGTGGTAGATGTCCTTTAAACTCATTAGATCTGTCCAAAATTTTTTGGATTTCACAATAAATTTGCAACAAAAAAAACTAACAATATGGACAAAGCCTATTTCAATTATTCGTCTGTGAAATTACTGATGGGGGATGGAATCTTCGTCTACACTCTGATAAGGGGTTGAGGTACCATGTGCCAGAGACAAGAGGAGGAGGCGGCAGGTCCCTATTGTCAGCAGGAGGTGAATGGCAGCAATCTAAATATTGTCAATCATGTCTGGCCGCTCCCTATGCCCCGGCCTGTACAGCCGCATTATAAATGGCCAAATAACAAAAGCTTTCATCTGCCAGAGGACAATTCCGGGGAAGAATAGGGACCGCCGTGTCCTGGTTATAAACCATGGGACTGTGACAAGTGTGTGGGACAATGAGCACTAAATAACTTGCTGCTGCTTGTAACTTCTCCATCCAGAATCTAGTATCAGGAGCAGCAGAGTCTGGGAGGAGGATGAGTCAGGGAGCCGAGGCCTGTGGATCCATCAGCTGCTATCTATCTATCTATCTATAATCTATCTTTCTCCTATCTATATATCTCCTATCTAACTCCTATCTATCTATCTCCTATCTATCTATCTATCTATCTATCTATCTCCTATCATCTCATATCTATGATCTATCTATCACCTAACTATCCATCTATCTATAATCTATCTATCTATCTATCTATCTATCTATCTATCTATCTATCTATCTATCTATCTCCTATCTATCTATCTATCTATCTATCTTCTATCTATCTATAATCTATCTATCTATCTATCTTCTATCTATCTATAATCTATCTATCTATCTTCCATCTATCTATAATCTATCTATCTATCTATCTATCTATCTATCTATCTATCTATCTATAATCTATCTATCTCTTATCCATCTATCTATAATCTATCTATCTATCTATCTATCTATCTATCTATCTCCTATCTATCTATCTATAATCTATCTATCTATCTCCTATCTATCTATCTATCTATAATCTATCTATCTATCTATAATTTATCTATCTCCTATCCATCTATCTATCTATCTATAATCTATCCATCTCCTATCTATCTATCTATCTATCTCCTATCTATCTATCTATCTCCTATCTATCTATCTATCTATCTACTTGTTGTCCATCCCCAGTTGTGTGCACTCCTATTATTACATCTAAGGGGGTCATCAATCATAGTCCTGCACTTACTGCGCTGGTGTATGATGCTGCCCGACATGACGTACGTCTGTTTTTAGGCATATAAACTGTGATAAATGTACCTGAGTGTATGGCTACATTGGGCCTGATGTATCACTTTTCTGCGCCTAAGTGTAGTAGTTGCGCCTAAATTCTGGAGCACTGTTGCGCCACAATTATCACAAGCTACAACCAACTGTGATAAGTATATTTTCTGCCTCTTATTAATCACTTTACTTTAACACAGTTTAGGCGCAATGTTAGATTGGGGCAGTTATATGTGATTCTCCTACAACCTCCTCTCTGCTTCTCTCCCGCAACGCTGCATGAGAATGACCCTCACAGCAGCACCCAGGTGTGTGACACCCAGCACCCAGTGATACAATAGTATGTGAAGAACAATATGTGTGAAGAACACATTGCAGATGTTTCCATACATCAACAATGTGTTCTTCACACATATTGTTCTTTACAAACTATTGTGAAGAACACCGTTCGGCACGCGTGTCTTCCAATAAGTGAGCAGATGTACGAAACATCTGCAATCTGTTCTTCACTGGGTTCTTCACTTAAATGATCCTGTGTTCACTGTGTTCATTGTATTCTTCACTGTTCTTCACTGTGTTTCCTTAAGTAAATGCTCAATGTCGAGCAGGGGAAATACTTGTCCGAGCAATGAGCCGTTTAGAGTACGCTAATACTCAAACGAGCATCAACGAGTATACTCGCTCATCTCTAATCTATATCTATCTATCTCCTATCTATCTATCTCCTATCTATCTATCTATCTATCTATCTATCTATCTATCTATCTATCTATCTCCTATCTATCTATCTATCTATCTATCTCATATCTATCTATCTATCTATCTATCTATCTATCTATCTCATATCTATCTATCTATCTATCTATCTCTATCTATCTATCTATCTATCTATCTCATGTCTATCTATCTACCTATCTATCTTTCTATCCTCACAATTCGGATACCCTCCAGAAAATATTTTGCTAGGATCAAACTGTACTTAAAGTTTTAATACAAATATTTTGTATTTATGGTATTTACTAATATAGTGGGCTTCTCTCATTCCCCCCATATATTTCCATTCATTATGTGGCACACAGGTTGCCATAGTAATTGCTCTTTTGTGGCCATCTCCGATGTAAAACCTGCCTCTAGTGATCAGATATCTATGCAAATCATATTCTGCGCATTATTCACATGTACGATGCAAATACAAGGCTGGGAGTATCTGCATGAGTGACCCTCAGAGAGCGTCCCCTCCACAGAAAATTCAAGTATATTCTGTCTGGAGCCTTTAGAAGCCAAAAATCTGTAACTACAAATGTGTTATTACATATATCCGCAACTGGGATTTTGAAAGGGCCACTGGCTCTAGCCTATAGTACGTTATGCATTTCATTTTTGGAGGGCCACCGGACCCGGTCATCTGTTTAAACAATTTTGGGAGTGCCACTACAGGCACTCAATCATAATTTTTCTGGAGGCCAACCTAGCGCTCCTCTGGTTTGAAAACTTTTGGACTGCACATACGGCCACCACATCTATCAATTTTTTCTGGAGGGCCCCCTACTATGCTCCTCTGTTTGAAAAACTTTTTTGGGACTGCCACATAAGGCACAATCTATTCAATTTTTCTGGAGGGCCACCACCTGCTCCTTGGTTTGAAAAAAACTTTTTTGGACTGCAACATACAGGCACTCAATCTATTCAATTTTTCTGGAGGGCCACCACCTGATCCTCTGGTTTAAAACTTTTTTGGAATGCCCCATACGGCACTAATCTATTCCATTTTTTGGAGGGCACCTACCTGACTCTCTGGTTTGAAAAACTTTTTTGGACGGCCACATACAGGCACTCAATCTATTCCATTTTCTGAGCGGCAACCTACTGCTACTTGTTGAAACGTTTTTGGACTGCACCATACAGGCACTCCATCTATTCCATTTTGGAGGCCACCTACCTGCTCTATGGTTGAAAACTTTTTGGGACTGCCACATACAGGCACTCAATCTATTCATTTTTCTGGAGGCCACTACTGCGCCTCTGGTTTGAAAACTTTTTGCGACTGCCACATCCAGACACTCAATCTATTTCATTTTTCTGGAGGGCACCCTACCTGCTCCTCTGGTTTGAAAAACTTTTTGGGACTGCCAAATACAGGAACTAATCTATTTCATTTTTCTGGAGGGCCACCTACTGCTCCTCTGAGTTGAAAAACTTTTGGGAATGCACATACAGGCCACTCATCTATTTCATTTGTCTGGAGGGGCCACCTACCTGCTCTTGGTTTGAAAAGTTTTGGACGCCACATACAGGCACATCCAAAAAAATTGTCTCCATAGCAGCATCCACACGTCTGTTCCATTGCTACCTCCAAAGTCGTCCATTATAGCTGCCTCCATACATAGTTCCCTTTATCAACGAGGGTGCAGGCAGAATTTGGGTGTTTCAGGATTCCACATTCAAAGTGTTAATTTGTCGCCACCGCTGTGTTATCCACAAAATTATACTAATTTTTAACATTTATCATTTACAAATTATTATTTCAGCGCTCTTGCGCTTCTGTTTACATCCCTCACCCGCCCATATCCTAAACTGATAAGCAACGCTATACACTTGATCGTAACAAAGGTCTAGAGTGCTGTTTGGGGAGTAGCCTAGAGACGGGGCTTGGATGGCGAAAGCTGCCTGGAGCGGAAGCGCCCCAGCTCCATTGCCAAGATCCAACAACTATTTTAACTGCAGCACCTTTAATCTACTACTAGTCCAATGCCTCCTACATGGTCACCTATCAAACGAGCTGTGTCAGGCAGAATTTGGGTGTTTTCTTGGCTTCCATGTTAAACTTGTCGCCCACACTGCGGTGTAATCCACAAAATATACTGCAAACTTTATAATTGTACCGATATTATTGAGCCTTCTTGCCTCACCCCCCTCCTTTGCTGGTTCCTCTTGCCACCCATGGTTGAAGCCTGAGTCATTTTAGGGTATGTCGCCCATGCCACTCTATAGCTGCCGATGCTGCCGCTGCCTCTGCATGCCGTCCCATATAGTGTCAGGGTCAATTATGGTGTTTACATGCTATCTAGCTTCATTCTGTCACTCTGTCATGGCCATGCTGTTGCCCAGAATTTTGGAATAATGGTGAGATTAAGCAGCCCCTCAGAGGCATCATGCAGTGCTTGGCCCTGCTGTTTTCCTGTCCATTTCCGGTGGTGTTTCCATCCTTTTGAGGTTCCCCAGTGTTTGCCAAGCTTCCCTGGGCAGAGCCTGGTCCCTTGAAAAAAGGCTTCGAGTCTCCATTGACTTCAAATGGGGCTCGTTATTCGAGCGAGCACTCGAGCATAGGGAAAAGTTCGTCTCGAAACGAGTACCCGAGCATTTTAGTGCTCGCTGCATCTCTACTATCGATAGATCTATATCATATCTATATATCTATCTATCTATCGAGCTAAGCGATCGATCTATCTATCTCATATTCCTAGCTATGCTATCCCATCTAGAATCGATCGAGCTATCAATCTCATACTATCATCTATCTACTAGCGAGCTATCGCATATCGACGAGCATCTTCTATCTAGCTTCAATAGAAGATCTATCTATCTATCCATCTATCTATCTCATATCTATCTATCTTATCTATCTATCTTATATCTATCTATCTATCTACCTATCCTAATTCTTTCTTTCTCTCTCTCTCTATATTTAGAATAGATGGAAGCATTGAACTATATGCATATAAATTACTCCAAGAAGTAAACATGTTTGTTGATAGAGATTCTGCATGGTTATTATGTGCAGGGTAATTGGTCTAGGTCCTGCAGCTGCAAAATCAGGGGATTTGGTGCAAAAGACTCTCCTCTCACTGAGTATTGATTCCTGATGTTATTCTTCCAATTTTCTATCAGGAAAATTTCTACATAATAGTGAATGAATGAGCGCGGCTCATTGTCAGCACGGCGTAATGCGTGTCCGCGATACTGTACGAGGTTTGTATGGGAAATCGAATGATATGAAAGGCGACTTAGGCTGGAATGTATATAAAAAGTTATTCGTAGTTGTGTGTTACAAATATATGTTTTACAAATAGTGAGATACAAAAGTTGGTGGGTTTCTCACCCGCTAAAAACTATGAGAAAAGATGACTATCGACAGAAAGTGGTTCGATATAAGACCTTCCACGTGATAGAGTTGCCTCAGATTTATTGTTGCTGCAAATGGTCAGATCTACAAGCATACAAATCTCATTTTCATCCCAAAAACTCCTCTCACTGCTAATACCCCACGCAAAACTGCGTCCTCACACCCTGGCAATTGATCTGAAACAACCCCGTGTCCAAATCCAAGCACTCCCATGTCCTGTCTATATGCCTTTTCTTGAAGCTGCCAAGCACCGTGTTATGGAATGCGCGTAACAACCTAGACACATTTAGTTCAGAGGCTAGTACACTGTGCAAGAACATCCTCCCCTCCCATTGGGGAGGAGATTGTAGCAGACAGAGGGAGGGTGAAGTGCTGAGGAAGCAGGTAGGGACGGACGAGACAGTTTACAACTGTCTGATAACTACCGCACACGATGGGCTGTTAATCACCCCATAAGCAATTCTTGCTATTGCATAATTACAAAAGTTGTTTAGACGGGAAGGAGCCATGGTAAGCACATATTAAGAAGATTACCCAGTCACGGTGCCTGGTCTATGAGTTATCCATGCTTGAAAGTTCGATGGTAAGCTGGTACAACCCTTTTAAAAACCCCCCCCCCCATATGACACTGAGATCCCTGGTGAATGGCATTTTATGAAGATTAATTCTGGTCTTTTTTACAGCAAAACTAACAATCATAGGGTCTCACTCTATATGATGGAATTTGAATGTCTTAATCTGCAATTAGTGGGTTAATGATTCATCATATAAGGTGTTTGCCACTCTCTTCCAGATATCATGATAGATAAGACGGACAGTCCTGAAATTCATCACCCAATCCTTTTGTTCACTCAAGATAACTGCTTTACTTTCATACATAACAGATTCTCATAAATCCCAATCATTAGACGTCTTTGCCCCTCCTTTTCCTCGTCCCCGACTTTGCCTCCAGCAATGGCAGCAGCCCAGCACCATCCTATGTAACCTCACATTCTCCTGGGGTGATTACTGATTACTTTGTGTTATAGAGACGAGCCAATAGGGACCCCATTAATAGGGCTATTACTTGGACCATATTGACAGCAATGCTCCATCTATGATCCAAGTTAGACAAACTAAAAATGCACAATAGTGCTGGAGTGTCGGCGTTGTATCTCCAGGGATTCATCAAGTGTTTAATAAAAATTCCTACTGAGCCTACATACATTTCATTACAACTAAAGTGATGTAATCTACTACTTTTTTATATTTTTTCATAATAGTGGTTCAGTTTAAACCCTTTAGTCTGGGAGCAGAGAATTGAGGCCACTAATATGACCAATCCTAAACATTACACAAAAACTTCCCTCCCCCGAGCTATAGCTACTGTAAGGTTCATGAACATAACTCACCTCTATTCTTAATGGAGGATTATACACAGTATCACAAGATCGTGGATGATGAACCAAAATCGAATCCTGAGGAATGAAATCTGATGGCTAGACCCACACAATCACGAGATCGAGACCCCCAGGATAATGGGGGAATCCCACAATGCCTTGGCTTTCTCTTACCAATTCTAAAAGAGTGCGGAGATTAGCCGTTGCAATTTCTAACAATCCTAGTATATGAATGGAGCATCAGGAACAGTGCTCCACCTAAATCTGATCCAACCCTAGTGACAACAGGACTACCCAGTTCTCCTAGATTCTGGCTAGGTTCCCATTTCTGATGGCGATCCAAGAGTAGTTTGAGACCTCACAATCAGCTAGCTTATTCCTAGTTATTTATGCCTCCGCAAAAATTATTTAACAAGCTTCTGTCAGGACCAAGTTTAGACAATCTGGTACAATTATCAGGTATCCGATTATAACGATTATATCCCCTTTCATCTCCAGCGCAAGTGGGGTGGAGAGATGGAAATGAAGAGGCTCGTGGCCAGTGGGGTGTGAGGCTAAGTGTGGGTGTTCTGTTCATGTCTGTACTTTAGGCTTATACCTACAGACATTCATGCCTAAAAAGATTGCAGTTTTATAGTACAATCTTATGCCGGGCAGACCTGTGGTAGTCAATTCTAAACGCCACTGAATTCCACCTGCCAGATACATCAGGACACAAGACGGCTTTGAAATGTACTATTCTCAGTCTTGTTGGGGGAAGGAACTCAACATCATACAATAGTTGCAGGACACCACCCTATGGATAAATTGGTCCTCCACTTGTGATGGAAGCCATTGGCCTATGCTATAGCAACCCATGCCATCCCGTTTTGTGTTACAAGAGGCAGCTGGGGACACTATGACCATGTGTAAAAAAAACGGTTAGAACTAAGATAGTATAATTCCAAAAACACAACTTGCAGTACGAAAACTGTTCAGTAGGAAGCACAGTCCTCACAATTCCAGGTGTCACTAAAACTCCAGTGATTCTTTTGGACCGTGGTTTTATTCTCTGTTGTTGTATGTATGTCATTACCATCCACCACCAAACCAATAGCCCAAAACAATTATTCCTAAACCTCGAGGAGGCATACATAGACTATGAAGCCGATGTAGTTAATACATCTGGTAAATTGTTTACAAAGACAGTTTGTACTCATCGCTTCACTCAGTGGCAACGCTTATCCCAGTTCACCACCTATTGGCCCAATGTTTTCACTGACAATATCTTTACGTTAAGTGCAATTGCCATAGATCTACAGTATATGGAAATTTGAAGGCTGATTCAGTGTCCCAAACTCATGAAAGGTTTTCTATTGGCACATAACTGCAGAACCTTTGAGAACACAGTGTATTCAGCATCAACCTCGGTCACAATTGTGGCTGAGGATGAGGCCGATATAAACAGTGTTCTGGTCTTACAACTACAGTGTGAATCATGGATTGTTCTCCTAGCAGGTTTCATAATTATGTACCACTCACTCAGCAAGTGTCCTTTCCTAGTTTGCACTTCTGTTTCTGTCGCTAAATTGGTATATTTTGACCACTTGGTTTGTCTTGGCTTTTTGTCTCTATTTTCTATGATTTGATATACGTTGTTGTGACCCGTCCTTGGTGACTCAATTCTTCATCTGTTTTTTTCTGTTTTTGTACTTGTTCCCATGTTTTGGGCTCTGCTGCAAGGAGGAATCGTTGACCAGTTTACTAGTCCCCCGGCTTAGGATGGATCGAGCTATAGGGGAAGGGCAGAGTTAGTGGCTTCGAATCGAGCCCCCACATCTGCACCGTATTCTTGTCCCCCGTACTGCCCCGTTATACAAGTCTGTCATAGGTTCTTATGTCCATTTCCAAATGGAAAAAATTTTAAAACAGATAATGATGTCGGCTCTATAAGGTTAAAACTTGTGTTCACATAAATTTTTTGGAATCATATATTTTAGTTTGAATTGTACTTCCAAGTGATTTCATGAAGATTCTTCCCCCGATCCAAGTACCTAGCGATCCATTACTAGCACATTCGACTGAGGTCAGCAGCCCTATACTACTGATTACCAAGAGACAGGGATATAATTGTGACCTCAGACGTCGCTATGATTTAACATCGCCCTGACACATCAATACTAGGTTCAGCCTGCTGAATAGTATCAAGCCCCCAGATTTGTGGCGTGTTAACAATTCTACCCAATGGCCATTGTTAACACGGACAGCACATTTTCACTTTTCCGCTACAGATATTCAATACAATGAGACCAAACCGGCCCGAATAATGAAACGTCCTTCGTTATTACAGCTGCAGGACGTCATGCTGGAATCAGCCGAGGATGAGATATCAGAATCCCGCAATGTGAAAAGTCTATCAGTATAGATGTCTACTGGTATACGTGCATAGCATAGGTTTATTGCATATACAAATTTTAGTGGCTCCCTGTGTAAGGCCTGTGTTTGAATGTTAAAATGGGATAAAATGTAAATCTGAATTTTATGGACAAAGAACATACAAAATAATATTAATTTAAGGTGTTATACAGGGGCTCTATAACATGCGTGCGCCTGCAACTAGACCAAAATATTAAACTGTTCCCTCTATTCTGCTGTAATAAAATGCTTCTGTGATAGGACATAGGTACAACGCCTCACTCCTCCTGCTCTATAACATGCTGCCGCAACTAGCACCAATATATAAAATCTGCTCCACTCCTCTGCTCTATAAAGTGCCCTTTAGATAGGACACTATGTACAGGCCTGCTCGCTCCTGCCTGCTCTATACCATGTCTGCCTGCCAGTATAGAAAGAATATGTATATCTGTAGCGCCTCCTGCTCTATAAAATGCGCCTGCAAATAGACCAATATATAAAATCTGATTCCTACTCATTCTGATCGCTTAAACGCTGTACAGTTGTAACTATGTTAAAACCTGCTCAGCTCCTCCCTGCTCTATACTATGCTGCCTAGCAGTGAGAAGACTATGTTAAATCTGCTCCGCTCCTCCTGCTATCAAACATGCGCCTGTAGATAGACCACTATATATAATCCCTAGCCACTCCCTCACTGCTCTATAACAACGGCTGTAGATAGACAACTATATATAATGCTGTGCTCCACTTCCTCTCCTGCTCTCAACATGCTGCACTGTAGATAGACCCACTATAATAAATCTGCTCCACTCCTCATGCCTCTATTAAACATCTGCAGCTGTAGATAGGCACCATGTACAAACTGCTCAGTCTCCTCCTGCCTCTTAACATCTAGCCCATGCAGTTAGAAGGACTATGATAATCTCTCAGCTCCTCCTGTTCTATAGACATTACCTTCACATAGGGACATATGTACAATCTGCTCAGCTCCTCCTGCTGCTACAAATGCTGCCACATATAAGTTAGTTTATGGGGAAACATGGACATCTACCACCAAGAGTAAGGATTGTAAACAAGTGACACCTGACATAGGTGGTGTCCTCGTCTGTCCTTTTTCTCCTCTTACACTCTTGGTTTTTAAGAAATAAAGTTAAACATATGCAAATGAGGCTCAGGGGCCTCATGGACCCCCTATTGCATTTATGGAAGCTTGGAGCCCCCTCAGGCTCATTGCTAAATAGAGTAGGTCCTGCCAAGGGGATACAACAACCAGTACTCTACAATCTTCTCGGTGGTAGAGTGTCCTTTAAACTCATTAGATCTGTCCCAAAATTTTTTGGGATTTCACAATAAATTTGCCAATAAAAAAAAACTAACACTATGGACAAGATATTTAAATTACTCCGTAACTGTAAATACTGATGGGGGATGGAACTTCGTCTACAACTCTGATAAGGGGTTGGGTACCAATGTGCCAGAGACAAGAGGAGGAGCGGAGGCGGCAGGTCTCCTATTGCAGCAGGAGATGAATGGCAGCATCTAATATTGTCATCATGTCGTGGCCCTCCTATGCTATCGCCGCCTGTTACAGCCGCATTATAATGGGCCCAAAACAAAGCTTTCATACTGCCAGAGGACAGTCCGGGAAAATAGGGACCGCCGTATCCAACTTTCTGGTTTAAACCATGGGACTGTGACAAGTGTGATGGGACAAGAGCCCTAAATAACGTGCTGCTGACTTGTAAACTTCTCACCAATCAGAATTCTAGTAATCAGTGAGCAGCAGGTATTGGGAGGAGGATAGTCAGGGAGCCGGGCCGTGGTACATCAGCTGAATAGCCCAAGCAAGTACAAATACAACAAGAGAACACAACCTGACAGAGCCACCACGTGCTTTGTTATATGCTTAATGCAATGACGATGGAACACTAGAGGCATAACCAGAGTAAACAACATTTAAGAAGATTCAACAGATACACACCACTACAATAGATGGAGAAACAACACATAACACATACAGGGGGAAGGCAAACGGTCCCGAGGCCACAGGCACTGACAGTCAAATACATCACACAAGACTGCAACTGCGTTACATGTACCAAACAAATCTTTATCTCTCTGTAGCTTATCTACATTTATCTATCATCTATCTGATATATCTATCTATAATCTATCTAGTCTATCTATCTACTCTATTCTATACTATCTATCTATCTTCTAGTAGCTATCTGTCCATCAATTATGTAAGGTGTAAGACAAAATGCCCGCAACAGGCACCGAAATGTCACATCGCCATCACCAGAAGACTAACAACCTGTAAACATGTACCACACTTATCGGGTCCAGATTTATCTTAGCTCATGCGACATTGTTTAAAAGATTTTTCGGTGCATCAGGATAATCTTTTTTGTGAGATTTTACCAGCAGTGTGGCCAAGTTCTCCGCTGTAGCATTTTAACTGGCTGCACCTATATTACGTTTGTATTTTCTCCTGCTTCCAGATGTTTGACGCCTGATTTAACAATTGATTGGCGCCTAGTGGGCGAAAATATATTGACAATAACTCCCATCACATGACCAAGGATAAGGACGAAATGTATGAATTAGCGTGAACACAAATGTGGTGCTCCTTTTTTAAATTGCGCCTAAAAAGGCTAAAATAAAACCAAACAAACAATCACACACTCTATGATCATCATATCAGCTATGTATGCTATCATCTATCTATCATTCTATGTAACTACTATCTATCTATCTATCAGCACGTATCTTCTACTCATATCTCATCTATCGATGCAGTCGAGATCTTATGGATCTATAGCAGCCTGCATCTATCGTCATCCATTCAGTCTATCTATCGTCTTATCTTATCTAGTACGAATCATTATGCTAATATCTAGCTATCTATTAGTAGATCTTGGATATATATCTATCTATCTCATATCTATCTAGCTGAGGTCCATGGATCTATCGATCATCTCTCTACATTCTCTATTCTATATCAACTTTAGTATTACTCAATATACTAGCTGTCTCTATCTATCTTCTATGTCTATCTACTCTTTCCTATTATCTAATCGCATCATGATCTGGTACATAGCTATCTACTGCTCAACTATCTATCTGCTACATTGGCTAGTCATATTCTATGTATCTCATAATCTTCATCTACTAGCTAGCTATATCATCTATGTATCTGTAATGTATCTAATCTGTCTATCTATCATTCTGTATATCTATCTATCTTCTATCTATATCATCTATGCTATCTATCATCTCATTATCATCTAGACTATTGTAATCTATTATATCTATGATACTATCATTCATTCTATCTCATAATCTAATCCTATCTATCTAATCTATCTATCTACTCTAGTCACTAATCTATTATATCTATGTATCTATCTATCGATACTATCTGGCTATCTATGTATGCTATGACTTATCTATGATGCACTAGGACGATTCGAAGAATCTATCGTTATATTTATCATAGCGATGATAAGACTGCACGTATCTAGGCCTAGTGATCTATCTCATCATCTTGATACTATCTAATATTCTATCTCTATCTACTATTAGTATTCATCATCTTCTATATCTATCTCCATCTACATATGTATATCTTCTTTTCTCATCTATGTATCGGTACATCTTTGATCCATGATTGCCATCTTTATGAGGGTAGAACTGACTTTATGCATAGCATCTATCATATGACTATCTATGTATTCTATACAGGCTTTAGCTCATTCTATATATCTTACATCCAAACTTCGCATACTATCTGGATAATAATGCACACTGGAGAATCAACAATTGCTAAACTACGAGAATATTCTTTTACAATGATGTATCCAACTATCGATAATTCCTTGGACATTCCATCTATATCCATCTACTGTTGTTCCACTCCCAGTTTGTGTGCACTCTATTATTACATCTAAGGGGGTCATCAATCATAGTCTGCACTAATGCGTGGTGTATGATGCGCCCACATGACGTAACGTCTGGTTTGTAGGGCATATATCAACTGTGATAAATGATACCTGAGTGTATGGCTACATTGGGCAAACTTATCACTTTTCTGTGCCTAAGTGAGTAGTTTGCACCTAATTCGGCACCGCATCCCCTGTTGCGCGACACAATTACACACGCACACCAACTAGTGATAAAGGTAATTTCCTGCCTCTTACTTAAGCACTTTACTTTAACACAGTTTAGGCGCTAAATGTTAGATTGGGGCAGTTATATGTGATTCTCCTACAACCTCCTCTTGTATTTCTCCGCAAGAATGCATGAGAATGACCTCACAGCAGCACCCAGGTGGCGTGAAACCCGCACCCAGTCAATGGAGGGGTAGGACAGCAATCCGTCTCTAATGAGGGCAGTTTATGGTGGTGCCCGCGGCCGAAGTTTCTGATGCCGGAAACCAGGAGTCCAATATACTTGAGCGGGAGCCCACCGCACCAAAGATGAAGTCAAGAAGATTATTTACATGTGACAACCAACATGTTCAGCGCGACGTTGTCGATTCGCCATCGAATCATGCTTGATAAAGATTCATTGCGAATCGAAACGTCGCGCTGAACATGTTGGTTGCACATGTAAATAAATCTTCTTGAACTTCACTTTGGTGCTGTGGCTCCTCCTTCAAGTATATTGACCCAGCACCCGGTGATTGATACAATAGTATGTGAGAACAATATGTGTGAAAAACACCATTGCAGATGTTTCCATACATCAGCAATGTGTCTTCACACATAAGTTCTCATATACTATTGTGAAGAACACCGTTCGGCACGCGTGTCCAATAATGTAGCAGATGTACGAAACATCTGCAATCTGTTCTTTCAATGGGTTCGTCACTAAATGATCCTGTGTTCACTGTGTTCATTGTAGTCTCACTGTTCTTCACTGTGTTTCCTTAAGTAAATGCTCAATTCGAGCAGGGGAATACTTGTCCGAGCAATGAGCCGTTTAGAGTAGCGAATGACTCAAACGAGCATACAACGAGTATACTCCTCACCTCAATGATTCTTCTCATATCTATCTATCTATTCTATTATTATCATCTATCTATCTATCTACTCTATCTATCTATCTATCTATCTATCGCATACTATCTCCTATCATCTACTATCATTTTATTCATGTCATCATCGACATCATATCATATCTATCTATCTATCATCGATCTATCTATCTATCTCATACTATCAAAATTATCTATCACTCTATCCAGCACACTATATATCTGTATCTATCTCTATTGACGCTATCATCTACCTATCTATCTTCTATCCTACAATTCGGATACCCTCCAGAAATATTTTGCAGTAGGATAAACCTGTACTTAAAGTTTTAATACAATATTTTGTATTTATCTGGTATTTACTAATATAGTGGGCTTCTCTTTCCCCCCATATATTTCCATTCTATGTGCGCACACACAGGTTGCCATAGTATTGCTCTTTGTGGGCCATCTCCGATTGTAAAACCTGCCTCTAGTGATCAGATATCTATGCAAATCATATTCTGCATATTATTCACATTACGATGCAAATACAAGGCTGGGAGGATCTGCCATGAGTGACCCTCGAGAAGCGTCCCCTCACAGAAAATCAAGTATATTCTGTCTGGAAGGGGCCTTTAGAAGCCAAAAATCTGTAACTACAAATGTGTTATTACATATATCCGCAAAGGACTTTATAAAATACTTTATACAAATACACCTAAAATAAAGTTAACTTTAACTTTTACATTGCCACAATAGTCTTGGGGGGTCGTGTACCTTTTTTCCCCCTTTCCCTGATCTTCTTTTTTTGGTGATGTTGTTAGAAACCCTTGGATAAAAGCTGAATTTATCCGGTGGATAAAGTCACAAAATTTTTCTATTATTCCTGGGCACTTTTTTGGTAGATTAGTGTAATAGAAACCCTGCTGGTTTTGTCCTCCTGGCCAACTTTTGTTTTCTATTTTTCATTAATAATTGTTGTGCAACAGTCGGATTTATAGATCTATCATCTAGTTATGTGATGGTAAATTTAATGTATTATCTATCCTCTATGTAATCTATCTATCTAGCTATATCTATCTTTCCTATTCTATCTATCTGTCTATCCTCATATCTATCTATCTCATATCTTATCTTCTATCATGTAATCTATCTCCTTATATACTATTTATCCTTTTTGTCTTCTTCTATATAGCTAATCCATCTCATAATGTACCTATCTATCTCTATCTATCTTGTCTCTCTCATATCTATCATCTATCTATCTATCATCTATCTCATATCTATCTCTCTATCATCTATCATCTATGCTATCTATCTATCTCATATCTATCTAGCTTATCTTATCTATCTATCTATCTACGTGTCTATTCTCATATCGATCTATCTATCTAGCTATCTATCTATCTCATATCTATCTATCCATTCCATCTATCGAATCTATCTATAAGCTTTCCTGATCTATCTATTTATTTTATCTATCAATCTATCTCCTATCTATCTCCTATCTATCTATCCATCCATTATCTAATCCTATCTCATCCCATTACTATCTAATCTATCTACCTATCTATCTATCTATCTATCCTATCTAATCTATCTATCTATCTATCTACTCTATCTTACTATCAGATATCATCCTATCATCTATCTCATATTATCTATCCCTATCTATCTATCTATCTCATATCTATTTATCTATTTCTATTCTATCTATCTATCTATCCTATCTATCTCTCTATCTATCCTATCTATCTATTATAGATATATATATCGATATCTTATGTCTGTACCTTTCTATTCATTTATCCATCTATTATCATCAACTCATTTATCTTGGTAGCTCTTAAGCGTCATGTGCTTTTTTAGCTTATGGAAATACTATAAGATCCCCACAGGAGAAGCTTGTAAATTGGGTTGTGCTTTTTCCCGTCCCGTATGGTCATCTGTGTGACGCGGCTAGCCATATGAATGCGGATTTCCCTGCCCGGCACAGCCGTTTTGACATGAGAGCTTTTTTCCCACTTTTTCTCTCCAACACTGCAGGTAACAAATCGCCACAAAGCGTCTCCCATCAAACAGTGTTTCTTATTGACACGACATTTAAGAAATAATGTAGAGCCTTTTCCTGGGGCTCCCATGGCTGGGGGTTTATGGAGGTGCCTTGCGGGGCTCGCCTTTTAACTAACTTTCCGGTCCTCCTCCAACATGAGGGTCAAACCAAGCCAAAGCCGGTCATTGGCTGGTTATATCAGAAACCCAAGGTTCCGTCCAGAATATGAGACACTGAGAATAACCCCCCCTTTTTATAAAATTTGTTACTGTGGATAATTAACTTGTTAATTACATAGGATTTTGTTTTTTATACTTTGTATTACTGTGTATTATGGTTTTTATTACGTAAAATGGCCTAAAAAATGGAGAAATAACAACACACTGGCTCTGCGTCCATCCTGTAAACTAATGACTTCAAATCCAGACCTTTGGCAACTACCTGATGCTCCATCAATTCTCGAAGCAAATTGCCTGTGAGAATCATCTAATTGCACCTTATCAAATCACCTGAATTGTGCCCGTCTTTATGCTCCCTGACAATAGGTATAACAGCAGGGGCGGCAATATTAAGAGCCGCATGAACAGCGGGGAGAAATAAGAACGTAAATAACAACTCATTTGCTTTAACCAAATTCATATGCATCGCACTGGGCTGCCGTCCTTAGATAAGAATTCAATACCGCCGTGAATTGGGCAAACTACCTCCTACATCTCCCCGCTTGCAGATCATACAGCAGGTTGTTAAATGATGCTTTCTCTCTCCAGAGTCGATCCCTAAGCGATGGGATGATACAGTTGTAGCAAGTCATGTCCCCATGTGTTTATCCTCTACAGATGTCCCATATAACGCATTTCTGTGGTGTAAAAGTTCATAAAACTACAACTTTACAAAAAATTTTTTTTTACATTTTTTACAAAAATTTGGCTCAGCTGCGCCGTTAGCAGAAAAAATTGCAAGACAAGCTAAGGATTGTCATTTACGAAACAGATGTAGCCAACAGTCTCCTTCCATGTTGTTTAACCTCCTCTGCCGGTGGGGGTCGATATGTATTTATGGGCATAGAAAAGCGCATAAAAGAAACAATACTAAAATTTTAACAAATTTCACAAAATTTGACAAATTCGGTTTTTCTCTGCGGCAAGCATTCAAAAAACAGAAATTATGGGAGTTACACATCATAGTTTTTTAAGTCGCCGCGTACTCTTGTGTTCCTCTACTATGAACGGCATATAATTAATTAGTTTTTTGCATAAAAATTGCATACAGCAACACGACACAAGTAATTTTTACAAATTTTACAATTTCAGCTCTTCTACAAACCGTAAATAACCAAGCAAACATATAGCCCACCATAATATGCATTTACAGATGATATAAGTTGTTGTTCTATTGTGTTACCTCTACTATGACACAGTCAATAATTCACAAGAATGTCACAAGAAAATTTTACCAATTTTAACAATTTGGCTCAAGCTATCAGCCGTATTGCACAAAATATACAAAACACACCAGAATATGCCCATTTTTTAACACATGTAAGATAAGTCATGTTCTAATTGTGGTTAACGTCTACGATGACATCATATAGTTTTCATTTTGGCATAGAAGAGCGTTAAAAAAACAAAACGTTTCAAATTTTGGGTTGAGCTATTCAGGATAATCGGGGGAAATGCAAGACACATGGATATGTTGTCTTACAAGGTGTACCAAAGTCGTCTTCCTTGAGTAACCTCTACCTAAGACGTCATATAACCATTCCCTGTTCATCCACCTCAGAAAAGACACGACTCTAACCAATTTTAACAAACTCGATTCATCTAGCATGTAGCAGAAAGAAATGGAAGGCACACCAAGATATGTCAGAGGTTAGCAAAAAGTCTTCTTACATTGTGTTACAATCAGCTTATGAAACAGTGATGGCGAACCTTTTTTAGAGATCGAGTGCCCCAAATAGACCTAAACACACGTGCCAACACGGCAATTTAGGCAGTAACAAACTTTTTTGCTACAGAATTTTTTGAGCTCCAATCGCGACCGCTGTCCACACCTTCTCACTTTTAGGACAGGACCAAGAGCAGCAACAGGATGGGTCACTTTAAAATAGCATGGCACTACTGTTGGACTGCCTGAGACTGCAAGGAAGGTTGGCCATGTCAGCAGCCCGTGTTCCCACAGAAAGTCTACGAGTGCCATCATCTGGCACCATGGCCATATGGTTTCACACCATTGAGCTATGACGTCATATAATGCATTTCTGAAACATAAACAATGGAGAAAAGAAACACACAAATTTAGCATTTTAAGAAATCGGTTCAACTACACTGCATAGTAGAGAGAAAACACCAAATAATACGCCACTTTAAAAGTTTGAAGAGTAACTGTACCTGTGTACACCAGAGAGTTGTCCATCGCTTGGTCAGCCGTAGGCGGCGGTGTGACTTCCATGGCTCCCCTTTGAAAGGTCATCCGATTCTGTAAGAGAATACCATCACAGCCGCAGGAATAGGGTCATAGTGCTTACAGAAAGTTGTCATTTTTTTTTTCATACATTTCCAGAAACACAGTAAATTCGAGCATAGAGGCAAAAAAGCGAACAGGAAAGTAGATACAGGAAAAGACATCTTCTCCATCTCCATCGGCTCCCCCTAATGTTCCTCTTCATGGACGTCTCAATTATAGTAGCCAATTTCTCCGTTGGATTTTATGCTTCTACTAGTTTAATTGTAGCTCTCCGTGCACCTTGTCTGCTACCTCTCAGCATGTGGACTGCCCTGGGGTACATCTTGGGAGGCGATCAGTTGTAGAGAACAAGCGCGAGCATATTGAAGGGGAGGCCTGCATGGCTCATGCGTAAGGCATTTGCTACTTCCTACCTTATTGTTTAATCAAAGCTATTGACGTTGTGATCACTAACCATCATCGCATCCATCTCCCGGACAATTGAGTCTCTGGGAGTAACCTTTGTTGGGACAAGCGAGGGGGAAAAATAGGGTCTTGTGAAGCAAGAAGGTAGCGTCAAATGGGAACTTGTGCCTAAAATAAAGTTAACTTTAACATTTGCCACAAAGTATTGGGGGTCGTGTATCTTTTCCCCCATTCCCTGAGCTTCTTTTTGTGATGTTTGAGAAACCCTTGTGATAAAAGCTGAAATGTAGCCGTGGAATAAAGTCCACAAAATTTTCTATTATTATCTGCACTTTTTGGTATTATTTGGTTTCTCTTCCAATTCTAAAAGAGTGCCGGAGATTAGCCGTGCAATTCTAACAATCCCTAGTATTGAATGGAGCAGCAGGAAAACAGTGCTCCACCTACTGATCCACCCATAGTGACAACAGGACTACCCAGTTCTCTAGATTGCTGGCTATGGTTCCCATTTCTGATGGGGACCAAGAGTAGTTTGAACCCACAATCAGCTGATTATCCTAGTATATTAGGCCTCCCAAAAATTATTTAACAAAGCTTTCTGTCAGGACCAGTTATAGACAATCTGGGTGACAATTATCAGGTTCCGATTAATAAGATTCAGTATCCCCTTTCATCTCCAGGCAAGTGGGGTGGAGAGATGTGAAAATGGAAGAGGCGTGGCCAGTGGGGGTAGTGAGGCTAAGTGTGGGTGTTCTGTTCATGTCTGTACTTTAGCTTATACCCTACAGACATTATGCCTAAAAAGATTGCAGGTTTATAGATACAAGTTGTATGCCAGGGCAGACTGGGTAGAATTCTACGCCAATGAATTCCACTGCCAGATACATCAGGACAAAGAGGCTTTGAAATGTATATTCTCAGTTTGGGGGGAGGAATCAACATCATACAATAGTGCAGGAGCACCACCCCTATGATAAATTGTCCACCCTGTGTGTGATGGAAGCCATTGGGCTAGCTAGAGAACCATGCCATCCCGTTTGTGTTACAAGAGGCAGCTGGGGACAAGTGACATGTGTAAAAAAAGGTTAAAGAACTAAGATACGTAAATTCAAAAACAAACTTGCAGTACGAAAACTTGTTAGTAGTGAAGGCACAGTCCTCACAAATTCCACGGGCACTAAAACTCGAGTGATTCTTTGGACCAGTGGTTTTAATCTGTTGTTGTATGTATGTCATACCATCCCCACCACACAATAGCCAAAACAATTATCCTACCTCGAGGAGCATACATAGACCCTTAATGAAGCGATGGTAGTTTACATCTGGTAAATGTTACAAAGACAGTTTGACGCATCGGTTCACTCAGTGGCAACGCTTATTACCCAGTTCACCACTTGGCCCAATGTTTTTCACTGACATATCTTTACGGTAAGTGCAAATTGCCATAGATTACAGAATAGGAAATTTGAAAGCTGATTCAGGTCCCAAACTCATGAAAGGTGTTCTATTGGCACATAATGCAGAGTACCTTTGAGACAAGTGTAATATCAGCATCAACCTCGTCAAAAAGTGTGTGGCTGAGGATGGGCCGATATAAACATGTTCTGTCTTCACCAGTGGAACATGGTCTGGTCATCCTAGCAGGGTTTCATAATATCTGTCCACACTCAGCAGTGTCCTTCTAGTTTGCACTTTTCTGTCGCTAAATTGGTATATTTTGACCCACTGTTTGTCTTTTGTTTTTTTCTCTATTTTCTATGATTTGATAACGTTGTTGTGACCCGTCTATGGTGACCATTCTTATCTGTTTGTTTTCTGTTTTGTATTGTTCCATGTTTTGGGCTCTGTGCAAGGGGCGGAATCGTTGACCAGTACTAGTCACCGGCTTAGGAGGACGAGTACGTAGGGGGACGGGCAGAGTAGTGGCTTCGATCGTAGCCCACAGCATTGCAACCGTTTTTTGTCCCCGTATGCCCCGTTATACAAGCTTCATAGGTTCTTATGTCCATTTCAATGGAAAAAATTTTAAAAACGATATGATTCGCTCTATAAGGTAAAAATTGTGTTCACATATTTTTGGAAATCATATATTTAGTTTGAAATGTACTTCCAAGTGATTTCATTGGAAGAGTTCTCCCCAGATCCAAGACCTAGCGATAACTCATTCTAGCACATTCACTAGGACGGCAGAAGCCCTATACTCTGATTACCAGAGGACAGGGATATATTGATGACCTCAGACGTCGTATAGATTTTAACATCGCCTGACATCATCAATACTTAGGTCAGCTGCTGAATAGTAGCCCCCAGATTTGTGGCGTTGTTAACAATTCTACCCAATGGCCATTTTAACACGGACGCACAGTTTTCACTTCTTCCGCTACAGATATTCATACATGAGACAGGCCGAATAATGACCAGAGTCCTTGTATTACAGCTGCAGGCGTCATGCTGGATCAGCCGAGGATTGAGATATCAAGAAGTCGCAATGTGAAAAAGTCTATCAGTATGATGTCTACTGGTACGTGCATAGCATAGGTTTGATTGCTATACAATGTTTAGTGGCTCCCTGTGTAAGGCCTGTGTTGAAGTTAAATGGGATAAATGTAAATCTGAATTTTATGGCAAAGAACATTACAAGAATAATAATTTAATTTAAAGGGGTTATACAGGGGCTCTATAACATGCGGCCCTGCAACTAGACCAATATATAAAGCTGTTCCACTCATTCTGCTGTATAACATGCTGTCTGTAGATAGGGACATAGGTACAACGCTCAGCTCCTCATGCTTCTATAACATGCTGCCTGCAACTAGACCAATATATAAAATCTGCTCCAATCCTTCTGCTCTATCAAAGCTGCCCTGTAGATAGGACACTATGTACAGCCTGCTCGCTCCTCCTGCTCTATACCATGCTGCCTGCCAGTTAGAAAGAATATGTATATCTGATAGCTCCTCCTGCTCTATAAAATGCTGCCTGCAAAAAGACCAATATATAAAAATCTGTCCACTCATTCTGATCTATAACATTCGCTGTACAGGTTGTACTAGTAAACCTGCTCAGCTCCTCCCTGCTCTATAAACATGCTGCCTGCAGTGAGAAGAATGTTAATCTGCTCCGCTCTCCTGATCTATAAACATGCGGCCGTAGATAGACCACTATATATAATTGCTCACTCCTCCTGCTCTAATAACATGCTGCTGTAGATAGACAACTATATATAATCTGGCTCCACTCCTCTCTCTATAACATGCTGCATGTAGATAGACCACTATAATAAATCTGCTCCACTCCTCATGCCTCTATTAACATCTGCATGTAGATAGCGCACATGTACAAATGCGCAGGCTCCTCCTGCCTCTTAACATGCTGCTGCAGTTAGAAGGACTATGCATAATCTCTCAGCTCCTCCTGTTCTATAAGACATGTACCTTCACATAGGGACATATGTACAATCTGACTCAGCTCTCCTGCTGCTACAAAAAGGCGCATGCATATAAGTTGTTTATGGGGCAAACAGGACATCTACCACAAGAGAAGATTGTTAAAACCAAGTACACTGACATACTGGTGTGTGTCCTCTCTGTCGTTTTTCTTCTTACACTCTTGTTTTTAAGAAATAAAGGTTTTAAAAAATATGCAAATGAGGCTCAGGGGCTCAAGGCCCCCATTGCATGTATGAGCTTGGAGCCCCCTCAGGCTCATTTGACTAAACTACGAGTAGATCCGCCAGAGGGGCTACAACACCAAGTATGTCTACAATCTTATCTGGTGGTAGATTGTCCTTTAAAACTCATTAGATCTGTCCCAAAATTTTTTGGGATTTCACAATAATTTGCCAACAAAAAAAAACTAACCACTATGGACAAGCATATTTCAAATTTTCGTCTGGAAATTACTGATGGGGGATGGGAATCTTCGTCTACACTCTGATAAGGGGTTGAAGGTACCATGTGCCAGAGACAAGAGGAGGAGCGGAGGCGGCAGGTCCCTATTGGCAGCAGGAGGTGAATGGCAGCAATCTAATATTGTTCAATCATGTCGGGCCGCTCCTATGCCGCGGCCTGTTACAGCCGCATTATAAATGGGCCCAAAGAACAAAAGCTTTCATATGCCAGAGGACAGTCCGGGGAAGAATAGGGACCGCCGTGTCCTGGTTATAAACATGGGCGACTGTGACAAGTGTGTGGGAAAAGAGCACTAAATTAACTTGCTGCTGATTGTACTTCTCAGCCAGAATTCTAGTATCAGGAGCAGCAGCGTATGGGAGGGGATAGTCAGGGAGCAGCGGCCTGTGGATACATCAGCTGAATAGCCCGAGCAGCACAACCTGCAGAGCCACCACGGCTTTGTTATTGCTAAATGAAATGATGATTGGAACAAGAGGCTAAACAGAGTAAACAACATTTAAGAAGATTCCAAAGACAGCCCACTAATAAGAGGAGGAAACACATAACACATAAGGGGAGGCAAACGGGTCCCGGCAACAGGCACTGACAGTCAAATCATCACAAAGACTGCAAACTTTACATGTACCACAATAATTATCTCTCTGATAGTATCTATTTATCTATCCATCTATTCTGATATATTATCTATAATCTATTCTATCTATCTATCTATCTATCTATCTATTATCTATCTCTCTATCTATCTGCCATCAATTATGTAAGGGGGTAAGAAAATGCCCGGCAACAGGCACACGAAATGCACATCGATCACCAGAGACTTACAACCCTGTAAAACCATGTACCACACTTATCGGGCAGATTTATCTTAGCCTCATGCGAATTTTGTTTAAAGATTTTTCGGGCATCAGGATATTTTTTGTGAATTGTTACCAGCAGTTGGCCAGAGTTCTCCGCTTTGTAGCATTTTAATGGGCTGCACCTATTTACGTTGTATTTCTCCTGCTTCCGATGTTTGACGCCTGATTTAACATTGATTGCGCCTAGTGGGCGAAAATAATTGCACAATAAACTCCCATGCGACAGATAAGGAAAGGAAAATGTATGATTGGCGTAACAATAATTGCTCCTTTTTTAAATTGCGCCTAAAAAGGCTAAATAAACCAAACAAACACAAATCTATCTATCTATCAGCTATGTATCTATCATCTATCTATATTCTATGTATCTACTATCTATCTATCTATCATTTTGGACGTATCTTCTATCTCATATCTATCTATCATTATGTATCTATGGATCTATCTATCTATCTATCTATCTATCTATCGTCTTATCTATCGAGTCATTATGTATCTCTCTATATATCTATATATCTATCTATCTATCATTAGGTATCTATCTATCATCTCTCTACATCTATTCTATATACTTTATATCTATCATCTAGGTATCTACTATCTATCTATCTATCTCATATCTATCGATATTATGTATCTATGTATCTATCTATCTATCTATCTATGTATCTATCTGATCTAATATATATCATCTATGTATCTTGTATCTATCTAATCTGTCTATCTATCATCATGTATATAATCTATCTGTCTATAGATATCTATGGATCTATCGATCTCATTATCATAGCTATGTATCTATGTATCTATGTAATCTATTCTATCTATTCTATCGATCTATCTATCTACTATCATCTAGTATCTATGTATATATGATCTATCTATCGATCGAGCTATCTAGGCTATCTCATGATGTATATGTATCTAGATACTAGAATCGACTTCGAAGAATCTATCGATATACTATTCTATCGATCAGCGATGATCGATCTCATCGATCTAGCTAGTTATCTATCATCATCATCTATGATCTATGTAATCTATCTATCTATCTATCTCCTATCTATCTATCTATCATCTATCTTAAGCAGCCTCAGAGGCATCCATGCATGCTGCCCCTGCTGTTTCCTGTCCATTTCCGTGGTGTTTCCATCCTTTTCTGAGGTTCCCAGGTGTTTGGCCAAGCTTCCCTGTGCAGAGCCTTGGTCCCCTTGAAAAATGCTCGAGTCTCCCATTGACTTCAATGGGGCTCGTTATTCGAGACGAGCACTCGAGCATCGGGAAAAGTTCGTCTCGAATAACGAGTACCCGAGCATTTTAGTGCTCGCTCATCTCTACTATCTATCTATCTATCTATCTATCTATCTATCTAGATATCGTCGATCTATCTATCCTCATATCCTCTATCTATCCATCTCATAGCTATCTATCCTATCATCTCATATCTATCTATCTATCTTCTATCTGTTTCTCTCATATCTATACTATCTTATCTATCTATTTCTGCTATCTATCTCATAGATATATCTATCTATCTATCCCATCTATCTATCTCATATCTATCTATCTATCTATCTATCTATCTCTACTATACATCTACCTATCCATTCTTTCTTCTCGTCTCTCTCTCTATATTAGAATAGATGGAAGCATTGAACTATATGCATATAAATTACTCCAAGAAGTAAACATGTTTTGCTTGAATATAGATTTCTGCATGGTTATTATGTGCAGGGTAATTTGTCATAGTCCTGCAGCTGCAAAATCAGGGGATTTGGTGCAAAAGCCTCTCCTCTTCACTGGAGTTATTGATTCCTAATGTTATTCTTCCAATTTTCTAATCAGGAAATTTTAATTAATAGTGCATGACTGAGCAGCGGCTAATTGTCAGCACGGCGTAATGCTTGTCCTGCAGAATGACTTGTGAAAGGAGGTTTTATGGGAAAATCGAATGATAGTGAATAGGTAATTGCTGAGAATTATTATAATAAAGTTATTTATTTGTGTTACAATATATGTTTTACAAATAGTGAGATACAAAAAGTTCTGGGTTTCTCACCCCTAAAAAAATTATGGAAAATGATACTTATCGACAGAAGTGGTCTAGATATTACCTTCCACGTGATAGAGGATTGCCTTCATGATTTTATTTGGTTGCTGCAATGGTTACAGATATAAACAGAATACAAACTTCTCATTTTCATCCAAAAACTCCTCTCACTGCTAATCCCCCAACCTAAAACTGCTCCTCACCCTGCCATTGATCTAACACCCTTTCCAAATCCAAGCCTCCCATTCCTGTCTATATGACTTTTCTTGAGCTGCGCCAGTTTACTGGAATGTGCTAACCTAGACACATATTAGGTTCAGAGGCTAGTACACTGTGCAGAACACTCCTCCCCTCCCATTGGGTGAGATTGTAGCAGACAGAGGGAGGGTGGAAGTGCTGAGGAAGCAGGAGGGACGGAGAGACAGTTTAACTGTCTGTGAAGCTACAGCAACGAGGGGCTCTGGTAACACCCCAATAAGCAATTTTTGCTCATTGCATAATTACAAAAGTTGATTTTAGAAGGAAGGAGGCCATGGATAACACATATAAGAAGATTACCACAGTCACGGTGCCTGGATCTATGAGTTTATCCATTCTTGAATTCGATGGTAGCTGGTACAACCACTTTAAAATCCCCAATATGCACTGAGATCCCTGGTTGAAATGCATCTCATGAAGATTATTCTGTCTTTTTACAGAAAACTAACAATGAATAGGTCTTCATCCCTCTATATGCATGGAATTTTTTTTTAATCTGCCAATTTAGTGGGTTTATTCAGCCATATAAGGTGCAGATATCATGATAGATGAGGATCGGACATGCTGAAATTCATCCACCCAATCCTTTTGTTCCTTCAAGATAAGCTGCTGTTACTTCTCATACATAACAGGATTTCTCACTGAAATCCCAAATCATTAAGACGTCTTTACCTCCTTTTCTTCTCCGTCCCCGACTTTGCCTCCAGCAATGGCAGCCCAGCACCATCACCTCTTGTCATCACATTCTCCTTGGGTGATTACTGATTACTTTGTGTTATTAGAGACGACCAATAGGGACCCCATAAATAGAGCTATTATTGGCCCATTGACAGCATCGCTCCATCTATGATCCAAGTTAGACAAACTAATAATGCACAATAGTGCTGGGAGTGGGGCGTTGTATCTCCAGGATTCATCAAGTGTTAATGAAAAATTCCTACTGAGCGCTAATGACTTTTCATTACAACTAAATGTGCTGTAATTCTACTTTTTATATTTTTTCATAATAAGGGTTCAGGTTTAACCCATTTAGTCTGGGAGCAGAGAATTGGGCCACTCACTATGACCAATCCTAAAAATTACAAAAACTTCCCTCCCCCGGAGCTATAGCTACTGTAAGGTTCATGAACATTAACCTCTCATTTCTTAATGGAGTTATACCAAGTATCTACAAGATAGGGGATAACAAGCTAATCAGTGAGAATCTGATGGCTAGGACCCAACCAATCACGAGATCGAGACCCCCAGGAGATGGGGGATACCACAATGCTTGGCTTTCTCTTCCAATTTCTAAAAGAGTGCCGGAGATAGCCTTGCAATTTCTAACAATCCCATAGTATTGAATGGAGCAGCAGGACACATGCTCCACCTACTGCTCCACCCACTAGTGACAACAGGACTCCCATTCTCTAGATTGCTGGGGCTCCCATTCTTCTGATGGGGATCCAAGTAGTTTGAACCTCACCAATCAGCTTATTATCCTAGTATATTAGGCCTCCCAAAAATATTTAACAAGCTTTCTGTCAGGACCAGTTATAGACAATCTGGGTGACAATTATCAGGTTCCGATATAATACGATTATTTCCCCTTCATCTCCACGGCAAGTGGGTGTGGAGAGATGTGAAGAGGCGTGGCCAGTGGGGTAGTGGGCTAGTGTGGGGTGTTCCTGTCTCATGTCTGTACTTTAGCTATAACCTACAGACATTCATGCCTAAAAGATTGCAGGTTATAGTACAATTTTATGCCAGGCAGGACCTGGGGTAGAATTCTACGCCACTGAATCCACCTGCCAGATACATCAGGAACCAAGAGGCTTTGAAATGTATCTTCTCCGTTGGGGGGAGGAATCAACATCATACAATAGTGCACGGATCACCACCCTATGATAAATGTCCACCACTGTGATGGAAGCCATTGGGCTTATGCTAGAGCAACCCATTGCCATCCCGTATTTGTGTTACAAGAGGCAGCTGGGGACACTATTGACCATGTGTAAAAAAGGGTTAAAGAACTAAGATAAGTATAATTCATAAAACAAACTTGGCAGTACGAACTGTTAAGTAGTGAAGGCACAGTCCTCACAAATTCAATGTGCACTAAACCTCGACTGATTCTTTTGGACCAGTGGTTTAATCTGTTGTTGTATGTATGTCCTTACAATCACCACCAAACCAAAGCCAAAACAATTCTCCTAAACCTCGAGGAGCATACATAGACCTTAAGTGAAGCCGATGTAGTACATCTGGTAAATGTTTACTAAAGACAGTTTGTACTACATCGGCTTCACTCAGGCAACGCTTATTCCCCAGTTCACCACCTATTGGCCCAATGTTTTTCACATGACATATCTTTAGGTAAGTGCAAATTGGCCATAAGCATTACAGATATAGGGAAATTTGAAGCTGATTCAGTGTCCCAAACTCCATGAAAGGTTTTTCTATTGGCACATAACTGCAGAGTCCTTTGAGACAAGCTGTAATATCAGCATCAACCTCGGTCAACAAGTTGTGGCTGAGGATGGGCCGATAAACATTGTTCTGTCTTCACCAGTGTGAACACTGGTCTGTTTCATCCTAGCAGGTTTCATAATATATGTACCACACTCAGCAGTGTCCTTTCTAGTTTGCACTTTTCTGTCTGCTTAAATTTGGTATATTTTGACCACTTGGTTTGTCTTTCTGTTTTTTTCTCTATTTTCTATAGATTTTGTATAACGTTGTTGTGACCCGTCTCTGGTGACCATTCTTATCTGTTTGTTCTGTTTTGTCTTTGTCTCCATGTTTTGTGCTCTGCTGCAGGGAGGAATCGTTGACCAGTTACTAGTCACCGGCTAGGATGGATCGAGTAAGTAGGAAGGGCGAGATTAGTGGCTTCCGAATCGTAGCCCACAGCATGCAACCGTTTCTTTGTCCCCAGTCTGCCCCGTTATACAAGCCTCTAGGTTCTTATGTTCATTTCAATGGAAAAAATTTTAAAACTGATATGATTCGCTCTATAAGGTTAAAACTTGTGTTCACATATTTTTGGAAATCATATATTTTAGTTTGAAATTGTTACTTCCAAGTGATTTTCATGCAGTTCTTCCCCCAGATCCAAGACCTAGCGATACTATTACTAGCACATTCAATATGGAGGCAGACGCCCTAATACTGATTACCAGAGACAGGGATATTATTGATGACCTCAGACGTCGTATAGATTAACATCAGCCCTGACACTCATCAATACTTAGTGTCAGCTGCTGATATAATAAGCCCCCAGATTTGTGGCGTTAACAATTCTACCCAATGGCCATTTTACACGGAAGACATTTTTCACTTCTTCCGCTACAGATATTCAATACATGAGACCGGCCGAATAATGAACAGCGTCCTTGTTATTACAGCTGCAGGACGTCAATGCTGGAATCAGCCGAGGATTGAGATATCAAGAAGTCGCAATGTGACAAGTCTCTCAGTATGATGTCTACTGGATACGTGCATATGCATAGGTTTTATTGATATACAAATCTTTAGGTGGCTCCCTGTGTAAGGCCTGTGTTTGAATGTTAAATGGGATAAAATAGTAAAATTCTGAATTTTTATGGCAAAGAACATTACAAAGAATAATAATTTAAAGGGGTTATACAGGGGCTCTATAACATGCTGCCTGCAACTAGACCAATATATAAAATCTGCTCCACTCCTTCTGCTCTATCAAAGCTGCCCTGTAGATAGGACACTATGTACAGCCTGCTCGCTCCTCCTGCTCTATACCATGCTGCCTGCCAGTTAGAAAGAATATGTATATCTGATAGCTCCTCCTGCTCTATAAAATGCTGCCTGCAAAAAGACCAATATATAAAAATCTGTCCACTCATTCTGATCTATAACATTCGCTGTACAGGTTGTACTAGTAAACCTGCTCAGCTCCTCCCTGCTCTATAAACATGCTGCCTGCAGTGAGAAGAATGTTAATCTGCTCCGCTCTCCTGATCTATAAACATGCGGCCGTAGATAGACCACTATATATAATTGCTCACTCCTCCTGCTCTAATAACATGCTGCCTGTAGATAGACACTTATATAATCTGTCCACTCCTCACTGCTCATAACATGCTGCATTGTAGATAGACCACTATATAAATTGCTCCACTCCTCTGCCTCTATTAACAGACTGCTGTAGATAGCGCACATGTACAACTGCTCAGGCTCCCTGCCTCTATAACATGCTGACTGCAGTTAGAAGGACTATGCATTAATCTGCTCAGACTCCTCTGTTCTATAAGACATGTACCTTCACATAGGGACACTATGTACAACTGCTCAGCTCTCCTGCTCTACACATAAGGCGCTGCATATAAGTTTGATTTATGGGGCAAACAGGACATCTACCAACCAAGATGAATGATTGTAAAACAAGTACACTGACATACTGGATTGTGTTCCCTCTCTGTCGTTTTTTCTTCTTACACTCTTGTTTTAAGAAAATAAAGGTTTAAAAACATATGACAAATGGGCTCAGGGGCTCAAGGCCCCCATTGGCATGTATGAGCCTTGGAGCACCCTAGGCTCATTTGACTTAAATAGAGTAGATCTCGCCAGAGGGGCTACACCACCAAGTATGTCTACAATCTTATCTGGTGGTAGATTGTCCTTTAAAACTCATTAGATCTGTCCCAAAATTTTTTGGGATTTCACAATAATTTGCCAACAAAAAAAAACTAACCACTATGGACAAGCATATTTCAAATTTTCGTCTGGAAATTACTGATGGGGGATGGGAATCTTCGTCTACACTCTGATAAGGGGTTGAAGGTACCATGTGCCAGAGACAAGAGGAGGAGCGGAGGCGGCAGGTCCCTATTGGCAGCAGGAGGTGAATGGCAGCAATCTAATATTGTTCAATCATGTCGGGCCGCTCCTATGCCGCGGCCTGTTACAGCCGCATTATAAATGGGCCCAAAGAACAAAAGCTTTCATATGCCAGAGGACAGTCCGGGGAAGAATAGGGACCGCCGTGTCCTGGTTATAAACATGGGCGACTGTGACAAGTGTGTGGGAAAAGAGCACTAAATTAACTTGCTGCTGATTGTACTTCTCAGCCAGAATTCTAGTATCAGGAGCAGCAGCGTATGGGAGGGGATAGTCAGGGAGCAGCGGCCTGTGGATACATCAGCTGAATAGCCCGAGCAGCACAACCTGCAGAGCCACCACGGCTTTGTTATTGCTAAATGAAATGATGATTGGAACAAGAGGCTAAACAGAGTAAACAACATTTAAGAAGATTCCAAAGACAGCCCACTAATAAGAGGAGGAAACACATAACACATAAGGGGAGGCAAACGGGTCCCGGCAACAGGCACTGACAGTCAAATCATCACAAAGACTGCAAACTTTACATGTACCACAATAATTATCTCTCTGATAGTATCTATTTATCTATCCATCTATTCTGATATATTATCTATAATCTATTCTATCTATCTATCTATCTATCTATCTATTATCTATCTCTCTATCTATCTGCCATCAATTATGTAAGGGGGTAAGAAAATGCCCGGCAACAGGCACACGAAATGCACATCGATCACCAGAGACTTACAACCCTGTAAAACCATGTACCACACTTATCGGGCAGATTTATCTTAGCCTCATGCGAATTTTGTTTAAAGATTTTTCGGGCATCAGGATATTTTTTGTGAATTGTTACCAGCAGTTGGCCAGAGTTCTCCGCTTTGTAGCATTTTAATGGGCTGCACCTATTTACGTTGTATTTCTCCTGCTTCCGATGTTTGACGCCTGATTTAACATTGATTGCGCCTAGTGGGCGAAAATAATTGCACAATAAACTCCCATGCGACAGATAAGGAAAGGAAAATGTATGATTGGCGTAACAATAATTGCTCCTTTTTTAAATTGCGCCTAAAAAGGCTAAATAAACCAAACAAACACAAATCTATCTATCTATCAGCTATGTATCTATCATCTATCTATATTCTATGTATCTACTATCTATCTATCTATCATTTTGGACGTATCTTCTATCTCATATCTATCTATCATTATGTATCTATGGATCTATCTATCTATCTATCTATCTATCTATCGTCTTATCTATCGAGTCATTATGTATCTCTCTATATATCTATATATCTATCTATCTATCATTAGGTATCTATCTATCATCTCTCTACATCTATTCTATATACTTTATATCTATCATCTAGGTATCTACTATCTATCTATCTATCTCATATCTATCGATATTATGTATCTATGTATCTATCTATCTATCTATCTATGTATCTATCTGATCTAATATATATCATCTATGTATCTTGTATCTATCTAATCTGTCTATCTATCATCATGTATATAATCTATCTGTCTATAGATATCTATGGATCTATCGATCTCATTATCATAGCTATGTATCTATGTATCTATGTAATCTATTCTATCTATTCTATCGATCTATCTATCTACTATCATCTAGTATCTATGTATATATGATCTATCTATCGATCGAGCTATCTAGGCTATCTCATGATGTATATGTATCTAGATACTAGAATCGACTTCGAAGAATCTATCGATATACTATTCTATCGATCAGCGATGATCGATCTCATCGATCTAGCTAGTTATCTATCATCATCATCTATGATCTATGTAATCTATCTATCTATCTATCTCCTATCTATCTATCTATCATCTATCTATCTATCTATCTACATATGTAGCTATCTTATCTATTATCATCATCTATGTATCGAGGTATCTATCTATTTGATATCCATGATGTAATGTCCATCTATTATGAAGGGGTAAGAACTGCACTATTATGGCCATAGGCATCTATCTATTATATGATCTATCTATATGTCTATTCTCATATCTACTGGCATTTAAGTATATCTATTCAGTCTTTTCTATATCCCATCTATACATCTCATAACTTCTGTCCCATACTATTATCTGGATCAACTGATATGGTCAAATACATCATGAGAGGACTATTCAACAATTCGACTAAAAAGACCTACGAGAAAATATTCTTCTTACAATGATGTATCCAACTATCGATTTCCTTGGAATTCCATCTATATCCATCTACTGTGTCCATCCCAGTTGTGTGCACTCTATTATTACATCTAAGGGGGTCATCAATCATAGTACTGCACTAAATGCGTGGTGTATGATGCCGCCGACATGACGTAACGTCTGGGTTTGAGGGATATAAACTGTGTAAATGTTACCTGAGTGTATGGCTACATTGGCAAACTATCACTTTTCTGTGCCTAAGTGAGTAGTTGCACATAAATTCGGCAGCACTGTTGCGCCACAATTAGCACACGCTAAACCAACTGTGATAAAGGTAATTCTGCCTCTTATAATCACTTTACTTTAACACAGTTTAGGCGCATGTTAGATGGCAGTTATATGTGATTCTCCTACAACCTCCTCTTGATTTCTCCGCAAGATGCATGAGAATACACTCACAGCAGCACCCAGGTGGGTGAAACCCGCACCCAGTCAATGGAGGGTAGGACAGCAATCCGTCTTAATGAGGCGCAGTTTATGGTGGTTGCCCGCGGCCGAAGTTTTGATGCCGGAAAACCAGGAGTCCAATATACTTGATGCGGGAGCCACCGCACCAAAGATGAAGTCAAGAAGAGTTATTTACATGTGACAACCAACATGTTCAGCGCGACGTTTCGATTCGCCATGAATCATGCTTGATAAAAGATCATTGCGATCGAAACGTCGCGCTGAACATGTTTGGTTGCCCACAGTAAATAAATCTTCTTGAACTTCAGCTTGGTGCTGGTGGCTCACTCCTTCAAGTATATTGACCCAGCACCCGGTGATTGATACAATAGTATGTGAGCAACATATGTGTGAAAAAAACACCATTGCAGATGTTTCCATTACATCAGCAATGTGTCTTCACACATAACGGTCTCATATATATATGTGAAGAACACCGTTCGGCACGGTGTCGCAATAAGTGTAGCAGATGTACGAAACATCTGCAATCTGTTCTTTCAATGGGTTCGTCACTGAAATGATCTGTGTTCACTGTGTTCATTGTAGTCTACACTGTTCTTCACTGTGTTTCCTTAAGTAAATGCTCAGATCGAGCAGGGGAATTACTTGTCCGAGCAATGAGCCGTTTAGAGTACGATATACTCAAACGAGGCATACAACGAGTATACTCCTCATCTCTCAATGATATCTATCTCATATCTATCTATCTATCTCATATTATTATCTATCTATCTCATATCTATCTATCTTCTATCTATCTATTCTATCTATCTATCTCCATATCTATCTTTCTTCTATCTATCTATCTATCTATCTTCTATTCATGTCTATCTATCTACCTACTATCTATCTCATATCATATCTTCATATCTATATATCTATCTAATATCGATCTATCTATCTATCTCATTATCTATCTATATATTATATATCTATCATCTACTATTCCATATAGATCTACTCTATCTATTATCTCTCATCATCTATCGATCGCATGTATATCTATCTCAATATCTATCTCGATCTCATGCTAATCATCTACCTATCTATCTTTCTATCCTCACAATTCGGATACCCTCCAGAAATATTTTGCTAGTTAGGATCAAACCTGTACTTAAAGTTTTAATACAACTATTTTGTATTTTTGGTATTTTACTAATATAGTGGGCTTCTCTTTCCCCAATATTTCCATTCTGATGTGGCACAAAGGTTGCCATAGTCATGCTCTTTGGGGCCATCTCCGATTGTAAAACCGCCTCTAGTGTAAGATATCTATGCAAATCATATTCTGCATATTATTCACATGTACGATGCAAATACAAGGCTGGGAGGATCTGCCAGAGTGACCCTCGAGAAGCGTCCCCTCCACAGAAAATCAAGTATATTCTGTCTGGAAGGGGCCTTTGAAGCCAAAAATCTGTAACTACAAATGTGTTAGTAACATATATCCGCAAAGGCCTTTATAAAATACTTATACAAATACACCTAAAATGAAAGTTAACTTTAACATTTGCAACAAAGTATTGGGGGGGTGTATCTTTTCCCCATCCCTGAGCTCTTTTGTGATGTTGAGAAAAACCTGTGATAAAAGCGAAAATGTAGACGTGAATGGAATAAAGTCCACAAAATTTTCTATTATTATCTGCACTTTTTGGTATTATTGTAATAAGAAACCCTGCCTGGTTTTGTCCTCTGGCAACTTATTTTCTATTTTTCATTAATAATTGTTGTGCAACAGTCGGATTTATAGATCTATGCAGCGAGTGTAGGGAGGTATGAGGGAGGTGATATAGTCATCTATGTATCTATCGCTATCTAGTATCTATCTGTCGTATCGAATTGGCTAAGCTCATAGCATCTATCTCATATGTCTATCTATAGATAGGTATCTATCGCCCTTATCTATTTAGCGGGGGGCGATCGAGCACGAGAGCGAGCCAGCGCAGAGGGGAACGAGCGACCAGGAGCGGCTATGCGCAGAGCTAGGCGAAGCGAGCTAGCGATATAGCGCAGGAGCGAGCGAGCGATGTATCTAGCGAGCGAGCGAGTGAGAGATCAGAGCGAGGCGTAGCGATCGAGCGAGCGAGAGGATAGGGCGAGCGCAGAGGAGAGAGAGAGCGAGCGAGCGATCGAGGCGAGAGCGAGCGAGCCAGCCAGGCGAGCGAGCGAGCGATGAGCTCCTATTCGACGAGGGAAGCTAGCAAGCGATCGCCTAGCGAGAGCCGATCGAGCGAGCATCCAGGAGCGAGCGAGCCAGCCAGGAGCTAGCGAGCGAGGAGAGAGCTAGGAGCGAGGGCGAGCGAGCATCGAGCGAGCGATCGAGTCTATAGATGAGTCTATGTCATTATATCTATCGATCTATATATCCTATCTATCCTAGCGAATCGATTATCGATCTCATATGTTCTATGGATTATGGTTATCTATCTATCTATCTAGCTATTATCTATCTATCTATCTATCTATTCTATTTAGATCTATCGATTCTAGGTCTTACCTTTCTATCTATTTATCCATCTATCCATCAAAACGATGTATTCTTGTAGCGTCATGTGCTTTTTAGCTAGGAAAGACTCTAGATCCCAACAGGAGAAGATTGTAAATTGTGTTGCTTTTCCCGGTCCCGCTGGTATCTGTGTGACGCGGCTGCCAAATGGAGCGGATCCTGCGGGCACAGGTTTGACATGAGAGCTTTTCCAACTTCATCCAAACACTGCAGGTGGTAAACATCGCCAAAAAGCGTCTCCATCAAACAAGGTTTCTTATAGACAGCGACATTTCGAATAAATGTGAGCTTTCTGGGCCCCATGCTGGGTTATGGAGGGCTTGCAGGGGCTCGCTTACTTTTCGTCCTCTCCAAACATTGAGGTCAAACAAAGCCAAAGAAGGTAATTGTATGGTATATCAGAAACGCAAAGTGTCCGTCCAGGATATGAGACACTGGAGGACATAACTATAATAAAATGTGTTACTGTGGATATTACTGTCTTACAGCGGAGTTTGTTATTTATCTTGTATAATGTGTATATGGTTTTACGTAAAATGGCAAAAAAATGGAGAGAAATAACACACGGGATCTGCTCCATCTGTAAATATGACTTCAATCAGCATTGGCAACCTGATGGTCCATCATTCTCGAAGCAACAAATTTGCGCTGTGAGAAATCAGCTAATGCACCTTTCAACCATGAATTGTGTTGCCGTTCTTTAGTGTCCTGGACAATATTACAGCAGGCGGCAATATGAAGAGCCGCATGACAGCGGGGAGAGAAGACTTAAATAACAACTCATTTGATTTACCATTTCATATGCATCGCACTGCCGCCTGAAGAATAACAAATACCGCGTGAATTGGCAACCTCCTGACATCTCCGCGGCAGAGCATACAGAGGTTAATGAGCTGTCATCTTCCGAGGCGAATACTAAGCCGATGGGATGATACAGGTGTAGCAAAGTCATTGTCCCATTGTGTGATCTCTACTCGGGAGTCATATAACGCATGTATGGTGTTAAAAACGTGCATTCAAAAGCTACAACGGTACAAAAATTTTTTACAAATGTTACAACATGTGGCTCGCTGCAAAAAGCAGCTATAGCCAGAAAAAATGAAAGACACGCTAGAGGAGTCATTGTACGATGTAGCAAAGTCATCTTCATTGTGTTACCTCGCGGTGGGGGTATATAAGTATATGGCATCAAAAGCGCATAAAAGAAACAATCTAACATTTTAAAAATTTACACAAATTTGACAAAATTCGGTTTGCTGCAGCATTCAAAAACACTAGATAGGGAAGGGAGTTACAACTATAGTTAAGTCGCGGACATTGTGTTCCCTCTACTATGACGTCATTATAAGTAATTATTTATATTTTTTTGCATAAAAAGTGCTACAAGCAACAACGGACACAAGTAATTTTACCAAATTTACAATTCAGCCTTCTTTACAACCGTATACCCGCAAAAAATATAAGACACACCAGAATATGCAATTTACGATGTAAGTAAAGTTATGGTTTCATTGTGTTACTCTACTATGACACAGTTATAATCACAAGAATTTCAACAAGAAGAAATTTTACAAATTTTACCAAATTGGTCTCAGCTACAGCCGTATTGAACACAAAATATACAAAAACACCACCAGAATCTGCCATTACACAGTAGATAGTCATGTTCTATTGTGTTCCGTCTACTATGACATCCAATAGTTCATTTTTGGCATAAGAAGAGCGTTAAAGAAACAAAACGTTTCTCAATTGTTGCGCTATACGTATATCAGGGGCCAATGCAAGACCCACATGGAATATGTCAGTTAAAGGGGTAACAAAGTCGTCTTCCATTGAGTAACCTCTACTAAGAGTCATATAATACATCCTGTTCATTACAAACATCATGAACGACACGCTCTACAAATTTTACAAACCGATTCAGTTTCTAAGCATGTAGAAGCAGAAATGGAAGCACACCAGGATATGTCAGATGTAGCAAAAAAGTATTCTTACATGTGTACTCAGCTATGACAGGATGGCGAACCTTTTAGAGATCGCAGTGCCCAAATCTAGACCTAAACACACGTGACCAAACCCGGCAATTAGCTAGTAACAAACTTTTTGCTACCAGAATTTTTTTTGAGTCCAATCCGACCTGTCCACACTTCTCACTTTTCTAGGACAGGACCACGCAGAACAAGGATGGGTCCTTTAAAATAGCAGGGCACTACTTGGACTGCCTGAGCCTGCAGGAAGGGTGCCATGTCAGGCACCCGTGGCCCACAGAGAGAGGCTACGAGTGCCATCTCTGGCAACAGCCAGTGCCATAGGTTCAAACATTGAGCTATGAGTCATATAATGAATGTTATAACATAAAACAATGGAGAAAAGAAACACTTACAAATTTAGCAAATTTTAAGCATACGGTTCAAACTACACGCCATAGTAGAGAGATACACAAAAATGCACACTTGAAACGTTTGAAGAGTACTTACCTGGTACACCAAGAGTTGTCATCGTGGTCAGACGTAGGCGGCGGTGTGATGTGGCGGTTGTGATTGGCTGTGACTCCATTGGCTCCCCTTGAAGGTCAATCCGGAGTCTGCTAGAGAATAATAACATCACAGCCGCAGATGGGGTATAGTGCTTACAGAAGTTGTCATTTTTTTCAATCACATTACAGAAACAAGTAAATTCGAAGGCATAGAGGCAAAAAAAACGCGAACCCCGGAAGAGATGACCGGAAGACAATCTCCATCGGGCTCCCTAATGTCTTTTCATGAACGTCTCAATTATAGAAAGCAATTTTCTCTTGGAGATTAGATGTGCTTCTACTATGTTAATTGTAAGCTCTCCGTGCACCTTGTCTGACAACTAACTCAGCATGTGGACTGAATCGGGTACATGCTGGAGGCGATCCGTGTAGACAGGGCGCGCATATGGAGAGGGGGGAAGGCGGCATGGGCTCAATGCTAGATTGCTAATTCTCTACCTTATTGTTAAATCAAAGCTATTGACTGTGATCACTAACATCATCGGCCCATCTCCTGACAATGGACGTCTCTTGGAGTACCCTTGTGGGACAACGAGGGGAGAAAAAATAGGGTCTGTGAAGCAAGAAGAGCGTAAAATGGGAACTTTTTTTTATAGACGGAAAAAATACAAGAGGGAGGGAAGCAGGCCCAGGACATCTGTGGGATAAATGCTCCCTTATAAGGAGATGATGAGAAGGGGAATATTCCAAGTCAGGTCGGTGGTAGACACTAAGTTTGGACAAATGGGTTAAAAACAACAATGTTATCCTTTCTTGAAGGGACCCAAATGTAACAATTTTAAAGTTATTATAAAAGTTGTATCACAACAACAAGACAAGACTTCAAGGGGAACTTTCGTATCACATGCTTTGTCCAGGGAGAAGAAAGTGCTATTTCTTATTGCCCATAAATCATCACGTCCAAAAGGCAAACCAGAGGTACTAGCACGGGACAGAGACGGTCAAATGGATACAAAATGGAATTGGCATTTTAATATTAATTTTATATTTATTTTAAAAAAATAAAATTTTTATTTAATGTTTATTTTTTAGATTTAGCTTTATAATGTTAAAGTGATGGCTGAAGTAGTGTAACCTGTTTTTAAGAATAGGACTTTTAAGCAATTACTATTTTTAAAGCCCATTTGACGTCACCGGATATATAGGAGTGTCTGGGTCCTCCTGATATTTTGGTCAGGGGTCGGACACCACCCCCCGGCAAAACCAGGAGGTGGCTGGGGCCCCCACACAGCTGCGGGAGGGGCCACTCGTGGCCATTTTCCGTCCCCCCTAGCGCCTGGACGCTGACATGGTCTATGCAGGAATCACGAAGGGGAAGTTCCGGACCTGACATAAGACTGCGGAGAGTGCATTCTCATTTTGAATGGTCACCTTTACTAGTCCATGGGGGTTGAGGGGGGGGGCTTGGGGCTGTTATAATGAAGGGGGGGTAAAGAAGGGGGCTAGTAATAATTGTATGGGGGGTGAGGAGGGGGGCTTATATAATGTATGGGGTGACGAGGGGGCCTGCATATAATATATGGAGGGTGAGATGGGGGGGGTGGCCGGTGGAATATAATGATGGGGTGAGAAGGGGGGTGCATATAATGTTTGGGGAGAGGCGGGAGAGGGCTGAATATAATGCATGTGGGGTGAGGGGGGGGGGGCCTCTGAAGATAATGGGTGCTGGAAGGGGATTGATCTATAATCCATGTGGAGGGGCTCTGCATATATTAAAACTATGAGGGTGGAGGTGGGGGACTGGCGGCAGTATATAATTAATCATGGGAGGCTCCCATTTTATTAATTTATGTGGTGAGGAGGCTATATAGAAAAAAACCCATGCCTCTAGCCAAGTTTACTGCAAAGGGACCCACCTAAGGCTCTGTCGCCCAAGGGCCCACTGAACCGTAGCTGGCTCTGTATTCAGGTGACCGAGGCCTCACATTAAATCTACATATATCTCCCTAGTTGGTGTAGATTGGCCATTATCTAGCAGCTGCTAAGGTCAAAACGTCGATGGCTGAAGCAAGTGTGCAGGCCAATCAAGGAAGGCCTTGTAGCAGTCAACCCCGACCGAAGGGCCTCATATTCCTAAGGGCTATAGCATCCGCGCGTGTGGAGGCTGGTGTATAGAAGGATAATAACTGCACTTTTGGTTGGTTCACAAGGCATTGTGCTATGCCATGCCAAAAAAAGAGGTACAACCCCGGATAAATCTTCCCTTATATCTTTATCTAGGTCTCTCCCAAGTTTTAACCAAAGAAGAAATCAAAACCTAATCCTGATTATAAAACAGCTTAATCAATATTAGTATCATATTAGAACTAACACACTCCCAATCTTTTTTCAAAACACAAAACATATTATAAAACAATCAATATTGAATCGGTTAAGGGTTAAGTACTCGCCACCGATGATGAGGACTTAATAACAAGTGGTTGCATCACAAGTATCCCCTTCATTTAAACAGACTAAAGCCAATAGACCATATCACCTATGGATGTGGGATTGGTGTCAATGCCTCTGTGTTAGACCCCCAACAATCTGCTATTGATGATCTTTGGAATCAATACCTTAATACGGAAAAAACGCCTTGAAGCTGGCATACATTTCAGTCTGTCTTTCCTTGAACGACCAGTCCATGAGGATGTCTGGGGATATGGGCATTTTGGAAAAACAAGGATACAGTTAAATAACAAATCACAACTGATTTCTGTTGTGATCTGATTCTTAGGCCTGGTCTACTATTGATATAAAGGAGATTATCATTTGTTCACAAACAACGTTGAAGCCCAAACAATGACCCAATCCAAAATGGATCAGATCAAGTTCCGACTGATATCTGCCATTGGTGGCATTTAGCATGGATGAATCATATGGAATGAAGCATTGGGGGGTTATTGCAACTCCTCTACGCCAAGTGGGTCGGTAATGGGAAAGAAAAGATTGTAATGGCCAGGGGGAGACCCACAGCCGAGCGCATATTTTTACGCACTGCAGGTTATCGTGAACAATTCTATGGCGGTTCATTCTAAGCATCTCAGTATCCACACTGTTGAATATTCCCCCCTTGTGTTTGAATTTGAAGCCTTAGATTCGGCATTGTATCTCACTGCCTGCACCTGTTTCATGCCCAAGATCTAAACAAGCTCCCCTCCTGAGGCATATACCCCTTTCGAGTGGCATCTCAAAAGATTTGGGATAACAGGGGAACGTCAACACTGCTGCAAAGAGGATAGCAGTGCACAAAAACCATTGACATGGCAGTCCCCTCACCAACAAGGTTGTCAACAGATATGGATGTGAGAGAATAAAGATATATTATGTTATTAATATTACCAGGAAATGAATGCTGCATGTGTTTAAAGTCAAGATGAACGGTCAAAAACTTCACTGAAAATATATATATATATATATATATATATAATATAATATATATATATATAAAATTATATTATATGAAAATGAAAATTTCTTCTAGTCATCCCGAAAAGAGTTTATGATACACCCCCACTCTACAACTTCTCCAAAATACAAGCCCTGCATAACAAGTTACAATTAAAAGAAAAGGTTGCACTTTGTAAATGTTTATAGATGATAAGATACTTTGATACTTATGGCTCCTCAAACAGTACATGAGTAATTAAAGGAAAACTACCTTTTCCTTAAAACTAACTTTACAAAACAAACAAAAAACAACTCCCTACCCTCCACCTTCCTTTCCTGACCCCCGATGGATGCCTTTTCTTGGGTACGCCGGGATCAGCCTAGAAAAAGACTTAACAATTAGCGGGCCTGAGCAGGGGCCACAGAAGTCGGTGCTCTGGGTTGCAAATTTTCACACCTTTCCTTGTGTGACGTATCTCCCTCTTCCAAGCGGGAGTGGAGGAGTATCCATTCACAGGAGGTTAAATTCCACCCCTTTCATGTGATGTCACCTGAATATAGCAGCCCGAGCACCGACATCTTGTCACCCAATCACTCAGCGACGATAATATAAAGTCTTTTTTTAAAGGAAAGATACCATTAAGTCTTAACAAAAAACAAACTAAACCATAAACTCACTTATTCTCCTCTTCATCTAATCTATCGGTCGGTTTGGAGTATGTTTGTTTTTTTTTCTTTTTTAACTTACTGGTAGTTTTTTCTTTAGTACCAAAAGTTAAATGACTATTCATTTTGACCAGTAGACATCATACACTAAAACCCATTATAACCATTTTGCTTGATCATTTTGCTACACTGTGTAAACAAGGATAATAATGGCAGCGATATGGGGCACATTTACTTACCTTGTCCATGTGCTATCCTGAGGTGCGTGTTTCCCGACGAGTGAATAGTCTGCCTCGATCCACGTAGATTCTGTTGCCCGAGGATTCGCATTGTGTCGCTCCATTCCCGCTTAGGTTCGGGGAGTTGCACGCTTATCTTCCTCCAGGGTGTGATGCGAAGTGATGGCGTTGCGACAACAATGTTGAATTTAAACCTCCGCCACTTAGACGAATCCGTCGGTCGTCCGACGGCCCGCCCCCCAACTTTCTGTCGCATGAACTGTGTCGCCGATGCACCAAAATTCTGACGCAGGGACACAATCCCCTTTTAAATGTGGCGACAATGAAATTGTTGCATATTCCGGACGATAGTGTGGTACGTCGGACCCTTAGTAATGATCCTAATTTTGCTAAACACTAACAATAGTATAATATACGTTTACCAGAATTTTTTACACCACTCCTTCTATGCAACCGAACCCGCTGGTAGTGAATAAATGGTACAGTAGTCAAATGATCAAACTTCTCAGAATTACTTGTTGAACGGCGGGATCATATTTGTGAAAAAAAAAACAATAAGATTTTGAATTTAAAAGGAAAATAAATAATATTTGAATTAATATTTACTGTAATTTGAAAAAGTTCAGCCTGTGTCAGTAATGTGTGTAATACAGTAGTGGGAAGTTGATCTTACTAATATATAGTACAAACCCAAACTTTAAGCAGCTCATTTTCTTTGTCAAAGCATCATTGCAGAAATCCTCCGGGAAAGGTTCTGGTTTGTGGAGTCCGAGCGAATTTTCAATTGTGATAAAAACAATTACACAATCAGTCCAAGGATCAAGGTCCGTTCCTATTCCAGAAGTGAAGGAGCCAAAAGTGTCAGCCAAAGAGTTAAACACAAAATGATCACATCCCCACCATTGTGCTCAGATTCTGGGATTTTTCACAGTAGCCTGTGCTTATCTCTCTATTTTGGTTGTACTCAGCCTGACATGTGAAAGTCACGTCGGACACGTCACAGGGAGGAAGGATGCAAACCCATCAGAATGAATCAAGTCTATTCACACTTCTCACCCCTCAGCCGGAAACTGTGCAACTTTAATTAAAATTTAACACCATCACTACTTAGGAGACATCGCATGCACAAAAGTTTTTAAAAATTTGGCTCTGTATAATTGTCAGTTGAAGATATTTAGTATGAGGGGAATATAAAGAATGAAGTGTAAATTATATTGAATTTATGGGATTTTCAGGGACTAACTATTACCAGACTGGCCCACGGTCGCGTCCTCAGAGAATTCTGTAAGCGGGGCGCTTGAACCCATACTGGGAACCTCAGACGATTCAAATACAATTCGGGTCATTTACTAAGCCCAAAATAGCTAATTTGCCGTCGGGTTTCCAGCATATTACCTATTTGCCGCCCGTTTTCCCGAATTGCCCCCCCAGGTTTGGGTGCACGCGACTCGGATTGTGCGCACCTCGTCGCATGCATGCAACAGAATCGGGGGGAGGGGGCGTGGCCGTCGGAGACCTACGGATTGCGAAAAAAAGACAACGCGAAGCTAAAAAAAAAAAAAATGGTCGCTTGACATGCCGCTTACCTGCCACCCAAGATAGAATGGTGAACTTACGGCAAACTTGCGGACATCAGTCGCAGCAGCGACACTGGCAGTCACATCGGGCGCCACTATTAGTGAATCGCCGAAGGACCCGAATCCTCGACGGAGAACGCACCACAGGACCGGGTAAGTAAAGTGCCCCCAATATCTTATGGTCGACTTATAAGAAATCCATTTAAAGAGGTGATGATGAGGGATACCCAGAATAACTCTGGATCCAAGGACCAATGGACTACCAGTCCAACTAGGCACACCTAACTGATAACATTCCGTAGAAAAGTATGTTAAAACATCAGATGGTGGAGATCCAAAAAACCAGATCTCAATTATAGCGAACAGAAAGGATTAATGGCCAGACCAGCTACACGTTAGAAATGAATAAGCATTAACCTGCAGTTGACCAGTTCGCCACAATAACTGATGTGGACACAAGCTCTTATCAGTAAAGGTGTTCCTGGATCACAGGTCTCTATGATATTTGTTTGCTGTTAAACTATTCAAGAGTGCCTTCAATCGTACACTCCTAAAATTTAAAATGTTTCCTACAAAATATTAACTCAGGACCTACAGAGAAGGTTCATACTGTCCTTAAAGGGCAACCATAAAGTAATTAAAATCACTGAGTTGCTTCGTGGTTGACTGAACGGCTTCGTGGAAAATTTTTCACAAGACACATCCCAACCATAATACGTCATTAATATTATTGTGTTTCTCATTTTAGGACGAGGACCCAAGCTGCAATGTTTTGGTTCAATCCAGTATTGGGGTTCACCCCCACCGGTAACCTTCTGTGATTGGAGCTGGACACTGGAACTGGCAGGTGTGAACCCATCACTAGTGCATTAAGAGTAAAACACCATGAATCACATTGGGTGAACATTCATGGTTCAGGTTCAAGTACCACTGAAACTAACGCACACTTTGTTTCCATTATGTGTGACAATGATCCTGAAATGGGTTTGACATCCCGCGTCCTAAGCCTCATAGCTTGGGTGGCAACTATCACGTTGTCCCTAATTGCATGGTTACCTTGGATTATGCTATAGTTTCATGGTAACATCCACAATTGTGATCCCTATACATGTGAGATTGACTGAATGAAAACCCAAAAAAATATATGTGAACTACTCCCTCTCGTTCTAATCACGAAACTTCATACATGATTGAAAAAAGTTGGAGTGAAATATCAAATTGGGTGTTAATGTTTGGGGGAATCCCGATAAAACAATTGGGTCCTGGCATTCATATGGAAGTTACTCAGCACATGTACCACCTATCATCACGCGATTCCTGACCAGAATCAGTAGAGCTATGAAAAGGATCTACTGCTAACATTTGTTGCCAGATAGATGTAACAGGGGACTTCGGGACCTGTGTGTCTATGCTGCAATGGGTTTGATTGAGTTTTGTGGTGGCTCAGAGGAGATCTACATTTACTATGGGTGCTAGTTTGATAGCATTGGCAAACAAAAAACCCATTCCATTAGGGAAATGTAGCGGATGTGCCCTTCTCTCTTGTATTTGAATTATCCGGACAAACTTATTATGCGATTTATAGTAGCTGTGGACAAACCTTCAACAAATAAAATCTTTATTTCCTGGCGAGCTCTATAACATGCTGCCTGCAACTAGACCAATATATAAAATCTGTTCCACTCATTCTGCTCTATAACATGCTGTCTGTAGATAGGACACTATGTACAACCTGCTCAGCTCCTCCTGCTCTATAACATGCTGCCTGCAACTAGACCATCTATCTATCTATCTATCTATCTATCTATCTATTATAGATATATCGATATCTATGTCTTACCTTTCTATCTATTTATCCATCTATCCATCAACTATGTATCTTGTAGCTTCATGTGCTTTTTAGCTATGGAAATACTATAAGATCCCCACAGGAGAAGCTTGTAAATTGTGTTGCTTTTCCCGGTCCCTCTGGTATCTGTGTGACGCGGCTGCCATAATGGAGCGGATTCCTGCGGCACAGCGTTGGACATGAGAGCTTTTCCCACTTTCTCCAAACACTGCAGGTAACATCGCAAAAAGCGTCTCCATCAAACAGGTTTCTTATATGACAGCGACATTTAGAATAAATGTAGAGCTTTCCTGGGCTCCCATGCTGGGTTATGGAGGTGCCTTGCAGGGGCTCGCTTTACTTTCGTCCTCTCCAACATGAGGTCAAACAAAGCCAAAGCCGGTCATTGTCTGGTTATATCAGAAACGCAAAGTGTCCGTCCAGATATGAGACACTGGAGACATAACTTATAATAAAATGTGTTACTGTGGATATTACTGTATTACAGAGGAGTTTGTTATTTTATACTTTGTATTAATGTGTATTATGGTTTTACGTAAAATAGCATAAAAATGGAGAAATAACACATTGGGCTCTGCTCCATCTGTAAATATGACTTCAATCAGACTTTGCAACCTGATGCTCCATCAATTCTCGAAGCAAATTACGCTGTGAGAATCAGCTAATGCACCTTATCAACCATGAATTGTGGCCGTCTTTAGTGCTCCTGACAATAGTATACAGCAGGCGGCAATATGAAGAGCCGCATGACAGCGGGGAGATAAGACTTAAATAACAACTCATTTGCTTTACCATTCATATGCATCGCACTGCCGCCTGATAGAATACAAATACCGCCGTGAATGGCAACCTCCTGACATCTCCCGCTTGCAGAGCATACAGCAGGTTTAATGATGCTTTCATCTCTCCGAGGCGAATCCTAAGCCAGATGGGATGATACAGGTGTAGCAAAGTCATGTCCCATTGTGTTATCTCTACTAGGATGTCATATAACGCATTTCTGTGTGTAAAAAGTGCATAAAAGCTACAACGGTACAAAAATTTTTTTACAAATTTTACAAAAATTTGGCTCAGCTGCAGCCGTATAGCAGAAAAAATGCAAGACACGCTAGAGGATGTCATTTACAGATGTAGCAAAGTCATCTTTCATTGTGTTACCTCTGCGGTGGGGGTCATATAATGTATTTATGTGCATAAAAAGCGCATAAAAGAAACAATACTTAAAATTTTACAAATTTACACAAATTTGACAAATTCGGTTCTGCTGCAGCATTCAAAACACTAGAATATGGGAGTTACAAATATAGTTAAGTCGCGTACTATTGTGTTACCTCTACTATGACGTCATATAATTAATTATTTTTTGCATAAAAAGTGCATACAAGCAACAACGACACAAGTAATTTTACAAATTTTACAATTTCAGCTCTTCTACAACCGTATACCAGCAAAACATATAAGACACACCAGAATATGCAATTTACAGATGTAGTAAAGTTGTGTTCTATTGTGTTACCTCTACTATGACACAGTATAATTCACAAGAATTTCACAAGAAATTTTACAAATTTTACAAATTGGGCTCAGCTACAGCCGTATTGCACAAAATATACAAAACACACCAGAATATGCCATTTACACATGTAGATAAGTCATGTTCTATTGTGTTACGTCTACTATGACATCATATAGTTCATTTTTGGCATAAGAAGAGCGTTAAAGAAACAAAACGTTTACAAATTTGGTTGAGCTATATCAGTATATCAGGGGAAATGCAAGACACAATGGAATATGTCAGTTACAGGTGTAACAAAGTCGTCTTCCATTGAGTAACCTCTACTAAGACGTCATATAATACATTCCTGTTCATACAAACATCATGAAAGACACGACTCTACAAATTTTACAAACTCGATTCAGTTCTAAGCATGTAGCAGAAGAAATGGAAGGCACACCAGGATATGTCAGATGTAGCAAAAAGTCTTCTTACATTGTGTTACATCAGCTATGACAGTGATGGCGAACCTTTTAGAGATCGAGTGCCCAAAATTAGACCTAAACACACGTGCCAACACGGCAATTTAGGCAGTAACAAACTTTTTGCTACCAGAATTTTTGAGCTCCAATCCGACCCTGTCCACACCTTCTCACTTTTAGGACAGGACCAAGCAGCACAGGATGGGTCACTTTAAAATAGCAGGACACTACTTGGACTGCCTGAGACTGCAGGAAGGTGCCATGTCAGGCAGCCCGTGTGCCCACAGAGAGGCCTACGAGTGCCATCTCTGGCACCAGTGCCATAGGTTCACAACCATTGAGCTATGACGTCATATAATGCATTTCTGAACATAAACAATGGAGAAAAGAAACACTACAAATTTAGCAAATTTTAAGAATACGGTTCAACTACAACTGCATAGTAGAGAGAATACACAAATAATGCAACTTTGAAAAGTTTGAAGAGTAACTTTACCTGTGTACACCAGAGAGTTGTCATCGTTGTCAGACGTAGGCGGCGGTGTGACTCCATGGCTCCCCCTTTGAAGGTCATCCGAGTCTGTAGAGAATAAGATCACAGCCGCAGATGGGGTCATAGTGCTTACAGAAGTTGTCATTTTTTTCATCACATTTCCAGAAACAAGTAAATTCGAGCATAGAGGCAAAAAAGCGAACAGGAAGAGATGACAGGAAGACATCTCCATCGGGCTCCCCTAATGGTCTCTTTCATGAACGTCTCAATTATAGAGCAATTTTCTCTTGGATTTGATGCTTCTACTATGTTAATTGTAAGCTCTCCGGTGCACCTTGTCTGCTACCTCTCAGCATGTGGACTGCCTGGGGTACATGCTGGGAGGCGATCAGTGTAGACAGCGGCGAGCATATGGAGAGGGGAAGGCGGCATGGCTCAATGCTAGCATTGCTAATTCTCTACCTTATTGTTAATCAAAGCTATTGACTGTGATCACTAACCATCATCGCTCCATCTCCTGACAATTGGAGTCTCTTGGGAGTAACCCTTTGTTGGGACAACGAGGGGGAAAAATAGGGTCTTGTGAAGCAAGAAGGAGCGTAAAATGGGAACTTTTTTTTATAAGAACGTAAAAAATACAATGAGGGAGGGCAGCAGGCCAGGACATCTGTGGGATAATATGCTCCATTATAAGGAGATGATGAGAAGGGAATATTCAAGTCAGGTCGGTAGACACTAAGTTTGGACAATGGGTTAAAACACAATTATCTTTCTTGAAGGGACCAAATGTAACAATTTTAAAAGTTATTATAAAGTTTGGTGTCACACAACAGCAAGACTTCAAGGTCAACTTTAGTATCACATGCATTTTCCATGGGAGAAAGTTCCTATTTCTTATTGCCCCATAAATCATCACTGTTCCAAAAGGCAACCAGATGGGTCCTAGCACGGACAGAGACAGGTCAAATGGATACAAAATGGACATTGGAAATTTTAATATTAATTTTTATATTTATTTAAAAAAAATTCAATTTTTTATTTTAATGTTTATTTTTTAGATTTTATCTTTATATATGTTATAGTGATGGCTGAAGTAGTGTAACCTGTTTAAGAAATAGTGACTTTTAAGCAATTACTATTTTAAAGAACATTGACGTCACCGGATATATCAGGAGTGTCTGGCCTCCTGATATTTTAGGTCAGGGTCGGCACCACCACCCGGCAAACCCAGGCAGGTGCTGGGGCCCACAGCTGCTGGGAGGGCCCACTCGTGGCCACTTTCCCGTCCCTAGCAGCCTGGACGCTGACATGCGTCTCTGCATGTGAAGCACGAAGGGGAAGTTCCGGACCTGAGCATAAGACTGCGGAGAGTGCTATTCTCTTATTTTGAATGGTCACATTTACTAGTCCATGGGGTATGAGGGGGGGGGCTGTATATAATGAATGGGGGGGTAAAGAAGGGGGCTGTATATAATGTATGGGGTGAGGAGGGGGCTTCATATAATGTATGGGGTGAAGAGGGGGCTGCATATAATATATGGAGGGTGAGGAGGGGGTGGCATATAATGTATGGGGTGAGAAGGGGGTGCATATAATGTTTGGGGGAGAGGAGAGGGCTGCATATAATGCATGTGGGGGGGGGGGGGGGGGGCTGCATATAATGGGTGCTGAAGGGGATGAATATAATCCATGTGGAGGGGCTGCATATATTTAAACTATGAGTGGTGAGGGGGGCCTGGGCAGTATATAATTAATCCATGAGGAGGCTCCATTTTATTAATTTATGGGGGTGAGGAGGCTATATATAAAAAACCCATGCCTCTAGCCAGTTTACTGCAAAGGGACCCACTAAGGCTCTGTCGCCCAAGGGCCCACTGAAACCTGTAGCTGGCTCTGTATCAGGTGACCGAGCTGCTCACATAAATCTACATATATCTTCCCTGTTGGTGTAGATTTGGCCTATTATCTAGCAGCTGCTAAGCTCAAACTGTCTCTGGCTGAAGCAAGTGTGCAGGCCCAATCAAGGAAAGTCCTGTAGCAGTCAACCCCGCCGCAGGCCTCATATTCCTAATGGCTCTCTATGCCTCCGCGGTGTGGAGCTGGTGTATAGAGGATAATAATTGCACTTTCTGGTGGTTCACAAGGCATTGTGATTATTCCATGCCAAAAACGAGTGTACAACCCCTGATAAATCTTCCCTTATATCTTTATCTATGTCTCTCCAAAGTTTTAACCAAAGAAGAATCAAAACATAATCTGATTAATAAAAATATTATCAATATTAGTATCATATTAGAACTAACACACTTCCCAATCTTTTTTCAAATGAAAATATATTAATAAATCAATCAATATTGAATCTGTAAGGTTTCAGTACCTCGCCACCCGATTGATGAGACCTTAATAACAACTGTGGTTGGCATCACAATTTATCCCCTTTCATTTAAACAGGACTGAAAGCCACATAGACCATATCACCTATGGATGTGACTGATTGGTGTCAATGCCTGGTGTTAGACCCCCAACAATCTGATATTGATGATCTTTTGGTAATCAATACCTTAATACCGGAAAACTCCTTTAAGCTGGCCATACATTTCAGATGTCTTTCTTTGAACGACCAGTCCATGATGGATGGTCTGGGGATATTGGCATTTTGGAAAACAAGGGATACAGTAAAATAACAAATCACCAACTGATTTCTGTGTGATCTGATTCTTAGGCTGGTCTTCTATTGATATACAGGATATATATTTGGTACAAACAACTTGTAAGCCAACAATGACCAATCCAAAATGGCAGATCAAGTTCCGACTGATATCTGCCATTGGTTGCCATTTAGCATGGATTGAATCATATGGAATTGAATCATTGGGGGGTTCTCTGCAACTCCCTCTACGCCAAGTGGGTCGGAATAATTGGGGAAAGACAAAGATTGTAACTGGCCAGGGTGGAGACACCACAGCCAGGCGCATTAGCAATAGCAGGTTATAGTGAAATTCTATGGCAGGTCCTTTCTAAGCCTCTCAGTATTCCACACTGTTGATATATCCCCCCTTGTGTATTGATTGAAGCCTAGATTCGGCATTGTACTCACTGCCTAGCACCTGCTTTTCATGCCCAAGATCTAAACAGCTCCCATCCTGAGCATATACCCCCTTTAAGTGTGGCATCTCAAAAGATTTGGATAAAGGGAACTCAACACTGCCTGCAAAGAGGATAGCAGGTGCTAAAACCATTACATGGCAGTCCCCTCACCCCAGGTTGTCAACAGAATATGGCTGTGAGAGAAATAAAGATATATTTGCTGTTATTATATATACCAGGAGAATGAATGTATCATGTTGTTAAAGTCACAAGATGAACGGTGCAAAACTTCAAACATGAAAATTATATATATATATATATATATATATATATATATATATATAAAATTATTATTATATTGTAAAATGGAAATATTTCTTCTAGTCCATCCCAGAAAGAGTTTATGATCAACTCTACAACTTGTTCTCCAAAATACAAGCCCTCATACAGAAGTTACATTAAAAGAAAAGGTGCACTTTGTAAATGTTTATAGATGATAAGATACTTTATACTATGGCTAAACAGTACATTGAGTACTTAAAGGAAAACTACCTTTTCCTTAAAACTAACTTTAACAAAAACAAACAAAACATACTCACCTACCCTCCCCTTCCTCCTGACCCCGCTGGTGTCCTTTTCTTGGTACGCCGGGATCGCCTAGAAAAAAGACTTACAATTAGCGGGCCTGAGCGAGGGGACAAGAAGTCCGGTGCTCTGGGCTGCAAATTATTCACACCTCCTGTGTGACGTCATCTCCCTCTTCCAAGCTGGGAGTGGAAGGTATCCATTACACAGGAGGTTTAAATTCACCCCTTTCATGTGATGTCACCTGAATAATTAGCAGCCCGAAGCACCCGACATCTTGTCCCATCACTCAGGCCTGATAATTATAAGTCTTTTTTTTAAAGGAAAGCTACCATTAAGTTTAACAAAAAACAAACTAAACATAAACTCACTTATGCTCCTCTTCATCCTAATCTCATCGGTGTTTGAGTATGTTTAGTTTTTTTTTCTTTTTTAACTTAATGGTAGTTTTTCTTTAGTACCAAAAGTTGAAATGACTGATACATTTTGACCAGATACAGTCATACACTACCCATTTATACCATTCTTTGCTTTGCCATTTTGATACACTGTGTAAAACAAGGATAATAATGGCAGAGATAATGGGGCACATTTACTTACCTGGTCCATGTGCTATCCCTGAGGTGCGTTGTCCGACGAGGATGAAGTCTGCCTCGATCCACGTAGATTCTGTGCCCGAGATTCTGCATGTGTCGCTCCCCGCTTAGGTCCGCCGGAGTTCACCTTCTTCTTCCCGGTGCATGGAAGTGCTTGGCTTGCGACACAATTTTGAATGTTAAACTCCGCACTTAGTCCGAATCCGTCGGATCGTCCGACGGCCGCCCCCCAACTTCTGTCGCATGAAAGCTGGCGCCGATGCGCCAAAATCTGATCGCAGGCGACACAATCCCCTTTTAAATGTGGCGTACAATGGAAATTGTTGCATATTCCGACGATAGTGTGGTACGCGGACCCTTAGTAAATGATCCCTAATTTGCTAAAATATACAATATATAATATACAGTTTACCAGAATTTTTGACACCACTCCTTCTATGCCAACAGAACCCCTGGTAAGTGAATACATGGGTACAGTAGTAAATGATCCAAACTTCTCAGAAATTACTTGTTGAACAGTCGGGATCATATTTGTGAAAAAAAAACAATAAGATTTTAGAATTTAAAGGAAATAAATAATATTTGAATTTAATATTTACTGTAATTTGAAAAAGTTCAGCACTGTGTCAGCTACTGTGTGTACATACAGTAGTTTGGGAAGTTGTATATTACTATATATATAGTACAAACCCAACTTTCAACAGCTCATTTATCTTTGTCAAAGCATCATTGCAGAAATCCTCCAGGGAAAGGTTCTGGTTTGTGAGTCCGAGCTAATTTTCCATTTGATAAAGACAAATTATCAGCAAGCAGCCAGACAAGGTCGTTCCTATTCCAGTGAAGGAGCCAAAAGTGTCAGCTAAAGAGTTAAAAACAAAACTGATACATCCCCACCATTTTGCTCAGATCTGGGATTTTTCACAGTAGCCTGAGCTTATCTACTCATATTTTTGGTTGTACCTCAAGCCTTCACATGTGAAAGTCACGTCGGAAAAAGTCACAAGGGATTGAAGGATGCAAAACCCATCATGAATGAATCAGTATATTCACACTTCTCATCCCCTCAGCCGGAAAATATTGCAACTTTTAAACTTTAACACCATCACTTAGGAGACATCTCATGCACAAAAGTTTTTAAAATATTTTGGCTCTGTATAATTGTCAGTGAAATATTTTAGTATGAGGGGAAATATAAAGATGAAGTGTTAAATTATATTGAATTTATGGGATTTACAGGGCTAACTATTACCAGACTGGCCCACCGGTCAGTCCTCAGAGAATCTGTAAGCGGGGCAGACTTGAACCCATACTGGACCTCAGACGATCAGAATACAATGCGGGTCATTTACTAAGAGCCCAAATAGCTATTTTGCGTCGGGTTTCCCGAATATTACCTATTTGCCCCGTTTTTCCCTGTATTGCCCCAGGTTTTTGGCGCACGCGATCGGATTGTGGCGCATCCGCGTCGGCATGCATGCAACAGAAATCGGGGGGCGTGGCCGTCGGAGAACCTGACGGATTAGGAAAAAACGCAGAATTAAAAAAAAAAAAAATGTGTCGCTTGACATGCGCTTACCTGCACCCAAGATAGAATGGTGAACTCCGGCAAACTCTGGCGGACATCAGCGCAGCAGCGACACCTGGTGCACATCGGGCGCACTATCTTAGTGAATCGCCGGAAGACCCGAATCCTCGACGGAGAACGCACCACAGGACCGGGTAAGTAAATGTGCCCCAATATCTTCATTGGAGACTTATAAGATCCATTTACAAGAGGTTGATGGATGATGGATACCCAGAATAACTTGATCCATAGGACCAATGGACTCCAGTCCAACTAAGGCAAACACTACTGATAACATGTCCGTAGAATAAGTATTTTACATCAGATGGGTGGAGATCCAAAAACCAGATCAGTTATTGGAACAGAAAGAGAAGTGGCCAGACCAGGCTACAGTAGATAATGAATAAGCATTAAACTGCAGTGACTCAGTTCAGCCACAATACTGATGTGGACACAAGCTCTATTCAGGTAAAGGTTGTCCTGGTCAACAGGCTCTCTATGATATTTGTTGCTGTAACCTTATTCAATGACGTGCCTTCAATCTACATCCCTAAAATTTAAATTTTTCCTCAAAAATTATTAACTCAGGACCTACTAGAGAATGGTCATACTGTACATAAAGGGCAACATGAAAGTAAATTATAAATCACTTGAGTGCTGCTCGGGTTGATGAAGGCTTCGGTGAAAATTTTTACAAGACCTCCAACCATAATACTTCATTAATGTTATTGTGTTTCTCATTTTAGGACGAGACCCAAGCTGCAATGTTTGGTTCATCCAGTAGTTTGGGTTCACCCCCACCGGTAACACTCGTGATTGGAGCTGGCACTGACTGCAGGTGTGAACCCATCACTAGTGGCAATTAAAGGGTAACACCTGGAATCACATGTGGGTGAACATTCAGGTTCAGGTTCAAGTACCTGAACTCAAACCACACTTTTAGGTTCCAGTATGGTGACAATGATCCTGAATGGGTTTGATCATCCCTGCTTCCTAAAGCTCATAGGCTTGGGTGCAACTATCACTTTGTCCCTAATTGCATGGTTACTTGGATTATGCTATAGTTCATGGTAACATCCAACAATGTGATCCCTATTACATTGAGATTCTGAATGAAACCCAAAAAATAATGTGATACTCCTCTCGTTCTAATCATGAAACTCATACATTATGGAAAAAAGTTGGATGAAATATCAAATTGGGGTTATGGGGAATCCCTGGAAACATTTGGGTCCTGGCATTCATATGGAAGTTACTCAGACATGTACCACCTATCTCAACATCATTCCTGACCAGAATTAGTAGAGCTATAGGGATCTACTGCTAACATTTGTTGCCAGATGTAACAGGGGACCTTCAGAGGACCTGTAGTGTCTATGCTTCAATTGGTTTGAGTTTTTGTGGTGGCTCAGAGGAGATCTACATACTATGGGTGAGTAGTTTTGATAGCATGGCAAACAATTCCATAGGGAAATGTATTGAGGATGTGCCCTTCTCTCTTGTATTTGAATTATAAGGACAACTTATGAGATTTATAGTAGATGTGGACAAACATTCAAAAAAAATCTTTATTTCTCTACCATACAAGTAGAAAGAATATTCAGCTGAAACATGTCAAAACATTTTAGGCACACACTCAATAGATGATTAATGGACTTGAGCAATCTTCATTCTGGCAGTCACAAGTAATTATTGACATAGGACTACATGCATGTAGAATTCTACACATACCTTTCAATATACTTGATACATATATTGTCAAAGAAGTAGACCATGTAGGCAAGCTAAATCGCTCCCGAGATGACTGCATCCTTACTTTTATGCTTAACACATGATTGCCAGATGTTGACCTTTGCTATTGGTGAGACATCCACCCTTGTGTGACTTCCATTAGACAGTCCAAAGTGATACTTGGAATGTCAAAAAAACTAAGATTGAAGAGGTGGCTCTACTAGGGGAGTGTAGTGATAATTTGACTTCTGGTGGTTTGCATGTTTTTGGGATGTTTTATTGTTGGCTAATGACTATAATGAACCAACTATAGCTTAGTCATACGGCAAAGTCAACAGGAGATGATGTAGTCACTATATGGTAGAGGAGCTGACTGCTTCAACTTTCTTTTTGTACTAGAATAAAATTGGTGGTTTATCCTAGTACAAAAAGAAAGTTGAAGCAGTCAGCTCACTCACGGTAATCCCAAGAATCTGACTAGTCTATTTGGCTGTGGAACTCGGTGTACGGATAAAACGGCTGCGTTAGATGGAATCCAACACTTGACCATGAGTAAGAACTCATAAAGCTCAAAGTGAATAGGTCTATAAGGGATCATGCAATGTTTGTGAACATTGTACATGAACATACATAAGGCACAAAAAATACCTGCCAAATGTCTATGCTGAGACCTACTTTACTGTAAATAATAAACTTTTGGCCAGTTTATTGGCTTAAATGGGTTGTCCACTTTAAGCACATTCCAGCAAATCATTATTATTATTGTTTGTATGATAAAAAGTTGTAAACATTTCCAATATACTTTCTGTATCTAGCTTGTTGTCTACTTGCTGTCATGCAACAGGAAGCTTCAAAGCTTCTCTGTTTACTTCCTGTAGATAAACATCGGTCCGTGATCATGTGATGTCACACAGGTGCACGGCTCGTTATATCACAGAGAGCAATCAGAGCTGTGAGATGCTAACAAGCCATTCAGCTATTTGGCATCACATGACCATGGACCACTGCATATCTACAGGAAGTAAACACTGATGCTTCCTGTTGAATAACAGCAACCAGAGATCTAGAACACAGTGAAGAATTGATACAAAAGTGTAAAATGCAATAACTTTTTCTTAACAATATTCATTATTTGCTGGAATGGGCTTAAAGTGGACAAACCCTTTAAAGACTGTTCAATCATTTTGTGGCCAAAATAAAAATAAGATCATTACAAGAGTAAAAAAATATAAACCCATATCGCACTTTTTGGGGTTCTAGATCAATTTTGTCAATTTTTATTTGAAAGTACAAGTAGTAGTAGAAAAATGGGAATTAGTCCGAGTCAAAGGAGCATTTCAGTCTTTCTATGAAGAGAATTGCACCCTTTATAGAAAAATACTCTTAACTATGCACATAATTCACTTTTTATTTCACGTTTTCCTTTCAGCCGTGAGCGCCAGAGTAAGCAAAAAATAACCCACTTGTTATGGTTTAATATAATTCTTTTTTATGCAGCGTATCCCCTAATAGTGGTCAGCAGACAGATCCTCCGGATCCCTCAAGGAGATTGATGTTTGCTGCTAGAGGAAGGTAAGAGGACTGCTAAGGTTAATAACACCTTATACGTCTACACCGCACGATATGGATAACCCTGCAGTTCAAGCACAAGCAAAAATGTGTCTCCGCAGGTTATGTTCTCCTCCCGTGAAGAATTACTCTGGTCATAGATCTTTTGATTTTCTCCAATATGTTACTCTGTCTGCCTCTGTGCTCCTCTTAGTGCAGGGATATTGGAGTTTCACCTATGTTTACAAAGGCAATTTATAACTAAGCAAGCAAAGAATTCTGGCACAAAAAATGAAAAACTAAGAAATGAAAATGTCAGCTGGGAACATGGAACAAAACATTAGAACAGACGAAGAGAGAAGGGGATCGGGGAAAAGAACATAAAGGTTATTCTTGCACTGCCTAATGGAAGATATATTAATGTAAACTTCAGTCCATAGAGGTGAACATTCTCCTTCTCTCTTCTAATGTTGACACAATTTTATTTTTTTAGTTATTTTTGGTAAAAGTATCATTTTAAATTTTTTTAAAGATTTTGAAACTTATATTTTACACATATTTATTGCTACTATTCTACTCGTATGTATTACTTATCCCATTCCCATCCTCTCCCAGTGTTGGGTAAGATATATGTCCCTGAATAATTCAACTTATAGTTTCTGCTAAGGACATTGTTTAAGGGGGTCTTTAGTTTTTACCTTCTAACAGTTCAGGGGAATCTTGGATTTGCCACTGGGAGCCATAACGTTGATACCTCTTGGAGTAATCTCTGTTTAGCATTAGCTGACCATGCAGGGCAGAGACAAGGTCCATGAACAAGCCGAGGTCAGGGTAGGCAGGGTAGTCCTGTGTACATGGACAATATTTGCAGTGGGTAGGGTAGATGGCACAAGGTAGTAGTGGTAGTCAGGAAGAGGTCAGGATAAGTGAAATTAGATCAGTGTTATAGTGAACATATTATAAGGATATTAGGGGTTCTCACAAATACAGGGTGCACAACCTAGCCCTTTAAAAAGCCGCCAGGATATGTATGTACCGCCTGCAACCTAGTTGGTTAGGTCCGGGTGGATGTTGGGCAGTACATATGAAAAGAATAAAGCTGGTGGAGAAGGAAAAAAGTTGGAGCACAATTGGAACATGTAAGCTGCTGCAAAACATCACATACGGTAAAAAATTAGCGGGTGTTAATTGGGTTCAAACTTTTACAAGGTAAGTATAAGAACCTTATAGGGTTAACCATATTATACTTACCCTGTAAAAGTTTTGGGTTTGCTGCCAGGAGCTGCAAGTCATGTGACCCCTGGGCAGAAGGGACTTAATGTGATGTCCCATGTCCCGCTGGCTAACGGCAGATGAAGGGGACGTACAGCGAAAACTGTCTGTATAGCCCCCCCATTATTTAGATTCCCATATCGGTGGTCGGAGAGGTGCGTAGTAATTACTACAGGACTTTGGATGTTACATAAAGTCCAAAATCCTGCTGCTGGTGCTGGTATAATATGGTTGATCCTATTACGGTCTTACCCTAGTGCTAGTTTTGGGGTTTAATGAAAAAACTCATTTAAATGCCACCATGTTGTTCTTTCCATATAAAGACTTTACTTCTAATGAAACTCTGCAAACGTTTATTATGCTACACCAACTATCACTCCCATCAGTTGCATAACTATTGTTTATTGAGGATTATTTCTTGTCTACTTGTCATCTACTATGTGAAATACCACCTTGTGGATGTCAAGGGTGAGGTGCTATATACATAATCCCCAAGGCTTTAGTCTTTAGTTTAGCCTTAGGTGAAGACTTAGTGGGTTGACGTTGCCCGCCAACCCTCATTACAGTCATGGCTCTATGTTACATACATGTGCCAGTCGCTTGAAAACTGCCAAAAAACTCATTCATGCATTTAAATTTTTTATTTATTCAATAATTTTTAATATATATATATATATATATATATAAATATATATTATATATATATCATTTTTTTTAGTTTATGGTTGTCTGTTTTAGGAAAGACAAAAACGCATGGCGAGACCTTGAAAGATTATTTATTTATTTTGGGTGATTTGAGAAAATGTTATATCCATCGCCTCGGTGTATATTATTTTACACTCTGTGTAAAGACAGGAACAAGTGGGAGAAAAGCAATCAACTAAGGGAATGTTTATTTTTCATTAAGAACAACTCAAATAAGACCTACTGTGTGGAGCGCTGTCATCAGAATTACTGTACACATACTGATGGCTATGCGCGAGCTCGCCTCCGGGTGTCCGGGCTAATGCACATGGACAGCTTAATGACATTTACATCTTATCCATTTTTCCGATACTTTATGTAATTTTTATTCAGTTTGCTTTTTTTTCCAATTTCATTTAGTTCAAACATCAGTCTTTGGAGCTCACACTAGGACTGTTATGTGTCTCTATGATTCCCAGATTCCGTGCTTCATACAATATTAGACTTTTAAGTAGTTTGTACTAGTTATGGATTCTAGTCATGGGGGCACCAATTTTTCTTTCTCCAGTTTTGGTTATTTATCTTGGGGCTTTTTTGCGCACATATTTTTTATTTTTTTGGAGACTTTCTCTGTGGCCTTTCAAGTTTGCGTCATATTTGTAGAATCTCAAAGCCAGCATGCAGACGTTGGTGCACAATTCACCAAAGAATTGCATATAAAATAGGTGCAAACAAAACTCAAAAACACATAATTTCTCCACCAGTCGTAGTCCACAGCTTGTATTGGGTTGCACGAAAAATAGCACCTATAGACAAAAACAGCAGAGCGGTTATCGAAGTCCAAAACCACCAATAATAAACAGTGAAGCAGAAAAGCGTAAACCATAAAAAACAGATGCAAGGCTCCGAAGTAAAGATAAATATGTCCAATGGTGTCCATCAGTTTACAAGTAAAAATAGTGTAACATGTGGTGGCATATATTGCAATTAGGAATCTGCCTCCAACTCTTATATACAAACTGGGGCTTATTTACTAAGGGCCGCTGTATCTCACTTTCGTCAGACTGTTCACGGTCTTCAGGATTTGCACACCTTTACAGCTATTTAACAGGGGTTTGCTCTGGGAATGTGTTGCATGCTATTGGATTGTGGCGCAGCTACACTGGATTCCTTGCTGCAGAAATCGGGGGGCGGGCCATCGTACGATCTGACTGATTCAGACTAAGCGCGGGATTTAAGATTCAAATCATGTCGTAAGACAATGCATATACAAGCACCAGGAAGAAGAAGGTGAACTCCGGTGGACCTGAGCGGGGAAGCGACACATGCAGGATATCGGCCGCAAAATCTTAGTGAATTGCGGCACAGTGCATTGTCGTCGTGAATTCCGTGGGACCGGGTAAGTAAATATGCCCCACTGTTTTGAAGGATTGTCTGGGTTCATACACTTTTTCATTAGTGGCCCCTCACAATTTAAGAAATAAGTAATAATTAGCCTGGTCCTATGTTATGTTATACAACGCGGCACCTCCAACCAGTCCCTGTTGGAATTCCCAGGCTCAGCTCTGCACCCCTGCTATTACCTGTGTCAGGCTGTAGGGGGTGTATGCTGTCAACTTGACTTTTGACCCTCTTTATACCAACATATACCCGAAGTAACGAGAGGTTAGACCAATGGGGACAAGTTCAATAGAGCCTCTGTACTATTCTTATGTCACCATCAACCCCTTTAAGGTGGACCAAACAAAGTCACTGCAAATGGGATGATTTCAATCATAATGGTTGTTTATCCAATTGAACTTGCCAGCGAATCAACATTTGGGGGTCATTTACTAAGGGCCTGATTCGCGTTTTCCCGACGTGTTACCCGAATATTTCCGATTTGCGCCGATTTTCCCTGAATTGCCCCGGGTTTCTGGTGCACGAGATCGGATTTTGGCACATCGACGCTGGCATGCACGTGACGGAAATGGGGAGGGGGGGGCGTGGCCGAACAAAAACCCGACGGATTCGGAAAAACCGCCGCATTTAAAACAAATAATCTGTTGCGGAGCTTGCACTTACCTTCACTCAGCCCGAGCCGGTGAACTCCAGCGCAGCAGCGCCACCTGGTGGACGGCGGAGGAACTACCTTAATAAATCCCGTCCGGAGCCGAATCCAGTGCAGAGAACGCGCCGCTGGATCGCGAATGGACCGGGTAAGTAAATCTGCCCCATTATCTTTGTCTAGATAGACATCAAGATATTGCAAATTTAGTGTGATGGGAAGTTCTTTTATCCATCAGTGATTTTTTTTTATGAATTTAATTATTTAAATTTTAATATACAATATGTTTTGATACTATTGGCAGATCTACTTACCCGGGCCATTCGCGATCCAGCGGCGCGTTCTGCGTGGAGGATTCGGATCTTCCGGCGATTCACTAAGGCAGTTCCTCCGACATCCATCAGGTGTCGCTGTTGTGCTGAAGTTCATCGGAATGCACTGAAGTACATCAAGCCGGGCCGGGTGCAGGTAAGCGCGTGTCCATCGGCACTTTTTTTATAAAATGCGGCGGTTTCTCCGAATCCGTCGGGTTTTCGTTCTGCCACGCCCCCGATTTCGGTCGCGTGCACACCAGCGCCGATGCGCCACAATCCGATCACGTGCGCCAATAACCCGGGGAAAAATTCGGGTAGCCTGCGATTCGGGCCCTTAATAAATTACCCCCAATGTTAATTCTTATATATTGATGTATTGGAAACATTATTATTTCCATGGAATGCATACAGAAATATTGGGTATATATACGTACAGTTAATACAATATATAGTTCCATTATTTACACCTCCAGTATATGGCTACATTATTTCTATCTAATATGGCCACATGCAAAAGTTTTTATCTGTGATGTACAGGTGGTCCCCGACTTAAGAACACCCGACTTATAGACAACCCTTAGTTACAAACAGACTTAGGCTACAATTATCAGCTGTAAGAGTTATCAAAGGTGTCCACAATTAATATTTATTGTTTATTCAATTGTCAAAGAGACCAAAAAATTTTTGGCTGAGGTTACAGTTATAAAATACACAGTTCCGACTTACATACAAATTCAACTTAAGAAAAAAACCTACAGAACCTATCTTGTACGTAACTGCCTGTATATAGATTTAAATACAATGTACTATTACTTTGTCATGAATGGTGGTAGGGGGAGGGGGTTATAGATGAAATTTTGCACTGGGGTCCTTCAGGCCTCTGCATTGTAGTATATTGAATGTAATTTGTATCTAGAATAATGAAAAATGCAAACAATCTTCCCTGCAGCCAGCCAAAACATGCCCCTCTCTCATTTTTGGCAGAATAACTCAATATGTAGCTCTATACATCATAATTTTTATTCTTTTGTGTCTTGCGTCTCCAGAATTAAAAAAAAAAATTTCTAAAGTTTAACGCCTTGGAAAGGTTAAAAGAGTAATTCCTATGACCCTTAAAAATAAATATTCAATTTCATAAATCAATTTTTAAAGGAATCAGTAAAGGAAAAACTCAAAAATAAACAACTGAATAAAATGTTACAAATCCAATAAAAACATAAAATACAAAAGAAAAAAATCCTTAAATCTGCCTAGGGGCAATTAGACTGCGTATGGATTTGTTTCACTTAAGAAACCATGTAACACATCTGTACTTGGGTACATAATAATTTTATAGCTCAATCATTTTAAACTTTATTTTATTGCACATTAATAGCCAAACTGGCATGAAGCTCCATTAAGGGACAGCCAGATGATAAGCCTGCGACTCCACAATGCCATGTATAATTGCTGCTTAATTATGCAGAATTAACAAATGGCAGACGCACCAGTTGTATTCGTTGAACAGGGCTCCTTGCCAAGAGAGCATACTGGCGTAAATGGCAGCCGCTATCCGATTTTGTTATCTGACACCTCTGAGCACTGTCCCCGACTGCTGTCTTCTCCATCTGTGGTGCCAAGAACATTTAGCAGAGTACGGGAAGCTGTTGATTTGTTAAACCAAGGCACAGTTTGGTAATTGATATGAGTGACCACAAAATAGTGATAGATTAGCAAACGTGTGCCCAAATAAATAAGATGAGGTTTGTGGTACAAAGGGAACCTGGATTTACAGGATAATTAATTATGAGGCACAATGACCATCACTTACAATAAAGCTCTTACATGGATCTACAGGAAATTACAGGTTTCATTAATTTTTAAGTCACTTTTTTCTGTGAATTTGTGGACCTATTCAGATTCTGGTTTCCATGAGTTTAGCGGAACTTCGAAGAAAAGTTTGGTATGGGTAACCTGAACATCCATTGATAACACATCCGTGATTGATGCCAAGACTGATCAAGGGTGCTACCAGCTGGGGTGAGTCCAAACGCTGAACCCACACTCTTGGCTGCAGTCCGGGAATGGAGACCTGAACCCACAATTTTCTAAGTGGTCTTGAACATTGTGATTAGGGTCCACTCTGGGGCGTAACTTGAGGGGTGCAGAGAGTGCAATTGCAGTCGGGCCCAAGAGGTGTCACTTTCCCATATCATAAAACTAGTACTATAAACCATACATTATAGTCAGGGGCCTGACACAGACTTTGCACGGAGCCCTACCAGCTTCAAGGTACACCACTGGGCACACTCAACCCTAGTTGTTAGGTTAAGGGCCCCTATGCTTTTTTTTTTTTTACTTTACCTATGTCACCTTTTGTGTTCTACAGATTTCAAGCAGTAAATGCAGTGGGGGTCAGTTTGAGACCCCTTGCACATGAACACGGCATACATTGACCACTAGGTACACCTCGCTTCAGTGTGCATGCTCATAACATCAGGTCAGGAGCACCCACAGCTTTGAGCCAACTTTGACAGTAGACATAAATGACAGAATTGTAATATAGTAGTGGAACCATCATGGAACAACTCCACTTAAAAAAATACTAATACAAGTACTAATTTTACCCAAAACAGATAGTTGCAGATTAAAGAAACTATAGAACACACTGGGGGAAAAGTTATCAAGCACATAGAAAGAAAAGTGCCCCAGAAAGTGTGACTTTATCAGGGCTTGAACACTATATGAAACCTTGATAAATCTCCCCCATTAAGTTAGTCAATACATCTTAATTGAGCTGTTGGATGAATGTGTATTTAGCTAAAATCCTTTAAGACATAGATGCCAGAGGTAGGACTCAGAGTACTCTCTGTCCACAATCACTCCTGCAGTACCAGGCAGCCCCAGATATGTCCAGCCCTATATTAAAGCTGTATGTCCTGGGGCTACCTGGGACTGGAGGAGTGTGAAGTGTAGAGGGGGTCAGATTGATACCAGAGGGTCTGCTTGGTAGCCTACAATTTTTGCTCTTTATGTTCCCCTGGGTTTCTCCTTTTTCAATTGTATTGGTGTCCTCAGATGCTAAAAACATTGAAAAGTGTGGCAGAGCAGGGAGCAAAAAGTTACCAATGAGCAGTAGAAGATTATAGTACAGGCAGTTTGGGGGCCGCCTGGGACCAATAGCTTCAAGGGGGCCCTTTACCACCTGAACCAATCACTAAGTTTGATACTTCCCTGTAGAGACAATAAAGAAAAGGACTTCCATCCATTAAATCTTCATGCTTTCAACACTTATACAAGGGTTTTTCCAGGATCATTGAAGGTCAGAAGGGACCCCTTCCATTTCCAAGTAGCTTGATTCTAGCACCATATGAATGAAGTAAATTCCATTAACAAATGTGACTTGTAATGGTGAAAATTTTGAAACATTCCAGGACCCATGGCCGTCTTAATCCACCCCTGCCAATGAGTAACTGCCTAAATTGCTGTGTTGGCACTAGGTGATAATCAAGTGAGTTTGGGGTTGCAGATTGGGCTCACTAAAATGTTTTCCGTTACCCTCTAAGGGGAACCAGTACTAGGCATTATAAATTCATAATGCTTCATCTATACTTCCTCAACCTCATCTGTAGGCTACAGTCGAACGACCACCATCCAATGAGATAATCAGCCAGTCCTTTGCCAGTCATTGAGCTTGGGCAATTGTTCTTCTAGCATAGTACAGTGCCCAAGTAAGCTGCTGTGCCCCCAAATTATTCATTTCAGTCCATTCCTCTCCTTCCAGACTCAATATTCGGATATCCCTTTAAAGTTACGGCACTGCCGTGAGATTTAATGCCCTCGTAAGTCACCTTCACCATCTCCAATCTTCCGAGATCACTTGTAGTTCTTATATTTCCTTCTCTGACCCAGGGTTTTTGTTTATTGTTAAGCCTCAGCATTGATATTGGGAAATAAATGTGAAAGTTCTATATATATATATATATATATATATATATCTTCTGGATGTGCAGGAGCAGTCAGTATTTCTTGCGATAGATCTCAGAGATAGATGGTGAATCAGAAAACTTTGAAAGTGTGAAATCAATCACGGTGAAGGACAGGAAAAGAATCCGAATAGTCCAGGCTGAGCGAGTTTTAATAACACAGAGGAAAGCCAAGGGGACATTTAAATACTGGAACTCAAGCACAATGTGAACATTAATCAAAGGCGTCTATGACGGAGCGAGAATTGAACCTACCTGAATGTTGCCTTTTTTCTAGTGCTACACTTGTAGTGTGAATATACTATGTGCAAAAACTCTTCATCAGGTCTTCAGTAATAAATATGGTGATTGGGTCAGGAAGGGAAACACATCGCCTAAATGAGAACACTTTTACAGGTGTACAACGTCTCAATGGCCATGTATGCACCACTGAGAATTCTCGGTAAGGAATATGCTAAGAACTTTCCAAAAGAAGGAATAAGAAAACACTACACCTGTAATGCTACCTATAACGAGGGAAGCTCCTTTCAGATGTCCACTTTCAGCAAATAATTGTTATTGCTTATGTAATGAAAAGTTATGTAATTGGATCTCTACTTGCTGTCACTCTATAGGAATCTTCAATATTTACTTCCTGTGGATAAGCACCAGCGCATGGTCATGTGATGTCACACAGGTGCACGGCTCGTTATATCGCTGGTCATGTGATGTCACACAAGAGCATGGCTCGTTCTATCCCTGGTCATGGGATGTCCCACAGGTACACGGCTCGTTATATCCCTGGTCATGTGAAGTCACACAGGTGGATGGCTCATTATATCCTTGATCATGTGATGTCACAGAGGTACATGGCTCGTTCTTTCCTTGGCCATGAGTTGTCACATGGGTGCACGGCTCATTATATCCCTGGTCATGTGATGTCACGCGTCTTGTTATAGCCCTGGTCATGTGATGTAACACAGGTGTATGGCTCATTATATACCTGGTCAGGTGATGTCACACAGCTACACAGCTCGGTATATCCCTGGTCATGTTATGTCAGACAGCTTGTTATATCCCTGGTCATGTGATGTCACACAGGTACATAGCTCGTTTTATCCCCGGTCATGTGATGTCCCACAGGTGCACTGCTCGATATATCTCTGGTCATGTGATGTCACACAGGTGCACGTCACATTATATCACAGCTCTGATTACTCTCTGTGAAAATAACGAGCTGTGCACCTGTGTGACATCACATGAACTTGGACCGGTTTCTTTCAGTAGGAAGCAAATAATGAAGCTTCCTATAGAATAACAGCAAGCAGAGATCTAGAAAATCATGTGGAATTGATACAGAAAATATATTGGAAATTTTTGTAACTTTAGAAAATCTGAAACAAGACCTTCCCCCAATCCATAGTGTGTTAGAAAAACCTTAGGGCATCTTATAGCTTTAATCTCGTTTTCCTAAGATTTTGGCTAATATTTTATTGAGCAATTACTCCCATTAAAACAATTGCAGTACCTCAGCTGCCCACTACACTGTAGACAGCCTGGCTCCATTCAATACACTGAAGACTGTCAAGAAAATTTGAACAATGAAGGTGACCAGTGTCAGATCTTCAACAATCTCACTCCAAGTCTCTCACTGTATCACTGGAATAATTTTACCATATATTAAACTCAATAAAGAATACCATACAGACATCCGATGTAGACAGGGGTGGAACTAGGAGGCGATGCCCCATAGCAGACTTCTGAATGGTGTTCCCCTTCCTGCTTAAAAATATACATATCATACTCTTATATACGCTCATATTTCTATACATATATACATGAACATACAGTTCTTCACTCATAAACACACATTTATACACTCTTACACACATACGAACACATATAGAGCAGATACACATTACACATACACACATACACTGCTATTTACAAACGTACAGCATATATACACACATACAGTTCATAAACACCATACATTGTATACACATCACAGATACACACACATATACATCACATATAGTATTTACATATTATGCTGTACAATGTACAACCTCCATTCTTTAGTGTCAGGTCGGACCATATGGCCCCCTGACACTGTGGGCCCCATAGTGGCTGCTACTACTGTAATTATGCCCCTGAATATAGAATAATAATTTCCACTATGGAGAAAATGGAGAAGAAAGGTAAGAAGACCCATAGGGGAACACATTAAGCCATAAGCCTAAAATGCCCTTGGTCATGAAGAAACAAGGTTCCTCCTACTAGATCCCCTCTTGTCTTTAGCTAGAAGAAATGGTGACGTGAAATCTTTCCAGGCTGCTATTCCATTCCATCTTATTGCTGTACTGAGAGCCATAATTAATGATCATAACATTAGCAAATTACGTTTATATGTATCCCTCAGGGGTCTTATAAATTAATTTTAGGTTTGACCTAATCTCCATACCTTATGGTGTTCTTGTCTGCCCTTTATTACCTCTATTGAAAAGTTGAAGCTTTAAATCAATATATGTTGACCTCCTATTGTTTTCCATATTACATTTTATTTTGCATAATTTTTGTTACGCCGCACACTGTATCCATCTTGCAGACTTTCCATAGCCAATATTGGAATGGCCCACCAGAGTACCAGAGACCCCTCATATAAGCATAGGCTCTAACCTAATACTTTACCCCATAGGTACAGCAGAAGACAACTTAATTTGGAGGCTGGTAGGGTCTATTTCCATGGGGATAATAAAGAATGGTCCCCCAGGATAATTTTCTTTGTTGGTCCAATGGGTCTCCAGTCCGACACTGGCCATAGCTCATCGCACACAATTGCACAGGTCCCTGAAGATCCACTTAGAAGTGAGATGCAAGTTCTCCTTCAGTTTTAGAAAAAGGGACAGAACAGGATTAAGATTCTATCAGCATCCTATAAACATTAAACTTTATAAGCAACTGCAGGAGGTCGATATAGGGTAAAGTGATAGCAGTGGCTATCACACTCCCTACTTTCAAATTCAAATCTCTTTTAGCATTTGGAGGTTCTAATACATAACTTTGCTTTTTGCCCACCTAAAGGCCAAATCCACACCTGACTGTATTTCTACGTCATAAAATCAACAAGCATTGTTAATGACCAATCCAATTTAGTGGAGAACCTCCCTTGGTAATTCATAGCCAACTATCCAACCCAAAACAATTCCTTGTGCCCCCCCTCAGCCATACACATGTTGTCCTATTATTGTGGAAAGACGAAGATCAAGTATATTGAAACAACAAGTCAACAAGGCTAGTCTTTTTCCACTTGTGTCATCTAGCAAGCTAGCCTTCTGGTACTGCCAAAATCACAAGTTTGTCCAACTCTACTCTCGTCAATATGACGGCCCGAGGAGACTATTTCTATGAAGTATCACATTCTATTATTTAATTGGGTTTTCCAGGTTGATCATGTAGATGAAAAATCCAAAACATATCAGGTCGATAGGATCTGACATCTGGCAATCCCACTGACCAGCTGTTTGTGGGTGCCTCCTATACCAGAAATAAAATCAAGAATTCAGCCGAAAATGTCAGACCCCAACCAAACTGATACCAATGACTCATCCCATGGATTTATCCTACTGTTTATAATTACATCATTATGGAGGTCTGGCTAAAGGAACCCATTCCGGGAGCTCCAACTAAGTGGTTATCGAGTACATCAATGCTAAACTCAACATATTTTTAAATTTTTGAATTTTTCACAGTATTGAAAAAATCATTTGTATCACAATTTTCTTATATTATTCCATGCAAATTAGTATAGCAGTAAGGCAAACATGTAGCAGTTGCACAAAAATGTAACAAAACATTCCACGTAAAAATTTCATTTTTACACAGAACAAGTCCAGAGTAGACCAAGATAAAGTAACGTTCCCGGAGATGCCTTGTGCACTCAGCTAAGGTTCTCGCGTAGTATGAATACATTGCCCTTTCCCCATTACATCTTATCTTGCGCAGTATTTCTATTTGCCCACATGATTGCTCCGCAGACATTATTTCCTGTTTGACTAAGCAGTGATAATTATCGTCAGATGTCCTGTGGTATTTCAACATCCATCAGGCGTCTCCACAATCAGCGTCCAGGCTGCCAACCATGAGTATTAGTCTTTACCAACTGCAGCGCCCAGGAAAGTGATTTTTCTTAGTTTATAGGATTATGTGTTCCCGAATGTCATTGTCTTGTTCTGTTCTCAGTCCAGATAATAAGAAATAAAGTCTATTTAATTATATCATGTTAACTTATATATCAAAGTATTTCTACAGCTAGGGGCAAATCTTCCACTGTGAATACTATCTATATAAAATATGCAAATTGTGAATATTTATTCATCCATATTAGCTTTAATGGGAGCTGGAAAAAAAAACATTGTCCTACTTTTTTGTATGTTCAGTCCAAACCATATCTATATCTAAAATTGCTTCTGTCGCGAATAATTTTGAGTCCCTGTGTTGGGGAAGGGGGGAGTCTACAGGACCCCTTGGCAGGAAGGTGCCAAGTTCTGCTACCAAGGGTCACTAGTGGTTTACTGACATTTAGAAATTAGATACAGAATTAGCAGTGCAGTATACAAATGATATCACAAGTACAGGCAGTCCCCAGGTTACGTACAAGATTCTGTAGGTTTGTACAGTTTGTATGTAAGTCGGAACTGTATATTTTACACACAGCCAATTTTTTTTGGTCTCTGAGAAAATTGGATTTTAAAAATGTTGGGTTATTATAAGAACCAGGATTAACAATGAAGCTTAATTGCAGACACCTGTGATAACTGTTATAGCTGTTTATTGTAGCCAAAGGCAAAAGTACATTAAATACTAACATCCAGAGGTCCGTTTGGAACTAGGGGTTGTATGTAAGTCGGGTGATCTTATGTAGGGGACCGCCTGTATTCTATAACCTATAGATGAACTGCTGTTCAACAAGGAACCAAAGAAACATTTTCATCAGTGAAACATCAAGGTAAAAACATGTCACTAGTGGTGAGTGGGTTTTTAAAAATTCGGGTTCCACGAAACGCAAAGCTTAAAAGCTCAGGTGTGACAACCAGTGCTGGACACATTGGGGCATATTTACTTACCCACTCCTGTTGCAATCCCCGATCTGGATGGTCCGACAAAGATGAAGTCCGGCCCGATTCACCAAGATCGTGCGCCCGAGATCCTGCATGTGTCGCTTCCCCGCTGAGGTCCGCCGGTGTTCACCTTCTTCTTCCCAGTGTATGTGAGTGCATGTCTTGCAACACAATTTGAGATGTTAATCCCGCACGTTGTCCAAATCCGCCGGATCGTCCGACGGCCCGCCCACCTGACCTGTGCCGCGTGAAAGCCGGCGGCAATGCGCCAAAATCCGATCGCATGCGCCAAAAACCCCAGTTAAATGCATCGCAAATCTGAAAAATTCGGGAAACCAGTGAAAATGCGTTCCACGTACCCTTAGTAAATGTGCCCCATTGGGACACTAAGCTCCTTGCCCCAGTTTTCTGTTGAACTTTGCAAATTCTTTTTAGTGCAAACTTCTAGCACAGGTATTTAAGAAGTGTATGCACCACAATTATGTCACACAATCCTTTGGTGGCATCGCTGCAGTAGGCATATTGTGACACAATTTGGGGGACGTTCCGGTGCTCAGTTGGAACGTGTGTCAGATTAATAAGCAAAGTCCGACAGCTAATTTGCTAATCTTTAGTACACCTAAAGAAGTCATGTATACGTGACGTAATATGTGCGGTTTTGTCTCCCTTCCCTCCCCGTGTCTTACCTTGATTTTACTGCAGGTATTGTTATTGTGTCATCCTTGGTATTGTATCACTTGCTATTCATTTGGTGTACCATTTTTATCCATATACATTGTTTACAGTGTGTAGGATTACTCTGGACCAATTAGGTCTCCTGCTTTGTCTGTATATTTGCTCTACACCATATTACTGTTTATGGCATTAGACTGGGGGGGGGGGGGGGGGTTCCCTGGGTAAAGGTACAAAATGGTCCCTCCCTGAGTCGAGCTGTTGCACATAGTGTCAGTACATTTTAATTGTGAGTGCTATATATATTTTTTTATATTTTTCTTGTACTATGGATTACCGTAATAAAATGATATTTGTACTTTGATTTATTTGAATTAAATAGCCATTTTGTTGCTTCTCTTTGTTCCTTTTTGGATATAATTGTATGGCTCTTTGATGCATTTATTTATAGGAGTGCCGCTGATCTTTCTCGTTTGTGCTGAGATTTGCTAATATTCTCTAAAAGTTACTTTTTTTATATTCTACGTCAAATCCATAAAACGGGTCTAAATTAATTATCTAAGTTTCTAATTCGTTTATGACGGTAAAATATTTTAACTTATAACTAGAGATGAGCGAGCACTAAAATGCTCGGGTGCTCGTTATTCGAGACGAACTTTTCCAGATGCTCGAGTGCTCGTCTCGAATAACGAACCCCATTGAAGTCAATGGGAGACTCGAGCATTTTTCAAAGGGACCATGGTTCGGGAATAAAATGTGTTATTTAATTGAAAAAGAATGTCTTCTGATAAGTGATCAGATGTATGCAAACATCTGCAATCTATTCTTCACTGTTCCGCGCGTATATTATCTCCCGACAAGTTAGCAGATGTGAAGAATAGAATAAAAACAGTGAACACAGGATCATTTAAGTGAAAAACACAGTGAAGAATAGATTACAGATGTTCGGCACATCTGCTTACTTGTCGGGAGAGGAGATACGCTGTCCCGGGATCCGCTACTCTGCTTCCACTGAAGTCTCCCCGATGTCTCCCTGCTGCCCGATGTCTCCCTGGTGCCCGATGTCTGCCTGCTGCCCGATGTCTCCCTGGTGCCCGATGTCTCCCTGCTGCGCGCGATGTGTCTCTGCTGCGCCCGATGTGTCTCTGCTGCGCCAGATGTCTCCCTGCTGTGCGATGTCTCCCTGCTGCCGTTCCGCGTGTATCTTCCGACAAGTAAGCAGATGTGCCGAACATCTGTAATCTATTCTTCACTGTGTTCTTCACTTAAATGATCCTGTGTTCACTGTGTTCACTGTTTTTATTCTATTCTTCATTGTTCTTCACTGTGTTTGTTTAATTAAATGCTCGATCTCGAGCAGGGGAAATACTCGTCCGAGCAACGAGCCGTTTCGAGTACCTTAATACTCGAACGAGCATCAAGCTCGGACGAGTATACTCGCTCATCTCTACTTATAACATAATATTTTGCCATATAAGTTGCAACAGTGTCTTAAACTTGTCACAAATACTTGATACATGTCACACCAGACATTTTAGACACTTTTGATGTAAATTACGACTGATTGAAGAGGCAGATCGGGGAATGTTGCAACAAGCATGTAGAGACAATACCAAGCCCTGGGAGTATTGTTGGGAAAATTAAGCTTAAATTAATAAAAACTAATATAATAAGAATAAAATGAATGGGGAGAAGATGAGGTTAATAAGAGAAGGGCGGCCGTCCAATAATATGAGATAAGCCATGACTAATTAGTGACTTATTATTACAACCATTGGAATTTATCTTCAGATCTATCCCAGAAATAGTGGCTTGATCATGTACCATGTGCTCACCGCATTACTCAGTGCTCTGTGGTTCAAGCTCTGTCATATGGATTCATTTGTGTTCTTCATGGAAAGAGACTCATTTACTAAGCTTGTATGTAAATACACTGGGGGGCTCGTATCAAGATTGGTGTTACTCAGTTGACTATTCATACACCATGGTGCAGCATGTTTCCTTCTTTATGATGAAGCACAGGACTCATCGTCAATTAAGCACATTTCCTCGGCAAGCTACGCAACAATTAACTCCAGAAGGGTACTGGAGACAAATTTTTTGGGCTTTCATGACAACTTCCTGGTGTTAAAAATGTCGGTGGCCTTATCTTTTACCCATTCTTTCCATACCTCCTTTTTTAGAAACTGGTAAAGGCATCGTAAAAGCTCCATTTATGCAAAACTTTCAGCGGAAATTAAGAACAAAAAGACTATTCCAAAATTGTATTGATACACATTCCCCCACTTAGATGCACTGCACACCGGAGCTCTTCTACACCAGGTCAAACCTGTTGTAGAATTGCACAGGCTAGCGCGCAATTCTACACTAGGTCTGACCTCGTGTAACAGAGCTTTTGACATGCAGTGCATCAGTGTGCTGTGCAGCCGCCCACCTGGATTTATCAGTAGGCCGGAGCCTCCTGATAGATCTGGTCAGTGTCGGGCTCGAGGGCGTTGGCACACTTAATATCCCCCCAGATATTTTATGATCCACTTAGGAAAAATCTTTCAAAATGGCGGCTAGCTACTGCTGTCATTCATCCCATAGCTTAAGGAGGGGGGTCAATTTCCAAGACAATCTAAACAACATGGGTTCCGAACGGTTCGATTCGTACCAAATAGAATTTTTAAAAAATTAGACAGAGATTCTAAGATTCAAATCTTGGTTAATCGGCTCATTCCTAAATATGATAAAGGAGTTAGTCCAAGTAAACTGCACGTTATTTCACAACAGGGAGGTCACTGGAGGTGGTTACTGTTTTCAAACTTCAAAAAACTGGTTAAACAAGATATTTTAGAGATTTATACAGAGAACATTGGCAAAACAACTGGCGCAAAGCATATAATGAACTACAGCGAAGCTGCCATATTAGCATGTACAATTTCTGGCTTGTGTACATTGTTGTACATATTCCTTTCTATATGGTTTGGCAAAAACAACAGTGGTCCATGCCAAGAAGACAAAAATTGACATATGGATGGAAGGCAAACTATGAATATTGTCTTATAAATAGTTCTATGTGTATGTCTGCACCTATCTGACTAGAAGATCAGACCCTCTGGTGGCAGAACAATAAGGCAGGGTCTTCTAATAGAGTTAAGTATCATAAGAGGGAATAAAACTTTTTGTAAGTAGATTTTGTTGATCCAGGGAGTTACTGACCACCATATTAGGTGCCAAGAACAGGAGGACTAGTATAGAGGAATCTAAAGACTTGTTAAAAAAATGAGAACTTGTGTTTTATTTAAAAACTATTCTAAATTATTTAAAAAGTGTTGTCGAGGAAAGTAAAATTATTAGTAAAAATGTAAAAAAATAATAATAATATAATGTAATAATATTTACTAATCCCTTCTCCCCCACCATCCTGCAACCAATGTTCATGGTCTTTGCTTCGCTCAATTTCCGGGTGTTTCCCGACACCACAGGAAACACTAAGGGAGACCACTCAGCCAATCCATAGGCGAGGAATCATCATTCTAACCAGCGATTGGTTGTGTGGCCTCTCCTAGTTTTTTCTGTAGTTTCAGGAAACATACAGTGCAGCAGTGACCAGGCACGTTGGATTGGAGCAGCGATGGAGTTTGTAATTTTAAAGGTCCTCTGTGGTATGTTATACAACCCCGTGTGGGTTATGAGCTTTTTATCAGGGTCTTTACGCCTGTTATTTGCCATTCAAACCCTAAAATAATCACAATACCTGGCGCATGGCCAAGAATTGGTATTATTTAACCCTTAACGCCATCTCCACCAAGTGGACGTCAGGGTGTGAAGGGGGTGTACCATTCGCCTGCTCACTAGCTACAGTATGTCCTCATTCAGGACTAAAATGGCACAGGTTGAAGGGCCATTCTGTTCCAGGCAGGATATATCCGGCATGCCGGAGGGGCAGGGGAGCATCATACGCTCGCACACCATGAACCAATATGATAAATAACTCCCCTTACTTTTATATAATAAAAGCTACATACTGGATGTATTTACAATATCTTCACAAAACAAGGAAAGCTCCATGAGAAGTGACATGTTGCCTTTGATGTGTTACTCTGAACAGGCAATGCTCCATGGAGAAATGGAAATCATAAAAAAACATACAAATATGGAAGAGAATGAATAGTATGAAATATACATGATACTGTGTAAGCGTTTTCAGTATACATTTAATAAATGTTCAATGTGCAGAACAGGGATTTCACTCAATGGAGGAATACATCAAGATTCCGATATAACAGCAGTTTGTAATAAGGACACCCGGGCTAGCGATTGCTTAGGGAAAAGGAGGGTATCAGGCAATGACAACATGAGTTTTCTTTCTAACATATCTATGGGATTACTTGAAAATCAAAATTATAGTTAAAAAGTGACTTAAAGGGAACCTGTCACCAGATTTTTGCCCATTAAACTACTAGCACCCTCTGGTAGGGTGTGAAATGTCCTTTCTAGAATTCCCTCTTTTATGTGAAACCTTAGCTGAAATGAGAAGTCAACTTTACTGATTACACTGGTTAAGGAGTCCCATTAATTCAGTTCTAATTTGGGAGTTTTCTCAGTAGTAAATGTTTGACATCACTGCAGCACCCCCATAGGTGAAAAGGAGCATTACAATGTATAGTTTCCTTTGAGCTACATTTTGAAAAGCAATACATTTTAATAATAATAATTCTTTATTTATATAGCGCCTACAGATTACGCAGCGCTGCACAGAGCTTACCGAATCAATCCCTGTCCCCATTGGGGCTCACAATCTAAACAACCTACCAGTATGTTTTGGAGTGTGGGAGGAAACTGGAGGACCCGGAGGAAACCCACGCAAACACGGAGAGAACATACAAACTCTGGGTTCATTTCTATATAAACTGCTTTCATATACAGAATGGTATTTAGTCTATATAAGATTTGTGTTATTCATACTAAAGAATGCATAGAAAGTTAATATCATTAAATACATACAAATCTCCTTAGCAGAAGTATAATATATTAACGTAATAATGCTCTGCAATACCTTGTTATCTAATGCACCCGTTTAGGAGTTCAAGGGCAGAGAAATTGCAAAAACGGATTCAATTACTGTAACATTTCTCCATAAATAATGCCTGACCAACTGCCCAATTAAAAGTAATTAGGACCGGCCTGAGACGAGGGGTAATAAGTTTTATTGATAGGCTTAAAATAACATTTCCATACCCTAATTGGTAAACTATGTGTAAATGACCAATAAAATTTTCATAGAAGTACGTAATTTTTTACATTTTTTTAAGTCTTGGCAGAAAGAACTATTAGGCTCGCCATCATCTAATCTCCGATGGGTTTTATGATCTTTTATTCTTTCTGATGTCTAAACACACTGTAATAAAGGCCATTTGGAGACTAAACTCTTCTCATCTCTCGCCTTCTTCTTTATATTGGTGTTTATGTTTGCGTTTGAGTGGCGAGACGTTATTTACATGTCTTCGTAACGCAGATGATGATGTGTCCAGGAAATCGGCAAACATTAAGATCAAAACAAATATCAAATGCAAAGAAAGATTGGTGCCTAAATATCATTACGATGGAATATAAACTACAATATAAAATGGGGGGGGGGGTATCCCGGGATCTAATTTTCTGTTTATATTTTATTAATTAAGTGGCATTGTTTTAAGTGAATGACTCCATTTCCTTTCGGAATATGCTCACTTTGCATGATAATGTAAGACAGATGGCTATATCAAAGTAGCCTGGGCCAAGAATGCTATTACTGCGCAATCTACATATTATAGGAAGAAGCAGAAGGTAACAGGGTAAACCAAGTACAACCAATCCGTAGTGATAGGGTTAAATTACAGTCAGGATTTTTTTTTTCCAGGACTCGTAGGATTCCAGATCCCAAATGTGTCCATCACAGATGCTCGGGATTAATGATAAGATAAAAGCTTCATGAAAGTTAAACATATCAAACCTGCTAATTACGGAGGAGTCTGGACCCGCATTCAATGTCAGAATCAAAGACTATAGCAAAGAGACATGACCAGACACTGTCTTCGAGAAACTGATTAAACCTGCTTAATTTGAAAGAGAAAGAGAATTATGCAAAATGTGCCACAACGAGGCAGCCAACTTTACAAATTGCACATCCTAATTATAATAATTAAGCCTGGGCTTGAATAATAACATTCATTTCTTTTTTTTCCCTCTTTTTTTTTTAGGGGTTCAATCAAAGGCAATAAATTCGACATAAAAGAAAAGAACATAATGCAGAATTTTCTTTCTGAAGAATTGTCACTTAAAATTGGAAACATAATAAACACCCGATAAGAGCTAGTTACATGTTTGATTTTCTTGACAAAAGAAAGAAACTGTAGCATCCAATTTTTGCTTAATGTACAGTAATGTCTTCTACAATTCAATTAGGAGGATGTTTTCTAAAGCTAAAGCTCAGTATGTACATGAAAGATCTTGATCCACAGCTTGAAGCCCTCAAGAATTATACCTGCCGTCTTTAAAAGCTCTTACATCTTCTACATGCTGGAACGGAGCTTACCACACTATGGATCCATGGCCCTTTATATGGAGTTTCCTAACCATACCGGTTTTGGTCAGCAACGCTTCAGCCAAATGGGCCTTTAGCTTGAGCATAAAAGGGCATTTTCGGGATTTACGCAGCTGTTACAGGTATTTAACTGGGGATTGTGTCACATGTGATCGGATTGTGGCTCGGCTGCGCTGGCTTTCATGTGCAGTGGGGCGTGCCATCGGACGATCCGACTGATTTAGACTGAGTGCGAGATTTAACTTTCGAATTGTGTCGCAAGATCAGGCACTTACATGCACCAGGAAGAAGAGGGTGAACTCCGTTGGACATGAGCGGGGAAGCGAGACATGCAGGAAATCATAGTGAACTGCGGCAGAGTGCATTATCGTCGGACAATGCAATTTCTGTGAACTCCTCCGGATGGTTAAGTAAATGTGCCCCAATGTTCTTCTATCCGTCTTTTAAAATCAAATGAAAAGTGATAGGGAAGGTTTGTAGAACGATGGTGTGCACCAATTTCATCCAGAGGTGCTCATTTGCATTGGATTAATGTTAGGTTTGGATTTTAATATGGCCCAGTTAGCTACCGAGTAGCTAACCAGTACCCAGTAGCAGTACTCAGGGCATGGTGGTCTCCACATGACACTTTAAGAAAGATGAAACCATTGGATACATTTCCAAAGACACATACACACTGGACCAGTCTAAGGAGAACATGAATGTGTATGGGTGATCTAGAGAAAATGTTGTAGAAAAATCTATAACCGTGTATGGCAAGCATTAGATACTGGATGGAAACACATAGTCTAGTTTTATGAGCTTATGAACAGCACCCAGGGCTGCTCTTCTTGAAACTGTGATTGAAAGCTTGCTTTATGGATTTAGTTCCTTGTTTCTGAGCTGGGGTGTGTCACAGGTATTAGTTCGAATGATAGATGGCCAAACCAGTGAGCCAGTCCAGGAACTCCATTTAAACCCACTCCACCATTTACTTTGAGCTGGTTATATTGGGTTCCTGATACTTGTCATACCACTTACTCAACTGCTATTGCGGTGTTCTTTGAAACTTGCTACATTCTTGACTATTCTTTTCCTCACAATTCTGTACCTTGCCATCATCTTGGTTTGGAGCCAGTTATCCTGACCATACTTGGGTCTGCCTGTCTCTGTTCTGAGCACATACTCAGAAAAGGGAACATCGCCCAGTTGCCACCTGTAGATTATTTGTCAGGACACATGGCTAGTAGGAGTCGTCAAATGAGCAAAATGTCCTGAAGAAGAGCCAAAATTACATATATATTTCTGATTAAATTTTCTGAATATTGTGCCTTACAATATTCAAGTAAATGCACAATAGCAATGAAAACATATCAAGCCTAACTACCGGTACTCAACTGTTGGAACATGAGTAAACCATGGGAAAGTATTTGGAACGTGGATCCAAAAATGATGGACACCTTTCTCCATAACATGCAGTGACAACAGTGACAAGGGGCCAATTAGACTCTCCCCTTCAGTACAATGGAAAACTGCATTAAGTGAGGTAGAACATGACAGCATCCATCAACGCTACTTGTGCTTCAGGCTGTGGCAGAAGATGATTAGAAATGGTCCCAGTGATGTTAATCTGCGGTATGGACACTCAGGATTGAAAATGGACCAGAATCAGAAGTTTGAGAAAATTGACTATTAAGCAGGTAAGCTGAAAGATATAGAGATAGAGGTCAGCCTGGTGTGGTGGGCACAGCTCAACCTGGCAGGTCACTTCCTGCCGCTTTCCATCCCTTTTTAACCCACAGGCAGTAGAAGGAGCTTATGGTTAGTGGGTGAGTAAGAGAATGATAGAGGATCAGCTGCTAGTTAATTCATGTAATAAAACACATGATATTTTTACATTAAAGAATGACATCGGGGCCACTCTCGAACTTGGTCTGGTGTCTTAACATCACAACATTCTGTCATAAAACTGGTAGACATCCAGGAAGTCCCGTTATTACGGTTACAGGCCTAGGTGTAAATTATGGTGACCATAGTTGCAATCTAAAGGGTTAACTCATTCCCATCAGCAATTGGTCTCAAGGTTTTGAATTATTTGTTAGTCTATAAGACTCCTGTAGACACTCTAAAATGTACTGGAACCAGAAATAAAGATCAAAGCTCTACATCACATAAAGGTAATGCATTAATGGCAGACGTTTCTAGAACGTACAGTACAGGCAAGTGTCTTTGATGAAAACACATCAGGAAATACTCGCTAATGAATGGAGCTACATAGTTTAAAGTTCTTTAAATTGTGGGTCTTAGCTGACATCATTTTCAATATACTTTCAGCACAAAATACAGTAAATACTTTTTAATCTGAGCAAGAAAGCCAGAAGCAGATTCCTCTGACCAATGTGTATTGACCGTGCAAGTTGCTGGTGCTTAGCTTCTATTTAAGCTGAGCTACCATACTCTGACATAGCTACACCATAGTTGATGGTGCCCTCTACTTCCACCCCCCTTTATCATGTACCTGCTGCATGGAAGGCTGTTGCACATATTTGAGCAATGGGGTGGGTGGGGTTGGGGGATTGTGTGTCAGACCCTACAATCTGACATTGATGACTATAGTAATGAAAAGTCTTCAAATTCAAAGATCGGATAACCCCTTTAAATGTAAAGTAATTATTTAAGTAAACATTTGAATAATATGGCAAAATAATGTATTATATAAAGAGCAGAAGACATCTGTTAGAGCTGTGCAAAATCATACTCTGCACTGATTAGGAACAAAAACTCAGACATCGGGGCACATTTACTTACCCGGTCCCACAGAGTTCACAAATTGTCCGACGATAATGCACTGTGCCGCCATTCACTAAGATCGTGCGGCACATCTTATGTGTTGCTTCGCCGCTCAGGTCCACTGGGGTTCACCTTCTCCTTCCTGGTGCATGTAAGTGCTTTGTCTTGCGGCACAATTTGAAAGTTAAATCCCGCGCTCAGTCTGAATCAGTCGTCTGACGGCGCAACCAATTTCTGTTGCATGAAATCCAGAGCAGCTACACCAAAATCCGATCGCGTGCAAACCACTATTAAATAACTGTCAAAGATGCGCCAATCCCGAAAACTGTGAAGAGTTCCATGAAAATGCGATCCACGACCCTTAGTAAATAAGCCTCATTGTGCTGTTTAAAGATGAGTCTCTGAAAGTTAGTTGTGATTCTAGACTCCAAAATGGAATGGACATCTATACTTGGAAGTGACTACTAATTTCTTTCTCCATACAATCTTTAAAGAGAACCTGACAGGGTGAGTTGGGACACTTAACCACCCACATGGACCTTATGGACTGGTGGTTTAGTGTCCCACATCACCCTTTACCAAGTCCCTATGTGAGCATTATTTGAAATTAAAATGGTTATACTTACCTTGATCCAGTGCTCCATGCAGTCATGCAGTGAAGCTGGCGTACTGAAGCCTGGGTGAAGTGCTCCGGCTTCATTAAGGAACCGCCCGGACAGGGGCACAAGAGAGGTGTTCAAGGTGCCTCATCGACTCATCTCTAGGTAACTATAAAGGATTTTTTTTAAAGTGCCCACGGAGGGACTTGGTAAAGGGCAATTTGGGACACTAAACCTACCGTACATATTGACCAGTTGGTGGTTCAGTGTCCCAAATCGCCCTGACAGGTCCTTTTTAATCTTTAACTGAAAAATATATTTGTATGACAGTAACAGACAATGATGTATAAGAAGACATCTTAGCATTTAACCTGCACCAATAAATTTCATCAGTTTGTATCGCTGTGAACACACTTTGCCAATATTAATCCAAAATACATGTCATTAGAATTCATCAAATTGTTTGGAAGAGCTTCCCCAGAATCTACCCTGGGATTTGGCAGAACAGCCGATTCATTTGCTGTACATTTGTTGCAAGCACCTGTAACAGCATGCCGAAATATAAATCGCTAAAAAACAAGGAGAAGCGCTGCCAGATATACGAGAAGACATTCAATGTTTTCTTCTCACCTGCCAATGAATATGACAAATCCAAAACCAGTGTTAACCCTTCTATCTTTGCAATGTGATTCTCAAAATTCTACATTCACAGTGATACATTTTATATAGATAATAGAATCACGTCTTCTACAGATTATATTCCTCGTAATATTCCATTCTGGATTGTTTGCTGTGATGCATGTGCAGAATAACAGATGCTGCAATTACACGTTTCTACTGGGTAGTGTGTTGCAGCATTCATTTATGCATCTTATTTTAGCCAAAATTGGAAAAATATTGCAAAACAGATCCACTTTATTTGCCCGGGAGCGTAATTATTGTGTTGCAATTGCTGCATAGGAAAATTGGGCCATGGACCCAAGTGAGCTCAATGACCACTTTGTCAGTTAAAGGGATTTTCCAATGAAAGTAACTTATTGCCAGGGTAGGGGATGGTTGTCTTGCCTTCAATATTACACAAGGGACAAAGCATTAGGGTATTTGATTTTTGTATGACTTTGAGATTTACTACCAGCCTTACTTTGAGGGTAACTAGTTATCTGATTGTGTCCTATTCTCACATCAGTAAGTGACAGCTAATCACAGCAATATTCAATCACTTTCTATTAAATAAACCAGCAGTACTCAGCGCGGGGCTTTTACTATGCCTCCTCGCCAGTTCTATGGCAGAGAAGGCAAGTATTTAGCCCCAGTTTTAAAAGCTATTGTGGTCCACATGCCTCTTTTGGTCGTGATCGGGTGGAGTGGGGAGGACAGACCTGAAAGCCCCGGCCCCTATCGTATTTACTATAGCCTCTGCCAAAAAACCAAGGGAGCTAAAATCTAAGATAAGACCTGATCTAAACAGTCCAACCTAGTGGAGATCACTTCCGGATCTACTAAGAGCTCCATCAACTTAGTAGATCTGGGCTGTCCTAAGGCAGCAGAGGCGACTTTTAAGACTTCCATGCAAAACGTCATTCTTAATATATTCCCCCCCATTCTATTGTGCATTCTGTTCAAGTTGTAAAATCTTCCTTTTGGCAAAATCAACTCACAACAACTTTGCATCTCCTTTAAATCTCCTTATAAAAATATTTTAAAATGCGAACAATAATCCACACAATTTTGCAGAATTTATCGAGTACAATATTATAACAATAATAGACGTGAAGGGTCCATCCTTTAAATTGTTGATGTGATCTGCTCTATTTTTCTCTGGGGGGACTTATGCAGAATTGGAATGTCAAGAATTCCATCAGTGAAACAGGAGGCAACTACAGATTAAATTCATAGCACCAAATCATAAAGAATGCTGCAGGATGACCTTCACCAAAGCGATATCTCCTAAATTCGACACATATATTTACTCGGCTCAGGAAATGGTTCCCCTTATCAAGTTCTGTCTTTTATTTTGTTTCCACTTATCAGACAGAGCCATGAAGAAGTAGTCTGTTAGCGACGTCGGGACTTAAATGCTACATTCATAAATCTATCTTTTATGGTTATAAAGATTTTTAGGATTCTGTTTAGCCGGTAATTATTCCACCTCCATCGGACAGAATAATTTATACAGCTCCACTTTGGGCTGATAACCTGGTGTTTTTCCACTCTTTTGCTATCAGTATTGGAATTATGAGAAAAATCAGACTTCAGTCTGAATTGTTTCCTTATTAGGTTTGATGAAGGGTCTCGGCACATCAAAAGATTTTCTTCCGTGAGGTAATGGCTAATTACATTTACATCTGAAGCCCAGAAAATTTCTTTCATTCAACCTCTTATTTCTATCTTAGAGCGGCATTTGCACATATTTTTGCGGCGAGCTACAATCCGTGTGATGGTTTATGTCGTGGAACAAATGGAGAACAGGTGCGGAGCGTATTACAATAAAGGATTTCAAAGCATTTCGAATAAACCAAAAATTGTGAACAGAAGAACATGTTCAACATGTGAACATTAGATGGTCAATTTATGCAAAGTTAAGTTACCATTTGGCATGAATTATATAATGCAGTACATACCATTCATCTCAATGGTCACATGTAGTGATGAGCGGACCTTGGGGGAGTTGGGTCAGTGGGTGACAACCCTTTAAATGCCACTAGCAAACCCATCGGCGACTTTAGAAATAGATCAGCTTGTTAATAAATGGGATCGGTGAAAACACCAATTATGGGCATTACATGTCGCATACAAAGCCACTGGATCCTTTTCTCTGGCCCAGGTTCTCGGCCTGATATTCTCTGGTTCTCACTCCTCTAATCCTTTCGTGATCCACACAACTGTCTGAACAGTTTTTCACCACTGCATAGATTCACATTTACCTAAGGGAATGGGAAAACCTAAACGTTCTCAACAACCTTTATTAGTTATTACTTACTAGGTTAAAAGTATTCAATGGCTCACCTCAGGCAGGAACGGCACCGCGCTCATGGAATGTGTCCGGACTTTAACTCAAGAAAAAAATACATATCACTCGTTTTGTCCTATCTTTATTCCCATAGTTTTGCCATTTCATAATAAAAGATACAGTTGTGGTGACACCATATCAACCAATGGGGTATTTAGCCTACGCATTTCAAGTGTTCAAGACACTCTTAATCATGGCATGCAAAACAGGTGTTATTGGGGAGTTGATATAGCAAATGCCTGGTGATGTAGATTACGTTCTTCCGAGAACAATCCACCTATATATAAATCCCACCTAACCATAAAATTATTGTACAGATAAAAACAATAGAATACGAATACGTATACATGTAACCTCACATAGAAGGATAAATACTATATAATGAATGGTTGATCATAGAGAAAGTAAAGATGTTTTAAAACACGTCCATATGTGAATAGGGCTAGAGTAAAAACGCACGGATGCCTGGCAATTGTGCACAAGGGCAGTCCAGTGCGTATGCGTGATTACCACCAGAATGGCGACTACAGAGTTCAACGCTCCTATATGTATATATACAATTATATACAAGGTAACAGCACCCTTCACAAGAATAGTATGATTCATGCTTGTTCAGCCAAAGACTATTCCTCCTGACCACCACACACATGCATGCTCAGCTTTGATGGGGAAAGGGGAACAAACAAATACCAAACACTTCTGGTGTTGGTATATCTCCACCAAGAATAAAAGGATCCACCCCTTGTCACTTAATAGGAAAAGCTGTGAATCCTCACATTTGACTTGGATACATTTTGACTTGGATTATTTTTTACATAAATACGGCCATGCAAAGATATAAGAAATTAAGCATGGGACACACAAGGACAGGACAGGGAGATAGGTTATAGACATCTACCATCAGGTAATCTTATGGTAGATGTCCTTTAAGATGACAAAGCCATGTTTTTTAGAAAGAAGAGACAATCAAATAAGCCAAACGTGTTACATCACATTATAATTTTACTGTAACAAAATGGAACATTTTACAAACTGAGTCCTGTATAATCTGAGATGTGGATTTTTTTTGTATTTTCTCTGAACATTGCAGGGTCTGACCCTGTGGTGAAAGTGATGGGACATCAAGTCATAGGCAGACAACTGTAACAAGAAGTCAATTGTCTCAAATTGTTTGGAAATGCAGCAGTAGACACTTCTTTATACACTAGGGCTCTGTGTATGAGGTCTGATGGTTTTCCAAATGTTTTCCTTGGGTTTCTGGAAAGGACTAAGGTGCTAAACAAATAAAACAGAGCTACACTGCTAATCTGTAACCTCCAGTCCTTTATGATGATTGTCTAAGACATACAAATTATACTTAATATATTTTTGATTAGATTCATGCTCCATTTAAGACAGACGATAGCCGCCCCCCCCCCCCCCCCCCCCCCCGATGACCAAGCTGAGACCATTTGCTCCTTATAAGGCTCCCAATGCGCTAACCCAAATAATATCATGTCATTAATGTTAAACAGTCCGTTAACTCTCTTGGACAACAGTAAGTTATGCAATTTCCTGTATAAATTATCAGCATTCTAATAAAAACATTCTTCTCAACCGGGAAATGAAATAGTTTGACTTAGTTCACAAAGGAGACAGAGATTAAAACTGGAGGAAACCTCCTACTGTGTCCTGGAACTTTTCCAGAATATTGTTTACATTGTAAACTCTTTAGGACAGCGACGTCTTTATGACTTTTTTGATTGTGTCTTGGAGATCAAAAAAAGCCATTGTGTTCCTAAATGGCTTCATGACTTGTATATTTGGAATATAAATTGCAATGTTTAGTGTTAGCATCATGATCAAGCCCGGAATAATTCCATCAACCCTCTATGACTGTTCAGTCTCCGCCGGTCTGTAGCCGGGAGCTGGTGATACAGGAAGAACTCTAGCTTATTGAGTGGGAACATCTGATGAAAAACTTCCTGCTCAAGTACTGTACGTATGATAGATGGCCCTCTTGTGACCTACACATGGAGGCAGCACCCCATGGGAACGGGAACAGGTTTCTTCTCAAGCCATTTGGATTGCTTTATAAAGAGCATTATGCTATTCTCTCAAAAAGATGTTGACATACATACATTTTGTTGTGAAAAAAATATGATTTTTTTTGTGTACTACATGTAAAGATTAATTCACATTCTATTTATCATCATATGTCAAACATACAAAAGGCTAATCACCCAGGCTTGTACAAAAATCTCAGTGTAGAAGACAAGGGGGTAAAAAGCATCAGTTACACACATGTGGGATCAGGGTCCATGCTATGTTCCAAATAGGTGGCTATCCCTATACAGCCTAGGGTACTACCAAGCTGGCCCTGTGCGGCCCCGATTACTCCCGCCTTTACAAGGGCAGTTAGCCCAATGTTAACCCTATGTGGTAACTGGTCTGCCCCTATTTGACTCCCAATGCATTTCCGGAGCCGATTACTAGCTGTCTTCATCAGGGAATTGAGTAACCCAAAAGACTGCCAACATCTGCTGTAAAAAAAAAACTTTGTGATAATAGTCCTATTACGTAGGTCCTCCGTAGTGGCATCAGGGGCCTTCTACAGCAGGAGCTTGCTTGCCAGTCTTTTGGTTTACTCATCCGCTGACGAAGGAAACAGCTAGTGATCTGCTCCACAAACGCATCGAGATGTTTTATTAGGAAGCAAATAATGGCAGACCAGTTACCAAATAGGGTTAACACTGGTACTGCAGGAGTAATTGGGGCTGCAGAGGGCCAGCTTGGTAGTACCCTAGGACTCTACTGGGATAGTCACCTATTTGGAACACAGCATGTAACCTGATGTGTGTGACTGATGCTATCTACCACCTTGTCTCCTACACTCTGCCAGCAAGAATCGGGTGAGATCAAACCTTTATTTTATATCTTGGTATATTGAATATACGCATAAGAAGTTGGTAACCTGAATTGTATTTGTCATTTTCATCATGCGTGGAAACCTTTGATTGACCAGTAATAATATTTTATTCACATTCATGTTTTTAATTAAAGGCTCAGCTTTATCCCAGATGATTATCCTCACCTTTGGTTGGTGGTCATAGCCTGAGGTCCACCTTTCCGTGTTTTGACCTGTTGTACTTCACTGGTACCTGGTCTTGATTTGCCTCCTTTATGCCACATTCATGCCACGTGGGCATGGAAGGGTGTGTAGGGGGCATGTCTAGCGGCAGAGTGGGCCGGCAAGGGGCCCTTCCTGCCCCTGAGCTTGAACACTAGCTATAGCCTGTGTCCATTCAGGCCTGAAAAAGTGCAGGTTAAAGCAAAATTCTATGCCAGGAATTTCTGATGGGTGCAGCTTCCCACCAAATACTTTAAGGGGTTGAAACCTCCTAATGTATCTGCCACACAGGAGGGGCAGGGGATACAGCACACACTGGGGCACCATACAACCCAAAAAGAGCCTCTGCTCAGATGACAAAGGGTAGGGTAGTACACAATAATATTAAGAAGAATCCTAATTGTGGGGTATATATTTTTATCCCTATAGCATACATGTGCGTTGGAGGTATATGTTAGGAAATCATCCCAATAAGATCAACAATTCATACAATACTGGGGCTTTATATACTATTCATCTGCATTGTGATGAAATGTACCCGACCTACACATAGAAACGTCCATGTGCTGTAGGTTAAATGCTTAGTCATAGAGCCCTGAACTTAGCTTTTAAGTCTACCCGGATGCAGTGGCAGATGTAAGTGATGGTAATATTTTTGTCAAAAAATATTTTGGAAAAAAAAGTTTTTGTGATGTGCAATGGAAAAACAGGATACACCAAGAGGCTTTTGTGGAACTTTGTCTTAAACAGTCAAAAAAGTAAAAAATATCTACTGCAAGAAAAAATGCATCAAACAAAAAAAAAGCAATGGGTGTATAGAGCTTCATACCCCCTGTTGCCAACCAATGAACATCTGGACAGTGAACTTTAGCTACAAAAACACCATGAAAATGTGCAGAGTCTTTATAGTATTTTCCATCTTTCATCTCAAAGGTTTGAAAAAAATCTCAACACTCAAAATCCACTTGTAAAAATTACATTTCAGTCATTTAGTTCATGGGATTTGTACAGAAAAAAATTCACGGAACGTTTTATAGTCCCTATATAACAGAAGTCTCCATTGGGTTTCCATTGACTATATTTAGTCAAAAATGTTTGAGTAACATTTCTATTGGTAGATGCAGAGTTGTGGATCATCTCTCTTCTACCAAGGATTTGGTTTGCAGTCCTAGTCCTTTATCTAAAAGTGCCAAAACATATGAGGGAGTAAGGGCGACTGCACGTGTGTTGCTCTGATTTCACACATTGCACAGGGCAGGAGTCCTTGCCCTTTCATCATATTTCTGCATGATACAAGGACTGCAATGTGTGCAGTCCATGGGATCAGACTGGCTGACTACTTTGCATGCTACCGGCCTAAGTCTAATTGAATGTGTGCATTTAATAATAATAATTTCTTTATTTTTTTATATAGCACTCACAGATTACACAGCACCTGCCAAATTAGTCCCTGACCTCATGGGGCTCACAATCTAATCAACCTACCAGTATGTTTTGGAGGAAAGCATTGGGAGCCACAATCTAAACAACCTACCAGTTGTGTTGGAAGTGTCGGGAGGAAACTGGAGGACCCGGAGGAAAACCACGCAAACACGGACGAGAAACATACAAACTAGGGTTCATTTCTAATAAATGCTTTCATATACAGAATGGTATTTAGGTCTATATAAGATTTGGGAATTAATTCGATACTAAAAGAAGCATGGAAGTGAATATCATTAACACTACAAATCCTTCTAGCAGAAGTAATATATTAAAACGTAATAATGACTTGCCAATACCTTGTTTTAATGCACCCGTTTGGAGTTCAAGGGCAGAGAAATTGCAAAAACGGATTCCAATACTGTAACATTTCTCCAGTAAAATTATGGCCTGCCAACTCCCAATTAAAAGTAATTAGGACCGGCCGAGAGAGGGGTAAATAAGTTTTATTGATACGGATTAAAATAAACATTTCCATACCCTAATTGCGTAAAACTATGGGTAATGACCAATTAAAATTTCACTGAAGTAAGTAATTTTATTACATTTTTTAAGTCTGCCGCAGAAAAAACTATAGGGTCAGCCAGTTCATCTAATCTCCGATGGGTTTGATGATCTTTTTCTTTCTGATGCTACAAACACACGTAATAAAGGCATTTGGAGGACTAAACTCTTATGATCTCTGCGCTTCTTCTTTTATTGGTGTTGTATGTTTGCGTTGAGTGGCGAGGACATTATTTAATGTCAGCTCGAATGAAGATGATGATGTGTCCAGGAACGGCAAACATTAAGATCAAAAACAAATATCAAGATGCAAAGAAAGAAAATGGTGCCTAAACACCTCCCATCCCATCCCGTGAGGAATATAAACTACAATATAAATGGGGGGGGGGGTATCCCGGGGGATCTAATTTCTGTTTTAGTTTATGAATTAAGTGGCATTGTTTAAGTGGAATGACTCCATTCCTTTTGGATATGCTCACTTGCATGAGTAAGGTAAGACAGATGGGCTATATCAAAGTAGCCGGGCAAGAATGCTATTACTGGCAATCTACAATATGTGGGAGGAAGCAGAAGGTAAACAGGGTAAAACCAAGTACAACATCCGTAGGTGATTAGGGTTAAATTATAGTACAGGATTTTTTTGCCAGGACTCGTAGGATTCCAGATCCCAAATGTGGTCATTACACAGATGCTCGGGATTATGTAAGATAAAAGCTTCTGAAAGTTACACATATCAAACCTGCTAATTACTGAGGAGTCGGGAGCCCGCATTCAATTCAGATCAAAGACTTAGCAAGAGACAGGACCAGACACTGTCTTCGAGAGCAAACTGATTAAACCTGCTTAATTTGAAAGGAAAGAGAATTATGCAAAATTGCAAACGAGGCAGCCATCTTTACAAATTTTTTGACACATTCCTAATTATAAATAATTAAGCCTCGGCTTGAATAAAACGTTCATTTCTTTTTTTCCCTCTTTTTTTTTTAGGGGTTCAATCAAAGCAATTAAATTCACCATAAAAAGAAAAGAAAACATAATGAAGAATTTTCTTTCTGAGAATGTCACTTTAAAATTGGAAAAATAATAAACACGCGATAGAGCTCGTTACAGTTTGATTTTGCTGACAAAGAAAGAAACTGTAGCATACCAATTTTTGCTTAATGTACCAGATGTACTTCTACAATCAATTAGGAGGATGTTTTCTAAAGCTAAAGCTCGATGAACATGAAGATCTTACCGCAGTTTAAAGGGGTTGTCCGAGTTAAAAAAAAAAATATAACATGTGGACGGGGAGCGGTGTACTAAAGACAATATAAGCTGGACTTACCTCCCGGTGCCCTCCCGTGCCGGGTACGCTATCCGCCCTATAAAATGCATGTGTATGGGGACCGGAGAAAGGTTGTCGATCCGGGGGCCGGAAGCTGAATACAGCGCTGCTACGGCGGCAGTGTTTGTTTACATGGCCCCCGGCCGGAGCGACAGCAGCAGTGGATAAGGGAGGGCACCGGGACGTGTAAAGTACAGCTGTTATTGTTTAGTAAAACCCCGCTCGGCACTATAATATTTTTTTTTAAACTCGGACAACCCGTTTAAGCACCCTCAAGAATTATCCTGCAGTCTTTTTAAAAGCTTAACATCTTCTACATGCTGGAACGGAGCTTATCCAATTGGATCCAGCCCCTTTATATGGAGTGTTCCTAACCAAGCGGTTTTGGTTAGCAACGCTTCAGCAAAGGCTCTTTAGCTGAGCATTAAAGGGCATTGTTCGGGATTTAACGCAGCTTGTACAGGTATTAACTGGGGATTGTGTCACAGTGTCGGATTGTGGCCGGCTCGCTGGCTTCATGTGCAGTGGGGGTGCCATCGGACGATCTACGACTGATTTAGACTAAGTGCGGCGATTAACTTAGAAATTGTGTCGCAAGATCAGGCCATTACATGCCACCAGGAGAGAGGGTGAAACTCCGTTGGACAATGAGGGGGAAAGACGGAACATGCAGGAATCATAGGGATTGCGGACCAGAGTGCATTATCGTCGGGACAATGCAATGTTCTATGAAACTCCGGACGGGTAAGTAAATGTGCCCCAATGTCTTCTATCCATCTTTTAAAATCAATGAAAAGTCAATAGGGAAAGGTTTGTAGAACCATGGTGTGCACCATCTTTCATCAGAGGTGCTCATTTGCATTGGATAATGTTAGGTGTTGGATTTCCAATATTGCCCACTTAGAGTATCCAGTGGGCATGGTGGTCTCACACTGACACTTTAAAGGGGGGACAGATGAAACCTTGGGATACATTCCAAAGGACACCTATACACACGGGACCAGTCTAGGAGAACATGAAATGTGTGAGGGTTGATTAGAGAAAATTGTAGAAAAATTTATAACAGTGTAAGGCAAGCATTAGATATACTGGATTAGAACATAGTCTAGTTTATGTGTTATTAAACACACACCGGGCGATGCTCTTCTTGAGACTGTGATGATGAAACTTGCTTTATGGATTTAGGTTCCTTGTTTCTGAGCGGGGTATAGTCACAGGTATGAGGTCGAATGACTAGATGGCCAAACCAGTGAGCCAGTCCAGGAACTCCCATTTATACCACATCTCCACATACCACTTGAGCTGGGTATATGGGTTCTCTGATACTGCATACCACTACTCAATGCTTGCGGTGTTCTTTTGAAAATTGCTACATCTGACTATTCTTTTCCTCCAATTCTGTACCTTGCCATATTTGGTGTTGGAAGCCAGTTATCCTGACCATATGTGTCTGCCTGTTCTGTTCTGAGCAACATATCAGAAAAGGGAACATCGGCCCAGTTGACACTGTAGATAGATTTGTCATGAACATGGCTAGTTGGAAGTCGTCAAATGAGCCAAAAATGTCTTGATAGAAGAGCCCAAACATTAAGATAGATTTTGATGATTAAATTTTCTGAATATTGTGCATACAATATCAAGTTAATGCACACAAAGCTTGAAAACAATCAGGCATAACTACAGGTACTCAACTGTGGGAACATGAGTAAACCATGGAAAGAGTTGGAAGTGGATCCAAAAATGAGGACACCTTGCCTCCATAACTGCACAGAGACAACACGTGACAAGGGGCCAATTAGACTCCTCCTTCAGTACAATGGAAAATGCATTAAGTGAGGTAGAACATGACAAGCATCTCAACGCATACTTGTGCTTCAGCGTGGCAGAGAGATCATTAGATAATGGTACAGTGTGTAATCTGCGGTTATGGACATCAGGATTGAAATGGACAGAATCACGAGTTTGAGAAATATTGACTATTAAGCAGGTAAAGCTGAAGATATTAGAGTGATAGAGGTCAGGCTGGTGTGGTGGGCACAGCTCAGCATGCAGGTCACTTCCGTGCCGCTTGCTCACTCCCTTTTAAACCCACAGACGTAGGAAGGAGTAGGTTAGTGGGGTGAGTAAGAGAAGGATAGAGGATCACGTGCTAGTTATCATGTAATAAACACATGAATTTTTACATTAAAGAATGACATCGGGGCCACTCGAACTTGGTCTGGTGTCTTAACATCACAAATTCTGTCATAAAACATGGGAGACATACAGGTATGTACCGTTATTATGGTACAGGCCTAGGGTAATTATGGTTGACCTAGTTGCAACTAACGGGTTAATCATTCCATCAGCAATGGTCTCAAGTTTTGATTATGTTAGTCTATAAGCTCCTGTAGACAACTCTAAAATGTATGGACCAGAATAAAGATCAAAGTCTAGAATCACATAAAGGTAAGCATTAAACTGGCAGACGTATCAGAAGTACAGTCAGGCAAGTGTCTTTGATGAAACAACACATCAGGAAAACTCGTAATGAATGGAGCCAATAGCTTAAAGTCTTTTTAAATTGTGGGTCATTAGCTGACTACATTTTAATATATTCAGCACAAAATACAGTAAATACTTTTATATTCGAGCAGAAAGCCGAAGCAGATTCCTCTGACCAATGGTGTAGTTGGACCAGTGCAAGGGGCTGGGTCTTAGCTTACTATTTAGCTGAGTACCATCCTACTTGACCATAGCTACACACATTAGTTGATGGGTTCCTCTCTTCACCCCCCTTATCAGGTAACTGCTCAGGAAAGGCGGTTGCACATATTGAGCAATGGGGTGGGCAGGGGGGGCGGTTTTGGGGGGTTGTGTGTCAGACCCCACCAATCTGAACATTATGACTTATAGTAATGAGGGGGTAAAGTCTTCAAATCAAAGATCGGATAACCCATTTAATGTAATAAACTTATGTTAAGAAACATTTGAATATATGGACAAATAATGTATGAATAAAGAGCAGAAGGACATCTGTTAGAGGCTGTGCAAATTCATACTTTGCATGAACAAAAACTCAGACATTCGGGCACATTTACTTACCCGAGTCCCACAGAGTTCACAAACTGTCCGACGATAAGCACTGTGCCGCCATTCCCTAAGAGTCGTGCGGCACATCTTTGTGTTGCTTCGACGCTCAGTCCACTGGGGTCACCTCTCCTTCTGGTGCATGTAGTGCTTTGTCTGCGGACACAATTTGAAAGTAAATCCCGCGCTCAGTTGAATCAGTCAGTCATGACGGCGCAACCAATTTCTGTGCATGAAAGCAGGCAGCTTACACCAAAAAATCCGATCGGTGCAAACCACATCTAATAACTGTCAAAGATGCGCCACATCCCGAAAAAATGTGAAGAGTTCCTGAAAATGCGATCACGGACCATAGTAAATAACGCTCATTGTGTTGTTATAAAGATGAGTCTTTGACTGAAAGTTAGTTGTGATTCTAGATCCAAAATGGGAATGGACATTATTACGTGGAGAATAGTGACTAACTAATTAGCTTTCTCCCTACATATTTAAGAGAGACCTGAAGTGGTGATGTTGGGACACTTAAACCACAAACAGGTCCTTATGGACTGGTGGTTTAGTGTTCCCAAAATCACCCTTACCAAGTCCCTATGAAGCATATTTAAATTAAAAATGGTTATACTTACCTTGATCCAGTTGTCCATAGCAGCATGAGTGAAGCCTGGCGTACTGAAGCTGGGTGTGAAGGCTCGCTTCATTAAAGGAACCGCACGGACGGGGCACAGAGAGTGGTCCAAGGTGCCTCATCGGACATATCTCTAGGTAACTATAAGGATTTTTTTTAAGTGCCCACGGAGGGACTTGGTTAAAGGGCAATTGGGACACTAAACTACCGTACATATTGACCAGTTGGTGTCCATCCAATCGCCCTGACAGGTCCTTTTAATCTTTAACTGAAAAATATATTGTGTGACAGTAACAGGACAATGATGTGTATAAGAAGACATCTTAGCATTAACCTGCACCAATAAATTTCACAGTTTGTATCCTGTAAACAACTTTGCCAATATTAATCCAAAATACATGTCATTAGAATTCATCAAATTGTTTGGAAGAGCTTCCCAGAATCTACCTGGGATTGGCAGAACAGCCGAGTCATTTGTGTACATTTGTTGCAAGCACCTGTAACAGCATGCCGAAATATAAATTGCTAAAAAAACAAGGAGAAGTGCTGCCAGTATATACGAGAAGACATTCAATGTTTTCTTCTCACCTGCCAATGAATATGACAAATCCAAAAACCAGTGTTAACCCTTCTATCTTTGCAATGATTCTCAAAATTCTACAATCACAGTGATACCATTTTATAAGATAATAGAATACATTCTTCACAGATTATATTCCTTGTAATATTCCATTCGGATTGTTTGCTCTGATGCATGTCAGAATAGCAGATGTTGCAATTACAACTTATGGTCACGTTTCTACTGGGTGTAGTTTGTTGCACATTCATTATGCATCTTATTTTAGCCAAAATTGGAAAAAAATTGCAAAACAGATCCACTTTATTTTATATTGAGCTAATATTTGTGTGCAATTGCTGCAAGAGGAAAATTGGGCCATGGGACCCAAGTGAGCTCAATGACCACTTTGTCAGTTAAAGGGATTTTCCAATGAAAGAAGTAAATTATTGCCAGGGTAGGGGATGGTTGTCTTGCCTTCAATATTACAAAGGGACAAAGCATTAGGGTATTTGAATTTTGTATGACTCGAGATTTACACCAGCCTTATTGAGGGTAACTAGTATCTGATTGTGTGCACTATCAAGTAGTGACAGCGAATCCAGCAATATTCACTACTTCTATTGAATAAACCAGCAGTCTCAGGCAGGGTTTTACTATGCCTCTCGCAGTATATGTAGCGAGAATGCAAGTTAGAATCCCAGTTTTAAGTTTTTGTCCACAGCCTCTTTGGGGGATCGGCGAGGGGGGATGGGGGGACAGACCTGGAAAGCCCCGGCCCCTAATCGTATTTACTATAGCCCTGCAAAAAAAACCGGGGAGCTAAAATCTAAGATAAGACCTGATCTAAACAGTCCACCTAGTGGAGATCCTTCGGATCTACTAAGAGCTCCATCAACTAGTAGATCTGGGTTGCCCTAAGGAGCAGAGAGAATTTTAAGACTTCCATGCAAAAACGTCATTATATATTCCCCCCATTCATTGTGCATTCTGTTCAAGTTGGAAATCTTCCTTTTGGCAAAATCAACTCAAACAACTGAATCTCCTTTAAATCTCCTTATAAAAATATTTTAAAATGGAACAATAATCCACACAATTTTGTGAATATATCGAGTACAATATTATAACAATAAAGACGTGAAGGGTCCATCCTTAAATGTTGATGGATCTGCTCTATTTCTTTGGGGGAACTTATGCAGAATTGGAATGTCAAATTCCATCAGTGAAACAGGAGGCAACTACAGATTAAATTCATAGCACCAAATCATAAAAATGCTGCAGGATGACCTTCACCAAAGCGTATCTCCTAAATTCGACACATATATTTACTCGGCTCAGGAAATGGTTCCCCTTATCAAGTTCGTCTTTTATTTGTTTCCACTTATCAGACAGAGCCAGAGAAGTAGTCTGTTAGCGACGTCGGGACTATAATGCTACAATATAAATCTATCTTTTATGGTTATAAGATTTTATGGATTTGGTTTAGCCGGTAATATTCCACCTCCATCGGACAGAATAATTTATACAGCTCACTTTGGCTGATAAACTGGTGGTTTTCCACTCTTTGCTATCAGTATTGGAATTATGAAGAAAATCAGACTCAGTCTGAAGTTTTCCATTAGGTGTGATGAAGGGTCTCGGCACATCAAAAGATTTTTCTTGTGAGGTAGATGGCTATTACATTTACATCTGAAGCCCAGAAAATTTCTTTCATTCAACCTCTATTTCTATCTTAGAGAGCATTTGCACATATTTTTGCGGCGAGCTACAATCCGTGTGATGGTTTATGTGTGGAACAAATGGAGAACAGGTGCGGAGCGTATTACAATAAAGGATTTCAAAGCATTTCGAATAAACCAAAAAATGTGAACAAGAGAAATGTTTCAACATGTGAACATTGATGGTCAATTTATGCAAAGTTAAGTTACCATTTGGCATGATTATATAATGCAGTACATACCATCATCTCAATGGTCACATGTAGTGATGAGGGACCCTGGCGGAATGGGCAGTGGGTGAAACCCTTTAAATGCCACTAGCAAACCCATTGGCGGATTTAGAAAGTAGATGTAATAATAAATGGGATCGGTGAAACCCCAATTATGGGCATACATGTCGCAAACAAAGCCATTGGATCCTTTTATCTGGCCCCGGTTTCGGACCTGATATTCTCTGGTTTCACTCTCTTAGATCCTTTCGTGATCCACACAACGTCGGAACAGGTTACACCACTGCATAGATTCACATTTAACCTAAGGGAGGGGGAAAACCTAAACGTTCTCAACAACCTTTATTAGTTATTACTTACAGGTTAAAAGTATTCAAGGCTCACTCAGCAGGAACGGCACCGCGTCATGGAATGTGTCCGGACTCTTAACTCAAGAAAAAAAATACAATCACTCGTTTGTCCTTTCTTTATTCCCATAGTTTTGCATTTCATAATAAAAGATACATTGTGGTGACACCATATCAACCATGGGGTATTCAGCATTCAGCTTCAAGTGTTCAAGACACTCTTAATCATGGCATGCAAAACAGGTGTTATTGGGAGTTGATATAGCAAATGCCTGGTGGTGTAGATTACGTTCTTCGAGAACAATCCACTCATATATAAAACCCCTAACCAAAAATTATTGTACAGATAAAAACAATAGAATACGAATACGTATACATGTAACCTCACATAGAAGGATAAATACTTATAATGAATTTGATATAGAGAAAGTAAGATGTTTTAAAACAGTCCATATGTGAATAGGGCTAGAGTAAAACGCAAGGATGCCGGCAATTGGGCAAGGGCAGTCCAGTGCGATGGTGATTACCACAGAATGGCACTACAGAGTTCAACGCTCCTATATGTATATATACAATTATATACAAAGACAGCACCCTTCACAAGATAGTATGATTCATGCTTGTTCAGCCAAAGACTATTCTCCTGACCACCACACACATGCATGCTCAGCTTTGATGGGAAAGGGGAACAAACAATACCAAACACTCTGGTGTTGGTATATTCTCCACCAAGAATAAAAGGATCCACCCTTTATCACTAATAGGAAAAGCGTGTGAACCTCACATTGAATTGGATAAATTTGACTTGGATTATTTTTTACATAAATACGGCCATGCAAAGATATAAGAAATTAAGCATGGGACACACAAGGACGGAACAGGGAGATAGGTTATAGAATATACCATCGGTAATTTATGGTAGAGTGTCCTTTAAGATGACAAAGCCATGTTTTTTATGATTTAAAATTATTTACGTAACAAAATGGAACATTTTACAAACTGAGTCCTGTAATCTGAGATGTGGATTTTTTTGTATTTTTTGAACATTGCAGGGTCTGAACCTGTGGTGAAAGTGATGGGACATCAAGTCATAGGCAGACAACTGTAACAAGAAGTCAATTGTCTCAAATGTTTGGAAATGCAGTCAGTGAGACATTCTTTATACACTAGGGCTCTGTGTATGAGGTCTGATGGTTTTCCAAATGTTTTCCTTGGGTTTCTGGAAGGACTAAGGTGCTAAACAAATAAAACAGAGCTACACGCTAATCTGTAACCTCCAGTCCTTTATGATGATTGTCTAAGACATACAAATTATACTTAATATATTTTTGATTAGATTCATGCTCCATTTAAGACAAGAGGATAGCAGCCCCCCTCCCCCCCCACCCCCGTTGACCGAGCTGAGACCATTTGCTCCTTATAAGGCTCCAATGGTGCTAACCCAAATAATATCATGTCATTATATGTTAAACAGTCAGTTTAACTCTCTTGGAGCAGAACAGTAGTTATGCAATTTCTGATAAAATTATCAGCATTCTAATAAAAACATTCTTCTCAACCGGGAAATGAAATAGTTTGAACTTAGTTCACAAAGGAGACAGAGATTAAAAACTGGAGGAAACCTCCTACTGTGCCCTGGAACTTTTCCAGAATAGTTTACATTGTAAACTCTTTAGGACAGCGATCGTTTATGGACTTTGCTTGTGTATTGGAGATCCAAAAAAACCATTGTGTTCCTAAATGGCTTCATGATTGTATTGGAATATAAATTGCAATGTATAGTGTAGCATCATGATCAGCCCGGAATAATTCCATCAACCCTCTATGACTGTTCAGTTCCGCCGGTCTGTAGCGGGAGCTGGTGATACAAGAAGGAACTCTAGCTTATTGAGTGGGAACATCTGATGAAAAACTTCCTGCTCAGTACTGTACGTATGATAGATGGCCCTCTTGTGACCTACACATGGAGGCAGCACCCCATGGGAACGGGAACAGGTTTTTTCAAGCCTTTGGATTGCTTTATAAAGAGCATTATGCTATCTCTTCAAAAGATGTTGACATACAACATTTTGGTTGTGAAAAAAATATGATTTTTTGTGGGACTACATGTAAAGATTAATTCACATTCTATTATCATCATATGTCAAAATACAAAAGGCAATCCCCAGGCTTGTACAAAAATCTCAGTGTAGAAGACAAGGGGGTAAAAGAGACAGTTACACACATGTGGGATCAGGGTCATGCTATGTTCCAAATAGGTGGCTATCCCTATACAGCCTAGGGTACTACCAAGCTGGCCCTGTGCGGCCCCGATTACTCCCGCCTTTACAAGGCCATTAGCCCAATGTTAACTATGTGGTAACTGGTCTGCCCCTATTTGACTCCCAATGCATTTCCGGAGCCGATTACTAGCTGTCTTCATAGGGAATGAGTAACCCAAAAGACTGCCAACATCTGCTGTAAAAAAAAACTTTGTGATAATAGTCCCTATTACGTAGGTCCTCGTAGTGGCATCAGGGGCCTTCTAAAGCAGGAGCTTGCTTGCCAGTCTTTGGTTTACTCATCGCTGACGAAGGGAAACAGCTAGTGATCTGCTCCACAAACGCACGAGATTGTTATTAGGAAGCAAATAATGGCAGACCAGTTACCAAATGGGTTAACATGGTACTGCAGGAGTAATTGGGGTGCAGAGGGCCAGCTTGGTAGTACCCTAGGACTACTATGGGATAGTCACCTATTTGGAACACAGCATGTAACCTGATGTGTGTGACTGTGCTATCTACACCTTGTCTCCTACACTCGCCAGCAAGAATCGGGTGAGATCAAAACCTTTATTTTATATCTGGTATATTGAATATACGCATAAGAAGTTGGAACCGAATTGTATTTGTCATTTTCATCATGCGTGGAAACCTTGATTGACCGTAATAAATTTATTCACATTGTTTTTAATTAAAGGCTCAGCTTTCATCCCAGATGATTATCTCACCTTTGGGGTGGTCATAGCCTGAGGTCCCCTTGCGGTTTTGACTGTTGTACTTCACTGGTACCTGGTCTTGATTTGCCTCCTTTATGCCACATTCATGCCACGGGGCATGGAAGGGTGGGTAGGGGGCATGTCTAGCGGCAGAGTGGGCCGGCAAGGGGCCTTCTGCCCCTGAGCTTGAACACTAGCTATAGCCTGGTCCATCAGGCCTGAAAAAGTGCAGGTTAAAGCAAAATTCTATGCCAGGAATTTCTGATGGGTGGCGCTTCCCACAACTACTTTAAGGGTTGAAACCTCCAATGTATCTGCACACAGGAGGGGCAGGGATTACAGCACACACTGGGGGCACCATACAACCCAAAAGAGCCTCTGCTCAGATGACAAAGGGTAGGTAGTACACAATAATATTAAGAAGAATCCTAATTGTGGGGTATATATTTTTTCCCTATAGCATACAGTGCGTGGAGGTATATGTTAGGAAATCATCCCAATAAGATCAACAATTCATACAATACTGGGGCTTTATATACTATTCTCTGCTGTGATGAAATGTACCCGACCTCCACATAGAAAGTCCATGTGCTGTAGGTTAAATGCTTAGTCATAGAGCCCTGAACTTAGTTTAAGTCTACCTGGATGCAGTGGCAGATGTAAGTGATGGTAATATTTTGTCAAAAAATATTTGGAAAAAAAAAGTTTTTGTGATGTGCAATGGAAAAAACAGGATACACAAGAGGCTTTTGTGGAACTTTGTCTTAAACAGTCAAAAAAAGTAAAAAATATCTACTGCAGAAAAAATGCACAAAACAAAAAAAAAGCAATGGGTGTATAGAGCTTCATACCCCTGTTGCCAAACCATGAACATCTGGACAGTGAACTTTAGCTACAAAAAACACCATGAAAATGTGTGCAGGTCTTATAGTATTTTCCTCTTTCATCTCAAAGGTTTGAAAAAAAATTTAACACTCAAAATCCACTTGTAAAAATTACATTTCAGTCATTTAGTTCATGGGATTTGTACAGAAAAAAATTCACGGAACGTTTTATAGTCCCTATATAACAGAAGTCTCCATTGGGTTTCCATTGACTATATTTAGTCAAAATGTTTGAGTACATTTCTATTGGTGATGAGAGCAGAGGGTGGATATCTCTCTTCTACCAAGGATTTGGTTTGCAGTCCTAGTCCTTTATCTAAAAGGGCCCAACAATATAAGGGAGTAAGGACGACTGCACGTGCGTTGCTCTGATTAAGGGAGTAAGGACGACTGCACGTGCGTTGCTCTGATCAGTCTCACAATCTAATCAACCTACCAGTATGTTTTGGAGGAAACCGGAGGAAACTAACACAAACATGGAGAGAACATACAAACTCTTTGCAGATGTTGATCAGGATGGTCTTGAACCAAGGACCCTAGCGCTGCAAGGCTGTAGTACTATCCATTGAGCCACCATGCTGCCCCACCAGGGAAACTGGACGACTATGTCATCTCCGTCGTCAGCAATGACTTGAACCACTGGAATTATGCGTGTGCATGAGACAAACTGAATGAAAAGCTTTAATCATAGCCTAAGGGCATCTTAATACTCTGGGTAAAGAAGAGTAACATTAGCATAGAGGTTTACCGTATCCCTCCCTCCCCAGCTACGGCCTTGCTCTCCTAGTCATATCTATTATTGATTTCTTATTATGAGACCTGGTGTAATATCACACTTTATCTTAATATACTATTTCATTTTGTACTATCTGTTCCGAGCAGAAAAAATTTAATAACTTTATTTCAGCAATATATTATTAAAAAACGTCATTGACATGGAATATACCAAATCCCTTGATCGCTGGGATGTAAAGGATTCCAGTTTGGTTAAAAAAAATGTGAAAAAAAAAACACGTCTCAAAGGAAAGATTTTCAAAGATTTGTTTTATGAGTAACTTTTCGGAGTCCTGCAGCGACGCAGCTACTACCAGTCGTCTTTATAGCGGTGGAAGGGAATAGCCATGACTAAATCGCTTCAGATGTCATCCTGCTTCCAATGAGGATACGGCTGCTGTAATCCCCCCAAATACTCCTCTTCCTCTGTGACCCGCGTCTTTGTTGTCTAACTTAAGAAAAACATGGAACTAATTGCTCTAATGTAATTTAATTCCCGGGAAAAACGTCAACATTGGGATTTTATGAGATTAGCTCTTATTATCTCAATTTGTTAATTGATATAAAATATGTTCAAGGCAGAGACATCATATTTTATTAGTGAATATTCTCCATAGATATGCCTTGTATCATTGTAACATAAAAAAACTAATTAGAATAATACAATAAAAATTTGCATAAAATAAAAAAATAATAAAATAGGTCATGATTTGTTGATATTTTCCTTATATCTTAAGCTAATTTATTTTGGGAAAAGTGTAAAAAAAAATTTTGATAATATTTTATTTGTGAATATTCTTCATAGACATGCGCTGTATCATTGTAATATAAAGAAAAACAAATTATAATAAAGCAATCAAGTTTAGCATAAAATAAAAAATAATAAAATCAGGTAATGATTTGTTGATATTTTCCTTGTATCGTAAGCTTATTTATTTTTGGAAAAGTGTAAACAAAAATATTGAAAATTAAACTTTTTACAGAATTTGGCTCCCCTAACGTCTACCAGTTGTTATTACGGGGGTCAGTTGCATCTTGCTATACATTCTCTTACATTGGTGTAGTGTAGCATTACCGTAGAATTGACTATTATTCTTATAGAATGCGTCTTTGATTTGATTATAAAGTTTGTCCTAAGTTAAGAAGACCCCACATAGTGGGGCTGATTTACTTACCCGGCCCATTCGCGATCCAGCGGCGCGTTCTCTGAACAGGATTCGGGTCCGGACGGGATTTATGAAGGTAGTTCCTCCGCCGTCCACCAGGTGGGCTGCTGCGCTGTGAAAATCATCTGAACGGCCGGAATACACCAAGCTGGACCAGGTGAAGGTAAGCGCTTCCCAAGCGACACATTTTCGTTTTAAATGCGGCGGTTTTTTCCGAATCCGTCGGGTTTTCCTTCGGCCACGCCCCCCGATTTCCGTCGCGTGCATGCCAGCGCCGATGCGCCACAATCCGATCGCGTGCGCCAAAATCCCGGGGCAATTCAGGTACAATCGGCGCAAATCGGAAATATTCGGGTAACACGTCGGGAAAACGTGAATAGGGCCATTAGTAAATGACCCCCAGTATCCGTATAGAAGCTGTTTTTCCTTAGACATTCTCTTAAAATTTTTGTAGACTTGGGTGCTAAGTTTTCTTCACATAGCATCTCGAATTACCCAGAATAAAACTTTATGAGACACATTTACTAAGAACAGTGCAGTCTGTACTATGTGCAGTTGCCTGTGTAGTGTGCAGGGGGCGCCAGATTCAGGATTTCTAGTGCACAGTCTTCATGAATCCCCCTGCACTGCTCTGACATAGTTCATTAACTTTTTTTTGGTGCACCTTTAACAAGGGGCTTGCAACGCACTGCTGTCGGACTTTGCATGATAAATGTGGCGCATGGTCCGACTGAGCACCGGAACAACCCTTTCAGTGCAGAAATTTGTGTAGCGTGAAAAATAGCATAGCTGCATCATAAAATGGTTGCATGCAACACAAATGTGGCGCAGACCCTTCTTAAATACTTTTGCAAGCAGTTTGCACTAGAAAGAATGTGCAAATTCTGACAGAAAACAGACGCATGGCCCTTAGTAAATGTGCCCCAATGTCTTTCTGTAAGTGACAACAAGAGTTACAATCCCTGTGCAACATTGAATTTAAAGAATAAACCAGGGACATTACTCATAGAACCAGGCACCTTGACTGTGGCAATATTCTTATATGTGTTATCCATGGCCTCTTTCCTTCTAAAATCAACTTCTAAAAATCAAACTTATGCAAATGGATCAGAAGGGCTATTACCTTTCCCCCTGCACCCTCAGTACATCCCCTTTGCCTTTGCTTGATGTCATCTCACAAAGTGGGAGAGGGAAGAGCTCCGGTATAGTGTAATAGCATGTGAACCTACAGCATGGAGGCTCTCTGGTTAAACCTTTCAGAGCCCTTCTGGAACATTAGCATAATTTAAAAAGTTGATTTTAGAAGGATTAACAAATATAAGAAGATTACCCCAGTCACTGCCTAGATTGATGAGTAACTGTCCCTCCTTTATCAGGCTTGAGTTTCAAGGTCAATTTCCATTAAAGTTGAGGTGTCCATGCACTTTCCAAGGATGTCCAACCGATATCTATCTCTACCAACTACATTCAATCAAGTGAACACTGGGCTTAACCATTGAAGCTTGAGTTTGAGAGCAGAGTACACGTTTACCAACCTATCAGGCTGTGGTTTGTCTCCCCTAAGAACTAAAGGACCTAACATTAAACTTCAAAAGGCCCAATGCAACTTTCCCCTGAAATCCATTTTGATCGAGTGTTGGAAGGCCACCAGGAATGGAATGTCTCATTAAAGGACCTGAAGTTCTTTTGGTGATCCCAATGTCTAGTATTATACCAGACATCCGACATTTACCAGAACAAAAATCTCAATTTGATAGCTAATATTACTATAGATGAAACCCAATCCAACATATGAGGCTGAAATCGGTGATTGAGGCCAGTTGTAAGGATCACAACAAATTTTGAGACAAGTTTTTAACACCCATAATAATAAAGAATAAAAAACTTTGTAGAAGACATGAATGTGTGGATTGTCTACTCTTTCAGCCTCTTCATAGTTAATGATGTAATGTCTACTGAGGTGGACATAAAGATAATAAATCCTTTGTTTCTTTTCAGAGTACCATCCATCAAGGGTTAAATGGGCAGCCAATATTCGGTAACCACAGTCTTGTTTTGAAGTGTGAACTTGCCTACAGCTGGACAACTGATCTGGCTGAGAACAAGCCCCAGAAATTTCTTTCCCTGTTTTTTTTTTTTTTTTAGATTTTGGCTTCGCCATTGTCCAACCACCTGTCCAAAACGTGCCTGGTTTATGTTCTGTGATATAGTTCAAACAATGTTTGTCTTGCATTTTATGGCTTGAAATCCCTGCGGAGATCCAACTGTTCAATAACGTCCAGCAGCTTCTAGTGAGTATCTACAGCTACAGGTGGTAAAAATTTGAGGACTTTCTTCTCAATGTGGAATTGGTTGAACATGAAGTCTACTGTGCAATATTTATAAATAACTTCATAGATGTTGAAATCGAAAGAGGAAATGGTTTGCAACTTTTTGAGTTATTCTATAAAAATAAGGTAAGGGGCTGTATTTGTGAGCAATTCCATTGGGTTATTTTTTATCAATTGCATAGTATGGCCAGCTTTTCTCCTTTCCAAAACATCTTATAGACCAGGGGTGGCGAACCTATGGCACGGGTGCCAGAGGCGGCACTCTGAGCCCTTTCTGTGGGCACCCGGGCCATCGCTCCAGAATGAAGTTCACCAGACAAAACTCAAAGAATCTGCCTGCAGAATCTTCCTACAGTGATAGATGAATTTGCCCTCCTCCTTTCAACTGGGTTGGTGTCTTTGGGAGGCTGAAGGATTGAAAGTTGTCAATGAACAAAGAGAAATACTTTGTTGCGCTGGCACTTTGCAATAGATAGAGAGATAGATAGATAGATAGATAGATAGATAGATAGATAGATAGGATATAGATAGATATGAGATAGATAGATAGATAGATAGATAGATAGATAGGATATAGATAGATAGATATGAGATAGATAGATAGATAGATAGATAGATAAGAAAACAAAATTGCAGGCCAAAAAGGAGGTCATACACTGAAACGTTGCCATATCCACAATAAACTTCTATTGATATTTGGACCTTGGAAACCTGCATGCAATTTTGTTTTCCTATTGTTGATGGTCTTTGCCGGGACTGATGGGGGCGCTGCACCTCTCCTTTTGAGGAGTTTTTTTTCCACTGTGCTGACCTGGACTTTCCAAAGTATAGATAGATAGATAGATAGATAGATAGATAGTGAGATAGATAATAGATAGGAGATAGATAATAGATAGATAGATAGATAATAGATAGATAGATAGATAGATAGATAGATAGATAGGAGATAGTTATTGTGTTTTTTGGAACATCGATATAGTAAATCCTACATTTGGCTGACACACTTTTTTGAATGACCAAACAGCTGTAAGTCTTAACCGCGTCAAATTCACCTACTTTACAATGCAAATTATCCTTCAATTCAATTAAAATAAACTTATTGTGGGTTTGTGGAGACATTTTGCTGATTTCATGCTGAGGTTTTGTTTAGAATTGGTGTAACTGTACGCCATGACGGGGCTGGTTTGCATTTAACAAAATATGTCTATAACATTTCAAAGATGAGGCTTTCGGGGTGAGGTCAAAAAGAAAAGACATTGCTCGGCACAATTATATGTGTGGCGCTCCTCTTCGCCTTACAGATTGGGATGATCTAAATGCAGGACTATTGCTACTGTCTTCTGCTGTTGTGTTTCCAAAGGAAAAATTGGAAATCGGACGTCCACATTTCATTGAGCTCCACACCAACCATAAAATTGTCATCGCACTGTATATTCGGCTATCACATTTCATCCTCCCTCCTTTTAACTTTCCTCCCTTGTCCTAAATACCGACTCTGTCATATTGACTTAACAGTCATTTAACTCTACAGAGGACAGAGAAAGGCAATCCTCATCCATGTATTCTATCCATCTATCATCTATCTATCTGATATTTGTCTATCATTGATCTAGTATCTAAGGTTGATTTACAACTTGTGTGCACAGATCTGTTTGGATAAATTAAAAAAATAAGACATGAAAAGGCTGCATCATGTAGATTCAATACATTTTCCACCCAAGCCGGACTATATTTATGGAAGCTACCTAGAATCCAGGTTTGTCCCTCCCACAGCAGGAAGTCCCAGCAACATCTAAAGAAATCAAAGTTGAATTCAATCCAACCAATATTAATAATAATAATAATAATTCCTTTATTTATATAGTGCACACAGAACCAATCAGATTTTCATGAGATTAACTATAGGTTATTGAATGTGTATAAAATTTAGACGTTATAAAATTTTGTGCGACGTTAATCAGAAAGTCTCAATATGTGATAAATGTAGTTGTGTAGACTAACTTTGTATTTTTTTGGTTAGGGTTAGGGTTTTATATCCCTTTTCCAGGAAGCCATGCCCCCTTCATGATACCATGCCCCTTTCGTCATGCCACAAAATTTTATTCAGTCACAAGATCGAAAAAAATTGTCTAGAAAATGATTGAAAAACTTTTGCTTAATAAGTGTGTGCAAATTTTTGTTGTGCAAAATACAGGGTATTTCTATAGGAAAAGGATCAATGAAAATGCCATAACTTTCACACTAACAAAGAGATAAGAAGGCAACACCAAAAGGGTATTTATAGAGCAATGTTTGTGAGATATTTTTGCTTTTTATACGGCAGTAATATTGACTATTTTATACTTTACTGTTGACAACTCTTTTAGCTATGACATTGTTGACCCGTCTATTGAAAGTCTTTCTAAAGATTTCCATGCACCAGATTATCTTTCTAGTTTATTCTGGCCCTTGTGCCTTCATAAAGATTTATTTTATGCAGATCTTAATTATAATATATTTAGCCACTGTGTCTTCCTTTTATATCATAGTAAAAGTACATTATTATTGTGTATTAGATCTGCAACCTAGGTTATAGAAATTCACATCATTTTAGCAAAAGTAATAACATAGGATAGGAAACATTGGTGAGTACAGTGCTAATAACTCAAAATCTAATCTATCTATCTACAGGGTGACAGGGTTACACAGGTGTACTGCTCGTTAGTATGACACAGAGTAATTAGAGCTGTGTACTGATAACAAGTCTTACAGCTGTGTGACATCACATGATCAGAGATATAATGGGCTGTGCACCTGTATGACATCACATGACCAGGGATATGATGAGCCGTGCACCTGTGTGGCATCACATGACAAGGGATATAATGAGCAGTGCACCTGTGTGACATCACATGCCAAGAGATAAAATAAGCAATGCACTTGTGTGACATCACATGACCAGGAGTTTAATGAGCCCTGCTCCTGTGTAATATCACATGATCAGGGATATAACAAGCGGTGCAATTGTGTGAAATCACATAACTGTAGGTATAACGAGCCGTGCACCTGTGTGACATCACGTGACCAGGGACCAATTTTTATCCACAAGAAGTAATCAATGAAGCTTCCTGTGACAACAAGCTGAGATCTAGAAAACCATGTGGAATTGATAGACAGTATATTGGAAAATTGTATCAATATCAAATATCAATTATTTGCTGAAGGTCGACAACTCTTTTAAGTGCTAATTTTTTTCTAATAGGAGGGAGGTCATGTGGCTTATCAAAGAAGACCAGAATTTTCAACAAATCTTGGGCCACATTTATCACTTTTGTGCCCCTAAGTGTAGTAGTTGCGCCTAAAATCTGGCACACTTTTTTTCCAGAACTATCACAAGCTACAACCATCTGTGATAAGGTAATTTCCTGCCTCTTATTAATCACTTTACTTTAATACAGTTTAGGCGCAATTTTGGCGCAGTTTCGGCGCAAAGTTAGATTTGGGGACTTACATGTGATCCTGCTACAAGCTCCTCTCTGCTTCTCCCACATCCCAGAATGAAGATAATCCTCACAGCAGCACCCAGGTGTGTGACACCCAGCACCCAGTGACCTCCTCAGCAGGGGCTTCTCCTGGAGGGGATCCCCCAGTACTGGTCTCCTGCTGCAACCCTGTAATTCTGCACAGTATCCCCCTCAGACACTGGTGATACTGTACATGGGGGACACTTGCCTGTAGTTTCTGCAACATTCTGCAAAGTTCTGAGCTCTTGCTTTGAGCTCAGGATTCTGCAGAATGTTTTGTAAATAGAAGGTGATGAACTGTAAATAGAGTCTGCAGCTCCTGTCTGCAGAGCATCGAATGTCTGTATTAGGGTACATTCACACGGCGGTATGCCCGCCGTGCGGGCATGCCGCCGTGTGCTGGAGAAGAGGAGGAGGCGGCCCCTCCTCCCTCCATAGAGAATAGTGGCGCACGCCGCCGCGCCGCTATTGCCGTCTGTGGGGACGTACCCACAGACGGCCATGTGAATGTGCCCTTATATGTAGAGATGAGCGAGTATACTCGTACGAGTATAATGCTCGGTCGAGTATTAGCATACTCGGATCGGCTCGTTACTCGGGCGAGTATCTCGTCGGCTCGAGATCGAGCAGTAAATTAATAAAATAAATTGAATAAAAGTATTTTTATTGTAAAAAAAAAATATTACACATGTTTGCAGATGTTTTACTTGTAAGAACACATTGAAATAACACTATTCTTCACTTTCCAGGTGTCTGCGCGTGTCTCCCGCTAGGTTCGGAGATGTGCACGAACTTCTGGAATGTGAAGAATAGTGTTCTTTCAATGTGTTCTGCACTTAAATGGTCCTGTGTTCAATGTTTTTAATGTTTTAATTCTATTCTTCACTTTGCAGATGTGTGCGTGTGTCTTCCGATAGGTAAAACATCTGCAAACATCTGGAATATTTTTTTTGCACTGTTCTTTTACTGTTCTGTTTTATTAAAAAAATGCTCGGGTCTCCCATTGACTTCAATGGGGTTCGTTATTCGAGACGAGCACTCGAGCATCTGGAAAAGTTTGCCTCGAATAACGAGCACCCGAGCATTTTAGTGCTCGCTCATCTCTAACTATATGTACTAGTGTTCTGCAAAGGGACTCAGTGCTTTCTTCTCAGATAACGCCACCTTCGGGCTGGAGTGTTTTTGTGCCCGTTTTTGCGCCTAAATGAAAAAGTAGCAAGTAATGAATATCATTAGGCACAGCAAAACATCTGGATTGGTAAGATAGATTAGGGAAAGCTGGTTATTTTTTCTGCGTGGCTAGTTTGGCGTTTAGTCGCAAAAACGGTGCGCCTGAATGAAAAAGGCGCAAAAACAACAGAAAAAACGAGCGATACATGTGGCCCCTTGTGTTTTTAAAAACTTAAAATCTATCTACTTATCCCATATCTATCTATTTATCTATCTATCTGTCTGTCTATCATTATCTATCAACACTCAGTGGCCACTTTATTAGGCACACCATGCTAGTAACGGGTTGGACCCCCTTTTGCCTTCAGAACTGCCTCAATTCTTCGTGGCATAGATTCAACAAGGTGCTGGAAGCTCCTCAGAGATTTTGGTCCATATTGACATGATGGCATCACACAGTTGCCGCAGATTTGTCGGCTGCACATCCATGATGCGGATCTCCCGTTCCACCACATCCCAAAGATGCTCTATTGGATTGAGATCTGGTGACTGTGGAGGCCATTTGAGTCCAGTGACCTCATTGTCATGTTCAAGAAACCAGTCTGAGATGATTCCAGCTTTATGACATGGCGCATTATCCTGCTGAAAGTAGCCATCAGATGTTGGGTACATTGTGCTCATAAAGGGATGGACATGGTCAGCAACAATACTCAGGTAGGCTGTGGCGTTGCAACGATGCTCAATTGGTACCAAGGGGCCCAAAGAGAGCCAAGAAAATATTACCCACACCATGACACCCCCACCACCAGCCTGAACCGTTGATACAAGGCAGGATGGATCCATGCTTTCATGTTGTTGACGCCAAATTCTGACCTTACCAACCGAATGTCGCAGCAGAAATCGAGACTCATCAGACCAGGCAACGTTTTTCCAATGTTCTACTGTCCAATTTCGATGAGCTTGTGCAAATTGTAGCCTCAGTTTCCTGGTCTTAGCTGAAAGGAGTGGCACCCGGTGTGGTCTTCTGCTGCTGTAGCCCATCTGCCTCAAAGCTCGACGTACTGTGCGTTCAGAGATGCTCTTCTGCCTACCTTGGTTGTAACGGGTGGCGGTTTGAGTCACTGTTGCCTTTCTATCAGCTCGAACCAGTCTTCCCATTCTCCTCTGACCTCTGGCATCAACAAGGCATTTCCGCCCACAGAACTGCCGCTCACTGGATGTTTTTTCTTTTTTCGGCCTTATGTCGGAGCGGTGCTAGATTCTGTATTGGGGCTGGGTAGTTTTTGCGTCTCCGCTTCGTACCACTGAGGTTCCTCTTCTGCAGGCGGAGCGGGCACGCTATTTCCCTCTTGTCCTTTCTTCCCCATAGCTGCATTTTCTATGCGACATGCTCTGTCAAACCCTAGAGATGGTTGTGCGTGAAAATCCCAGTAGATCAGCAGTTTCTGAAATACTCAGACCAGCCCTTCTGGCACCAACAACCATGCCACGTTCAAAGGCACTCAAATCCCCTTTCTTCCCCATACTGATGCTCGGTTTGAACTGCAGGAGATTGTCTTGACCATGTCTACATGCCTAAATGCACTGAGTTGCCGCCATGTGATTGGCTGATTAGAAATTAAGTGTTAACGAGCAGTTGGACAGGTGTACCTAATAAAGTGGCCGGTGAGTGTATATATATATATATATATATATATATCTGAAGCTTCACAGACTTTGCCTTCATATAAAGTATTGATTACAATTGGAGAAATATAGGAAAATATATATTGACACACAGTTTCCTTGAAGCGTGAAGGAGAGGAGCACGTATACAGGATTTACAGTTATGGATGTAGAGGTTCCTTTTCCTAGAATAGAGATTTCAGGATGCGGCATTATATCTGCTAAAAGGATTAGCCGGCATTAGCCTTCAAGTGCTCTAAAGTGTGATATCGACTGTGACCTGCCGGCTTCTCCGGGGACTCCGAGGACCGAGTCGTGACATGCTGGATCTCAAACCAATTCTCAGTGCAATTAACTGTTTGACCTGTGGGATTAAAAGCCGTATCATTTAATGAATTGGACTTTTCAGCTAACTGACTAGTGTGACTACCGTGGCTTCCCAAAAATTTTTCCATAATATTATTTTCTATATAAGTCTTTTATATAGGTCTGCTGCAGTGATGGACTGCATTCACAACTCCAAAAATACTGCTACATTTGATTCTAGTTCTAGGTTCTAATCTAATTCCTACAGTAAATCTTAAACTTTAATAAAATAGAATAGCTGATCCAACAATATTGTGGACCTATTATGTGAATATGTTATCAATATTTTAGGCATCTTTAGTCACCAGATTCTACCACATTACACTACTAGTACGAAATGTCCTTTCTTGAATTCCTGCTTTTTTTTGCCAACGTGTCCTTTCATGTAATAAAAATCTCATCTAATGCAGTATAATGTATAAGTTGGACATGATGGACTAATGTCTTTTTATAATAGTCATTGAGAACCATCACATACAATACAAACTGTATAATGTGCTAAACACATGAAAAAAGCTTATGCAAAATGAAAAAAAAAATGTCTTTTTATAACATTTTTTTACTATGATACTAAATACATGTGAAAACTAGCAGAGTAGAGTCATATTTTCCTGAGATTAGTAAAATGTAGGGGCTGCAAAGAGAGTGTCACTTCAGACCCCCCTATCTTCAGTTCTATAGCAGCTAAAAAACCTGCTTGGTGTCATATTAAAGGTCAGAATCTCACCTTTCAGATCACATCAGGCTTGTGGTTTTGTTATCTACAGAATGTGAAATTCAGGCTTTTTGTTTAATCAGATTTTTATCTGCAGAACTGCTTTTAGCTACCTCTATCTCTGGTTCTGTAGCTCACAGAACCACAAGCCTGATGTGACCTGAAATGTGAGATTCTTTCCTTTAGAATATAGGAATCTTTAGTGACTTCCCCCTGCAGCCTCTAAACTTGACTCATCTAAGGCAAATATGACTTTTCTCTGCTAATTTTCACATGACTTTGGAAGAGATTGCATGCACCAATCACAACCCTATTGCTTTTCATGATGTCATGGCTTTGCCCGTAGCATGTAAAGGATAACACCCACAATTGATGTCGGACCAATTGAGGGTGTTAGCAAATGGCGGAAGTAGAACTAAAGCAAGGCTTGAGACTAGTCCAGGTTTGTGTTCTACTGACTTGGACCCACAATGTTTGTGCCCGTACCATCACTAGTACTGGGCTCGTGGTTGGAGTATCGCTGCTCTACAGAATATTGACCAGAATGGGGGGAAACCATAACACGTTGATCTCGTATGATGACTTGTCTTGGCCTAATACAGCCTCCATAGGAAAATCTGTTAAAAAAATTGAATAGAAGATGAAATAAAATGTCTAGCCGGTTACACTATTTATCCGGTGTCCCATCCGCCACTTAGCACATTAAACCCATCCATTTCACAGTCCACAAACTTTCCTTCAAAAGAATTCACTTGGATTTTATTGGCTGTTAGGACATTAGTAGAGTCATTGTTACAGGTCTGGGGACCCTGTTCATTGAATAAAATCTAAAAAAAATTGTAGGATATGTTAGAAATCGCCTCAATTAGACCATAATGGGAGCATTAAACATTAAGTAGTAAGTGGTTTGGTGTGGGGGAATCACTTTATTAAGAGGCAAATGAAAGGAACATTAAAGGGGGTGAGATTATGGCGGCGGGAGCTGATGGATTTTGGACACAGTGCAGACACGAGCTGGAATGTAGTTATAGTCAATTAGGAGCATGTAGTCAACAGGGTTCAAGGGACGGAGCGGGAATTAATGCTATTTATTTTACTTATCCAGACAAAGTCTTCAAAAAGACCGCGGGAATCGCCCTCTTCACTTCCAGGCAGTTTTTAATAATAACCGGAGCGTTCAGTCCGGCAATAATGGATTAGAAAATGAATTGCAGATCACAGATTGAGTGAAACGATTGCGATATTGGATAACATTTTACAGAACAAGATAAATTCCGGCAAATTAAATGAAACATTTATCACTCCCGGGAAGAGGAATAAGATTCTGACCTTTTGAGCTTCAATGAATGTGAAGAAGTTAAGGAAAGTAACAGACCAAACTATGAGAACTTCCCATGTCTGAAGAGGAATGAGGAATGGACGTTAGCGATAGTATCTCATGTAGTTATGATTTGCTTATATTACATTGTTTGTAGAGCTCGGACCTCTCACATGTTCACATACTATAGAGTTACATTCCAATGGTTTTCTCAACTACATAGTCCTGGATGTATCCACTAAGATCAAGCGTGGACCATAAGATGAATATAGTTTTGGCTAGAACATGTGATGGGTATTAATTGGCTTATATTCAGGGGTGTAACTTGAGGGGGGGGTGTAGAGGGTGAGGCCGCAACGGGACCCAAGATACCTATAGGGGCCCATATGGTAGCTTTCCAATATTAGGAGACTAGGACTATAAACAATAGATCATAATTGGGGGCCTGGCACAGATTTGACACTCGGGGCCAGACAGCTTCAAGTTACACCATTACTTATATGGACAAACTATAGGATGCTCAGTATGGTGAACATTTCTATTCTACGTCAGAGTAAGGCTACATTCACACGGCCGTATATATATATAAATATATATATATATCCAACGTATATACATTCCTCATAGACGGCAATGGGCGCACAGTGCTGTACGGGAGCAGTACGGTGGAGCACACGTGCGGCACTGTACTGTAGCATCCCGGTGTCCAGCTGTACAAGCCACCATAAATACCCGCTTATGACCAACCTGCTCAGCTCCTCCTGCTCTATAACATGTTGCCTTTATAGATGCATGAACAGTGTAATACTTTCCCTTTAATTCTCCGTTATCCATACAAAATGTGAAGCACTGGTGCAGAAATATATGAACACCTCTTATAAGGAAAGCAGTGACTGTGACTATGGATTATCCAGCAATATTCAGGTGATAAATGCTGTGTCTCCCCAGACCTGAATGTTCCTGACTTTTTCCCCATATATCACTGTGACATGAGTAATGATAAGCGTTCCTCTCTAATTTATTCTCCACTTGCCGTCTTTATCTTACATAGTCTCAACAATATTTTTAAGTCATAATATATTCCATTATCGTTGGTGCTAAACCCATCACTATACTGGGAGATCAGTAGAACCAAATCAAATGCCAGATAAGAAGAAACAGTGGGGGTCATTTACTAAGGGCCCGAATCGCTATTTGTCATTGCGTTTCCTGAAAATTACCGTTTTGCACCGAATTGCCCCGGGTTTTTGGCACACGGCATCGGATTGTGGTGCATTGGCGTCGGCATGCACGGGACAGAAGTCGGGGGTCATGGCAGTCGGAAAACCCAGCGGATTCGTAAAACCGCTGTATTTAAAAAAATGTGTCGCTCGACATGCGCTTACCTGCACCCAGCAACGGATGGTGAACTCCAGCCAACTCCAGTGGACTTTAGCACAGCAGCGACACCTGGTGGACATTGGGCCAGAAGACCAGAATCCTCGACGGAGAACGCTCTGCTGGATCGCGACAGGACTGGGTAAGTAAATCTGCCCCAGTATTCTGTATGGTCGTGCATCACATTGGTTTAATTGACTATGGAGGGGTTTTAGATGCTAAGGGTCCTCTTTAATTAAAGGGGCATTTCAGGAATCCGAAATGTACCCTTCTTCAGCCTCTCGTTTCCATGTACTTCCAGTCATCGGGTCTGCCTTTGACTGGAAGTCCGGGGTGGATCAGAGGCTTTAGCCAATCAGTGGCCTTCTCAGACCACGGCATATCACTTCCGATCACTTCAACTTTCTGGGGGTCTTTACTTTCCAGTCGATGGGTGAAGCAGATCCAATGAACCCCGTAATATCTTGAACACTGTGTTATTTTTATTTTATCATATTAATCCTGGACCAACCGCCCTAGGCCATAGCGCCCTAGTCAGCGCTGGATCGCAGCAAGGTAAATGAGCAAGCGGGGGACCGGAGCAGCAGACGGGGGCACGTGTGTGTCTGCAACCGGGACCGGAGCAGCAGACGGGGGCACGTGTGTGTCTGCAACCCGGGAGGTGGGTCGCAGGAGCACCCATGACAGCGGCACTTTATAAAAATTGGCTGGGTGCGCAGGAGCACCCATGACAGCGGCACTTTATAAAAATTGGCTGGGTGCCAAGGATAGTTTCACATTTTTTTTGCAACATTATAGCAAATATTCATCTCTTGATGTTTTTTGGGGGAATTGAGTTCACTAGTATAAATTGATACATGTGGACCTATTTCTATTTTATTCGTTTTATTAAATTGATTAGAAACGATGCAGCCCCTTAGTCAAGAAAAAAAAAAAAAGAAATAACACTAAGAAAAAATAAGCAGTAAAAATTATGATACTAATAAAAAATAATCGAAAACAATGAAATCCATCTATAAAAACACAAGGTTGATTTTAGCCCTTAGATAATACAATTTGAGAAAACAGTTCCGGAAATCACTTAGTGCTATCCAAACACTGTCTGCGAGAGGGGAACTTGCTGAAGTTTTCTTTCAGAATCTATGTTACATCAGAGGATACTTAAGTCGCCCCCCCGGGACTCTAAGTATGAGCCGCTCACAATGAAACCCGGGTGTTCTAATCTAATACTTTAACAGCTGCTGTAATTCTTAGACATAGGAATCATAGCCTATCTTTGCCAAGTAAATGTCATAGCTTAAAGATACCGCATAAAGGAAAATAACCTGAATGTGGAATATCCATTTTTTTAAGGTCCAATCCTTCATATTCTCGACAGTTGGTCATATAATCTCTATAGAGTGTGCCATATTCCATCGTGGCCGCATTTCAAGACTAAACAGCTTTCTGTAGCACGTATAATGTTACGACGCGCCATACAATGATCGGTTTCACACCCGAGCTGCACTGGGAGAAGATTTGACACTATGACATTTTATCATACTTAACATTCCAGGTGTTGTGTGTAATTCTGCTGTTTCCACCGAGAAAAAGTGGAGAGATCATGAGTATCATTGGATATTATTGGTCAATAAATTACCCTCGCTGATCTGTAGGAAGTGTATGAGTAGATTTCACAGATGTTCTCTCCTTGCAAATGTTGATGCCTCAGTGAAAGTGGAAATATGGAAGGGGTTCTATTTTCTTTCGAGAGCGGCGCATTCTTCCACTCAAATAACTTCAGTCTACCGTAGCATGTTTCCCTTACAATTCCGTAAATAGGAAACAGAAGGACAATGGCTGCCTCTATGGCAAAGGTTATAAGGTGAAATGTAAAGATGTTTGACGTCCTCCAACAACTTTTAGTTATTTCATTTTTGAAAGCCCCATAAAAACCTGAAAAGAAAGGCAATAATCTGCTTCATGTTGCAAGTCATCAGTTGTCTTTGGATGCCATTCTGTATACTCTGCTGACCGAAGCCTTTCCAAGAACATATCAACTGCCTATATTGTAGACTATGCCATAATGAGAAACTAGTTATTGATGTAGAACCCACAAAGCAACAATGCTAATTAGCAAACAATAATGAAAACCAAAGACAAAGCTAAATCAGTTTGAGCAGTGTATGGCATAAAAGGAGCTCGTCTTTGCATAACTAGAGGACAGGACAATGTGTAGAGCAGAGAAGTACATTTAGTACATCTAGGAAGTGGGTTGTGCAAGTGTTCACAGTCGGTATTATTGACTGTATATATAAGCTATCTCTGATCTACCATTGTGTCTTTTTAATGAGGTTTATGCTTTCCCTTATTTGGGTCCCCTCTTATTTATTATGTACCCTATTGTGGGTCTTTTTGCTGCTGCCCATGTAGGCTGGTGTGGAATTCTCACAGTCCATACCCAAATACAGCACTCTTTGGAGTGCTAGGGATAACCATTTGTACATGTATTTGCACCTGATCCTTGTGCATTGTCTTTTTATCTGTTTGTTGTCTCCTTGTGTATGCCTTCTTTTTATGTCACGTTTCGGGAAGAAATCGTTATTTGAGTGTACATTCACTAATAATAAAGTACTATTTTACAATTATGTGTTTGCTTACAGTGCAGTCTATACACAGAGTAGGTGGTGCTATGTTAAGTTGGTGGTGACTGGTAGTGGCCCAACATCCAGTGTTACCCCATAAAAACGTTTCAGTATAACATCTAGGAAGTGGTACAGTATTTTTGGTACATGTACAAGTGGAGATTAGTACAGTGTGGTAGCACAGATGGGGAGTAGTATAAAACATGTAGTATAGAAGAAGTAAAAGAGCTTGTATAATGGTTCTGCCATTCTTTATAAGGCACCAGTATAAAAATATTCAATAAATAAAAATGCTGCTGCTTGAACGAGTCATCAGCCGCCATCTTATATACAAAGTCCAAGGTCAAAGCAACTGCAGAGAAGCTTGGAGCTTAGTATCTGTTGTTTGCCAGATAAGCAACGGGAGGAGGACATAGGATGAATTAGCAAAGAGAGAGTTGACATTTCATGTAGTTAGCGAGTGTGATAGGCGGCCTAAAGAGAAGGGTTTTAAGAGCTAGTTGGGTAGATTAATCTAATATCACTTGCAGATTGAAGAGCACAGAAAAGCTTTGTGGATGAGGGTCATTATTTTAAATTGAATTTGTAAGGAGACGGGCAGCCAGTGAAGTGATTGGCACAAACTGGAGGCATTCATATAGAGGGCAGTAGTACAGGTAGAAGGCAGTACAGGACATGTAGTGCAGGTAGAGGGCAGTACCGGTAGAGGTTAGTACAGGTAGAGGGCAGTACAGGACATGTAGTACAGGTAGAGGGCAGCACAGGGAGAGTTTAATACAGGTAGAGTTCAGTACAGGAAATGTAGTACAGGTAGAGGGCAGTACAGTACATGTAGTACAGGTAGAGGGCAGTACAGGAAATGTAGTACAGGTAGAGAGCAGTACAGTACATGTAGTACAGGTAGAGGGCAGTACAGGACATGTAGTACAGGTAGAGGGCAGTACAGGTAGAGGTTAGTACAGGTAGGGGGTAGTACATGACATGTAGTACAGGTAGAGAGCAGTACAGGTAGAGGTTAGTACAGTTAGAGGGCAGTACAGGACATGTAGTACAGGTAGAGGTCAGTACAGTACATGTAGTACAAATAGAGGGCAGTGCAGTACATGTAGTACAGGTAGAGGGCAGTACAGGACATGTGGTGCAGGTAGAGGGCAGTACAGGGCAGTACAGGACATGTAGTACAGGTAGAGAGTAGCACAACACATGTAGTGCAGGTAGAAAGCAGTAAAGTACATATGCAGTACAATACATGTAGTATTGGTAGTGAGCATTATATGACATTTAGTATAAGTAAAGAACAGTAAATCCATGTAATACAGTAAAGAGTAGAACAATAATATATGCAGTACCAAATGTCCTCTGAGGTAAACACCTATAGCCAGGCTTTCCAACATTTTACAGCTGATCATTAGGGGTGTCAGTAGAAGCAAACTTTGGGACTTGCTTATTGTCAATGGACACTTCTAATAAGTTGGAAATGATTAGGAGGGTAACTTGTTTGCAGATAAAGTTTTCTGGTTGAAAGAACAATAACTGTAGTTACTTGATCAATGGCCCCACCATAGAAGCCACACGCCCCATATATCCGATAACATGGCACACACATCATGGGTGTGGAGTGACTAACGCTCACATCATCAGGTCTCTAGTTTTATATGTTTAGCTCTAGTTTCACTTTTTTCCCTTTAACTTTTATTGAAAAAGCCTTGGCGTCAGTGGAAGGTCCTTCACATGACTCAATCATTCCATAATCTTAGACATATTCATCCCTGACTATTTTCCATCTGGCGGCCATAGCTTACAAACAGCTTACTTTCTGTTTTCGAGTTTGTCATCTGGTAACTTTTCGCCTTCTATTGTATCACTAGATCTCGATTTTTCCAAGGTCACCACTCGAAGCGGAGAATGAAACAGCCAGCCTGTGTGAACGATGGCCAATGCTATTAACAAAATACTTCTAACGACAACAAACGATACATTAAATGTTAGCCAAAGGGAGCGCGTTCATTTTGTTTTAGTCCAAGCTTTTTAGAAGCAATGATCTATTTTCACGAGTCTACTGGAAGCCAACTCGCGGCTGCTACTGCGAAATGCAGATGTTTGACCTCTACGAGCAGGAGGATTGCTACACACACAAAATGACTTATGTTTATGACAAGTTTATCTTGCTCTGTTCTCCCTAATTATTGGCTACATTTGTTGTGGTAAAGTCCTTAGATCCTCAATAAAAGCAACACTTCTTCTGGTATTTTCCCTTCTATTTTTTGGTGACCGATATCCTATTGTATGATGAGGTATCGGTGACTCTCCGTCAGTTTTATTATTATTACAGGGATAGCGCTGTTAGAAGCATTGTCTGGACTGAGGAAAACATTTTCTGCTCCAGCAAAAACTTGGCAGAGCCTCAGTGATTTTCGAGCAAATAGGGAATATAATTTCCCTGTTATTGTAAGATGGTTTTCTGAACACAAGCCTGTGATGGCTAATGGATCTGTTTTTCCTTGCATCATCGTAGCCGAAGCATCACAAAGGAAACGGAATATAATTACGGTTTGGTTATAATCGTTGTAATTATACACATTTAGGAAACGCACTTATTTCTGGTTCTTTTATTCCTGCATTACAGTTCAAGGACTCTTCTGCTGCTGATATCGATCAGTTTACGAGAAGCCATGGTGGCTTAAAGGGAAATCGATATTCTAGTCACACAGGCACAATGTGCCCATTGACTCAGTGGAGAGAAATTCTAACTTTCGGATGTAAACTGTAAACATGTTTCCATTGTAGTAAAAATATTGTAATTTTTATAGGTTTCAGGTTATGAATGTAGAGCAGATAAGTATGTAATTTCACTTTAGTTATTATTTGTTTGCTTTAAAAATATAACAATTCCTCTTCGAAATTTTTGCATAAAAATAATACAGCCTATAAGTACAATATTATAGTATAAAGCCAATTACTTCTTTCCTGATGTCCAAACAATGTTTACAAGGTAAGGCCAGATTTAGACAATATTTGAAAGCCACAATTCAGTAGTGGACCCTACATTGGAATAGTACAGTAAGATTTATTCATTTATATTTGGATCTACTTCGGATTTTGGGTTGTCATTGCAGAGGCTAAAAACTGCCCAGAATACTGCAATGTAAAACTGATGTTAAAGGAAGTAGATTCAGTTACCAAAGTAGAACCAGTGGCAAATTCCCATGGGCAACATAATCCAGAACTAGTTTTTACATTCCCGTTTATGGCCTTATCCTTCGTCCTTAAAATCAATCTTTTATAATTTGCATATTAACGGCAAGTGCTCCTGGGAACCTTGCCATCGAATCTTAAGGACAATGGCTATTACACATATTTAGTACCACTGCAGATAGATGCCTCCTAGTGCATCCACAATGGGGCAGATTTACTTACCCGGTCCATTCGCGATCCAGCGGCGCGTTCTCTGCGGTGGATTCGGGTCCGGCCGGGATTCATTAAGGTAGTTCCTCCGCCGTCCACCAGGTGGCGCTGCTGCGCTGAAGAGCATCGGAACGCGCTGGAGTACACCGAGCCGGGCTGAGTGAAGGTAAGTGCAAGCTACGCCCCCCAATTTCCTTTGCGTGCATGCCAGCACTGATGCACCACAATCCGTTCACGTGCGGGGCAAAATCCCGGGGCAATTCAGGGGAAATCGGCGCAAATCGAAAATATTCGGGTAACACGTCGGGAAAGCGTGAAACGGGCCCTTAGTAAATGACCCCCATAGTGTGTGAAGCCAATGGCAATGGCCTGTGAATGCACAGTGCCTCCTGTTGTCCACCAGCTTCAAGAAAGCTAGACATACTTGGCCAAGTAGAGCATGCATGTATGTAGGGGAACAGAGGAACCCAATATGCCCACCTAGATAACATTTGGATGGCAGCTATTGAATCTGTTGAAGTTGTAGCAGCCAACAAATGTCAACTACCTTTCATGCTAGGCTGGGTTCACATTGCGTTTTTGGTATACGCTAATCGTATATAGTCGGGAAAGCACCTGATGCATACGCTTAGAGTATCTATCGACAAATAGTGGCAGACGGAGGCATAGTTATTGCCTCCATCTGACCATTATTCATCATTTCCGGATGGAAAGACGTAGCAAACTGTGTCTTTGCATCCTGTAACCTCTGTCTGGGCAACATATGTCCTCAGCGGAGGCAATAAATCAATATGGAGAGCGGATGCAGCATATTGCACTTCCCCCCATAGGCCCACCGAGTGCATACGTCGCTCAACAGAAGGGAGGACTCGGGGATGTCATTGTCCATATTAGGACAGTGACATCACTGGGGAACACCCTGGTCCTCAGCAGCAGCCAGCAATTGGTGTACACTCCTGCTCAAGCAAATCTTGTAATAAATTATGTGATGATCAGACTTTGATACTAGCCATGGCATGAGGGCATGTTTTGGTAATGTGCATACACAAAATTTAAGCCATACAATGCGATTGTATTTTGAGGGTCAAATCCTACTGACAGAAGTCCACAAAAGGATCACTGCTAAAAAGGACTACCTCACCCACCCCATAACTGAACAGGGACAACTATTTTTGGGAAATGTTCCTATGCCCCTACTGTCAAATTGAGCTGGATTATCCCTGAGAATCTGGAACTATCCAAGCTAATTTTCCTTTACTTTGTTAACTAAATACTTGAGAAGTTGTGAAATGTCTTTGCTTTCATATACTTCCCAGTGTTGTTCCATCAGCAGCATCCCTTGTGATACCCACTCTGCCTAAAATAAGCTACTTTACGTAAATGTAAGTGTGACCTTATTTGACCTTGGGACCATTTATTCCTAGATTTTACTCTAAATTAGAATAAAGTCATTTACTAAGCTGATGTATGATTTTCCTAAATATATGGAACATTACGCTGCACCGGGGACTCCGCAGAAAGCTTAAAATATTCTGTAACAGTAGATTTAGAAAAAACCTAAAGTCTGTTCTCAAACTTTATTGTAATATAATATGAAAATACAATGGAATAATAAATAATGTTAATACGACTTGGCTCCTATTTATACCATGAGTCGTGTTCTTTTTAATGCTCTACAATTCAGACTTTTAAACTAGGCCAACTATCTTTCACGGCAATAAGTGCTTATGCAGAGCCTGGAAATGATACAATATTGGCAGTAAATTAATGGCATCTTTTTTAGCAAATACAATATGAGTAATCCGAGGGGAACAGCAAAAAAAATCACCCGCTGATGACAAGAGTTATTATACATACAACGCCAGATATCTAACTGTTCTTATAAGGTTTTACGATTCCATCAAATTATTGTATCCATCTTTGTTCTACTTTACAGATCACCCATGATGCATAGCAGCAGAAGACCAATAAAAGTCCTTCTCATACAGTATGTGTAGGAATAAAATCCAGTAATCCCCTAACTATATAATCTCCGAATATATGAGGACTAGAAAGAAGGAAGGAAAATTGTGACCCATGAGAACCTCACTTTCCTACAGCCCTGGATTGGAATACATGACTAATCCTGGGTAATGATGTACAAATGTCTCATCCATTACATCTCGAAATGTTGGGATCGTCACGTACATGGATTTTTAAGAGTGGTTAGAAAACCAGTGAATGGATTTGTTCCATGGCCCGGATGGTGAGCTGGAAAATCAACCAATGGATTTCTTTTCTGATATTGCAAAAGTTGCCTATACACGTTTCATGCTGGTTATTTTGGAGAAACATGTCTGCCTTGTAATGGGGTTAAACCTCATGCTGACTGCAAATTGGGCCGTTGCATTTGAACAACTGCAGACAAAAGTTTCTCTCTCCTTTTCTTATCCAGAACTAAAGAGCATTAAGGACAAATGTAGGATTAATGAATGCACAGCAAACACTTTTTACATCACTCACTTCTATTCCATAATTCCTTCAAAGTGAAAATATTGATGAGTAATGGTAAACACCTAATATAGATAACTATCCCAAAACTAAGTACCATTTTTCAACAGCCACATAGTTTATGTTACAGACAAGATTAGAATTTATGATAAGACTTCAACAACATTTGTGCACCCAACACTAACAACAGATGGGTTTTACAGCTTATCTCCTCCCCTCCCTGTACAATTACTTCTATATAGAAAACACTAACCCATCATTACATCACTACTGACAATAGATGATGTCACAGCTTATCTCCTCCCCCTCCCTCTACAATGACCTCTATATAGATAACACTGATCCATCATTACATCACTACTGACAATAGATGATGTCATAGCTTATCTCCTCCTCCTCCCTGTACAATGACCTCTATATAGATAACACTGACCCATCATTACATCACTACTGACAATAGATGATGTCACAGCTTATCTCCTCCCCTCCCTGTACAATGCCTTCTATATAGATAACACTGACCCATCATGACATCACTACTGACAATAGATGATGTCACAGCTTATCTCCTCCCCTCCCTGTACAATGCCTTCTATATAGATAACACTGACCCATCATTACATCACTACTGACACTGGATGATGTCACAGCTTATCTCCTCCCCCTCCCTGTACAATAACATATATATAGATAACACTAACCCATCATTACATCATTACTGACAATAGATGATCTCACAGCTTACGTCCTCCCCCTCCCTGTACAATGACCTGTATATAGATATCACTGACCCATCATTACATCACTACTGGCAATAGATGATGTCACAGCTTATCCACCCCTCACTGTACAATGACCTCTATATAGATAACACTGACCCATCATTACATCACTACTGACAATAGATGATGTCACAGCTTATCCCCTCTCCCCCTGTACAATGCCCTCTATATAGTTAAAACTGACTCCTCATTACATCACTAGTGACAATAACTGATGTCACATCTTATCTCCTCCCCCTCCCTGCACAATGACCTCTATACAGATAACAGCCCTGTATATACCTCTGTTCAGTTTTTTCTTTAATATTGCCATGAGAATGCTCTAAACCATACTATTAAATTATGTTAATGATCAGGTAATTAAATTATGTTAAAGATCAGGCAAGATGGCAGCACCATCACCATTTTATTGGTTTAAAATAAAATATATACAATCAGAAAATAAAATTATTTACAAAAACATGATTTCACTATCTGCTGTAAATAACTATAAAAAATAATAAGGATACTCTTGTTTTAACACTTATCTGGGGGATAACTGTCTTAACCTCCCAAGCCCCCTCCCATCTGACAACAGATTATCAAACGTCGGAATAAAAATATTGTCCACGTGGATAAAACTAAAACAAAGTAGCATTTATGGGTTAAGTGATGTTTATGTTTATTATTAAGTGTTTTATTAATGTTCTTCTGTTGGGCTATGTTTTTTTTTTTGCAAGTTCAAAAAATAACAAGAGAAAATACTAAGTAAATGAAAGCAAACTGTGTCAATGAAAAAGAATTGGACTTCTTTTACTAAATACAATGAACCTTTGTGGTACAGTCAAGTAAGGGGCACATATATACTTCCTGACAGATTGACCATTATCACTGAGTCACCTAATAAATGCATTTGCTGTATGAAATCCCCTTTTATTCTATAATGTAAGGCAGCATTGCCAAAGGGCTTGTTCGTGCTCTTTTACAGATGATGTGCTGCTGGCTGCACAGAAACGCTCACGCTGGGATAAAACAAGGATGACGTTACTTTTGGCCATGTTAATGTTTTCGAAAAGAATTCCTAAAGAGAAGTAATTGTTGTCAGACACATATTTGTTAAGATGACAAGAACAAACTATTAACACATACCACGCTGTGCCATGACTGTACATTCCTCTATTAGCGTCGTAGCAATGGATTACAAATGGATCCTGCCTTGTGATTCATCACCGAGAACAAGCAAGCTACTGGCTGGAATGCGATTTCACAGTAGACCGTGCAATGATACTTAAAGAGAAATTATCATAATGATGTTTGCGTCTCTTTTGTGCAGAGATCTTGACTGTGGTGAGGACTAAGAACTAAAAGCAACCCCCTGGTTGACTATGAGAACAAATCACAATACATGCATAATGCAATGTTAATATACCTAGCACTTTGCTTAAAAAATTTTTGACCATGTTTCTCCAAGCCCAAGTCACTTTTTAAATTGTGTAAACTGGCATCCAGCTTCTTACACTTTTGTCTTCACATTGTACTGGAGTAGTCTGAGACACTCCCCTTTGTTGTAAAAGCAGGGAGGAGTGTCTTATACTACCAAAATATAATGTCAATAAAATAGTCAACCTGTTGTAACAGGCACTGATTTTTTTTTTGCACAAATGGAGGTTTTTGCCCCCATCAGCACTACCTGAAGAGGGGGTGTAGCAAGGGAGGAGAAAAGGCGGAACCAAAAGCACTGCTGGATTTCCTAACTTTCTATTACAACTGCTAAACGATTTTGCACTGCAGATTAAAGGGAACCTGTCATAAACAAATGATCCAATCAACCACTACCAGGATGTTGTCAAGCAGGTTAACGCCATAAAGATCACATTTGTTTCATGGCCCACTGTGGTGGCATCATCCAGAGAATCAACTTTGAAGTGAGATTTAAATGTGTTGTATATAGTCACTAAGTTGGAGGGCATAGCACAGAAGTCAAGCTTTCCTGCCTCAGAATGCCCCCTTTACTGTAATTGACTTCATGTCCCAGGGGTGCCTGGTAAAGACTTGTCTTGCTGGCTCTCAGCGATACAGTGATATTCTTTTTGTGATATTGCTGTGAATCTGACCTTTTGCTTAAACCATGACTGTTCTTCTACCTCACAAATTTGTACCTCGCCACCATATTGGTTTATATCCAGTTTCTCTAACTTTACTTTCTTGTCTGTCTAATCTCTGTTTGTCTACTGTTCTGTGCACTTATTCAGGGTAAGGACTGCCACCAAGTTGATTCCTTCTTTTAATTCAAAGCCAGCAAGTAGGCAGGAAACGAGACTATACGTGGTTCAGGGCTCACACTTATTCCCTGTCTTGACATTTTCATGTTAGCTTTCTGGCATGCAAGCATGCTACTATTGTCTCCTACTAGAGAAGGTATTGAGACTTTGTAAGACTAAAAATGAAAGTTCTGAAATAATAAGTCAAAATTCTGAGTAAATCAGAATAAGTCCTGGAATAAAAACTTAAGTTTTAAAGTATAAATGAAAATCTTCTATATGATATCACTACACTGGGCTCATCTTTATATAGTAGATTTCATAATCACCAATCAGTTAAATTACTAAATTGTACAATTTTGTGATGAAAATCCAAAAATAAAAAGTTTGAATTTGAAAATAATTTATTTTTGACAATTTATAAATAATCCACAGACAGTTTTTATGAATATGCTCAAATTTTCTGAAATTCAGATCCAAAAATCTAATTATTTTTGGAAACAAATGGTCATAAAATTCTGATTTAGTAGTTAAAGATGTAACGGAGAAAAAAACACGGATGGAGATGACAATATTTTATATTCTAAGAAATTCTCTATTCCCAATTATACTGGGAGCAATTATTTTTTTATGGTAGATGCCAACGTTGCAAGGCCATCCATGTGTAACTGAGGCTCAATAGAATATTGATCATGCAAGGCGACAATTATGTAAATCATACTCATAAATCTTCACAATTATATCAGAGGCCAAATAACTCTCATACTACACAGTAAAAAATGCAGTAGCATGACCATAACTGCAGTCTAAGTAACCTACAGTATCTAATCTCACATATTTAACTGATAGTTATTTAATGTGAATGATTTTTACTGGGAAACGTCTGGTGGGCAAGGGCAGGGAGATGAGAAAAAATTAAAATGTACTTACCCTTCTACACTCCTCCTTCTCTTGGGTGGTCTTCATGCTCACAGTTTCGACTTCTGGCTGACCAATCTAACCAATTAGTGACCATAGCTGTCACAGTGGCAATAATGGGGCACATTTACTTACCCGTCCAACTGAGTTCACCTAAAGTGCATTGTCTGACGATAATGCACTCTGCCGCGATTCACTAAGATCGTGCGTCCGATATCCTGCATGTGTTGTTTCCCCGCTCTGGTCCGCCAGAGTTCACGTTCTTCTTCCTGTTGCATGTAAGTGCATTGTCTTGTGACACAATTTGAAAGTTAAATCTCACACTCAGTCCAAATCAGTCAGATCATCCGACAGCACTCCCCCGATCTCTGTCGCATGAAAGCCAATGCAGCCGCGCCAAAATCCGATGGCGTGTGCCACAATCCTGGTACAAACCCCTGTTAAATACCTGTCAAAACCGCACAAATCCCCAAACTGTCGGAAAGTCCGACAAAATTGAGCAGCCCGGCCCTAAGTAAATAAGCCCCAATATAAATATAAAAATATAAGATGTTACAAGCGTTCTATACTACTAAGGTCCCTTCATCAGGCATGATATAAGAGGCTTTCTAAAGTGACACATATTTTATTTACAATGGCCCTTTAATCAAAAACTGTTTAAACTGTACTATGTGCAGTTTGCCTGTGGATTCCGAAGGGTGTGACAGATTCGTGAATATTAATGCAAGGTCTTAATGAATTTGGCGCTCCCTACTCTTCTCCGACAGAGTGCACCAACTGCTCCGACAAAGTGCACCAGGGTTTTTTTGCTGCATCTTTAACATATGGCGTGCAACACGATTCTGTTGGACATTGCAAATAAATATGGCTCATGGTCCGACTGAGCCCCAGAACGCTTCTTTCAGAGCAGAAATTTGTGTTTCGTCGTCTATTGTGCAGCCGCGCACACTTTATAAATACATGTACAAGCAGTTTGTACTAAAAAGAACATGCAAAGTCAAATTGGTGCAGGGGTTTTAATAAATGTGGGCAATTGTATGTAAAAGTAAAGAAGGTAAGTAATTATATATTTTTTTATCCTTTATCTGCCCCCCCCCTCCCCCAGCCCAGTTTAAAGGATGGTTAATGGAAATTAAAAAAAGATAAAATAAAATGATAGTAATAAAGAAAAAGAAATAATTATATCTATGAATAATTTCAGGCTTTTATGACAATAACCATCACATTGTAATTTATCACCTCAACTTGTTGCATTATATTGCCCTGTGATAACGTAAAAAAGATGTGTCAACTATACTTTAACTATAAAACTATAGAGTCTAAAATTTCTACAATACAATTCTGAGTGGCTAAAAATCACATTATAACTACTTTACTACTGGGAGACTGACTGCACATGGACACCTATAGCTAAAACATCCCCCAACAGGTTATAGCAAAATTATTTTGTGGTGCTCTTGTCTTGGGGTTTTTGTCTCCAAGGTTTGAAGTCTAAAGGCTGATTCATTGTGTAGATGACCATTCAGTGTCATCCATGGTCATTTGTGAATGAACGACATGTGGTTATTCTTTTTAGAGACTGACTCTTTGGTCACGTCTATATTGAATCCAATGGGGATCGGAGGTCTGGAGATAAAACTGTGAGCACAATTTTTTTTCAGCCATACTTTTTAGTATGCCCCCAATTTCGAACTATTTCAAAATCGCTTTCAACATGGACAGTAGACAATAATGTTACATTTCCAAGGGTTATATGTAAAATATTGGGGTCAATGGGATATGTATTGTGTCAATTACACTTTGTAAGAGGAAAATTCAATTTTCAGATCTTCCAATTATTGACTAACGGCATTAATATTTATAGTCGGGAACGTGCAATGTTGACATGTGGCGTGTTTGCAGCTACGAGTTGTTAACTAATAGCACAGACGCTGACAGTTATGTAGATAGCATCCATTGTATTTTCCTACATGGAAGTTCTGTCACGTCTGTGTCTGGGGATCAATCCCAATCTGCTCTCGGCAGCAGGAATATCCAGAAAGTTTGCAAGGGTGATGCTTATTGTCTGTCGTCCAAGCATGCAGCCCATCAGATGCAGTACATTTTTTGCTTACAGCTGTTTTGTGACATAGGATCAAGAAGCTTACATGGATATAAACCATGATGAGAACAATATGCTGTAACCAATAGAAGCCAGGCCTGTCCACCATAAAAATAAACATGTGAACCCTTCATATCTAGAACCTGGAGGGTTCGATTAAGTAAGGTGGCTACAATACATTTGTCATGTTTAGTTGATAACATGAGCATAACATGGACATGAGCATGGACAACACAGCTGCTTGGTGACCCACATTTTTCACGTTCATTTTTCTCAAATTTTACCAAGTTGCTTATTTGCTATGAAATTGGCATATTCCCAGTGTTTTCGGGGGTTTTTTTGCCAATGGAGAATTTCTATTTTCAAGGCTAGCTTTACATTGGATACTCCCTCAAGTCGTATAATTGTATCTTCTATGAGTTAATACAGTGCACAATTCAATATGCGTCAGACCAGTCTAACATTTAGGATCATCCAGTATTAGCTGCATGGCTATTTCTAAATAGTTTTATCCTTAGGGGTTCAATGTGAAAGTCATAATTCTCCATTAAAGGGCTTGTCCAGGAATAAGTAGCTTTCTGCCCGGCTGTAACAAGCAGTGCTGTGTCTGAACGGGAGCATGGAGAGAGGTGAGTGTAATTGGTTTCTTATTTTACATCCATATATATAAAGTAACGATGAGTGGACCAGAACTGCAATATTCAAGTGTGTTCCGAACATTAAGGGTGTGGGTCACCAAACCTGTTCTTCAGCCACAAGTTTGGGTTTGGCATTTGGACTGGTTGATGGATTGTTGAGCAGCCCACCAACCCGATTTTCACACTCACTGCTAACACCAGTGATTTGTGAAGGCACTCCTGATAACCCTTTAAATGTCGCGAATAAAGCCGCGTACATTGCCATATTCTCTCAGATTGTCGATTCCTGTGATGTCATTAGAGCGTGATGATTCTAGGGTAAATGGCAGTGCCAACACCAGCATTTAAATGCCCCAGCACAAATGTCAGCATCTATATGCCACCACTGTCTTTACCGAAGAATTAGTGATCTGTTTGGGTTTGGGTACTCGAACCCAACTTTTGTTTAAGGCTCAGCCAAACTCACTGAACCCAACTAGGTGTGTTCATGCCTAATAAAAATTTCTTAACAACCTCTTTAAGTGGGGATGGGATGTCATATGTGACACTGGGGACTAAAATTGGGCCCTGAATCATCATGACTTGTTTGACATAACATTTGAGTCTCTACTCTGCCCTTTGTATCTTGTCCTTATTTCCTTTAATCTTTATTATTTTCCACCCTCACCTGACCAGCAATTTCCCTCTCAGATATGAGAAATCTTGCCCTTAAATTGGTTTTCTTGTTTTAAAACATTGATAAGACATCCATGGACTACTCTGGACCCCCACAAATTAGCTGTTCTGATGAGCACAGATAGAAACAGGAAGCGGACAGCGCTGTTATTTGTATAGTGGTCAGACCAGGTTACTGCAAATTGCCTCCTTTTCATTTAAGAGAGTGAATCAGTTCAGCCACTATATTGAGAATGGAGCCTTCTGCTTCCATTTTAATTCTCCGTTTATCATCCGCTTGGAGCAACTGATCTAGGAGGGCATTGGACTACCAACAATTGATATTGATGACCCTTTGAAAAACCCTTTAGGATCCTGCAACTTTGACAGTGTCAATTGGTAAAAGAATGGCTGAAGAATGATCATAATAACTTATTAAAATGAACTTCAATCACTTTTGGTATTTTAAGGATTAAGGAATTTAGGCTTTATTTTGCATGACTTGATTTAAATATAAAATGTCTACATTTAAATATAAAAGACATAAAATATATATATGTTATATAAAGTCTGACGCACATAACATTGATCTGCAAGAACATAACTATTTCTCTTGAAACTTCATTTATATGATAAATATTCCTAACTCTTAGCTTAAAAAAATAGATTAATCAAAATCAGACGTCCTATGATTTTATAGTTTGGATAAAACCGACTCTTTGTTCGCGAGTTTTTGTTTGAAGCCTGTGATTCATTACAAGCTCCTTTGTTGGCTACTATAATGTAAATTTCTGTGCTATCTCTGTACTGAGCAGAGTTTGTCCAGGACAAATTGAAAAGTTCTCATTTCTGTGGTTTACCTCCAGACTAGACTGGAAAGTTTTAGTTTTGGAAAATATTTAAATTATTTCATTCATGCAGAAATAGAATGGACCACGCCATTCATAAAGGAGGTTTCATCGGATTCTAGATACACCTAAAAAGATAGTATATTGAGTAGTCACATAAGGCACTTTATGCCTTTACTAAAACCTCATAGATGTCAATGGTGTGGTGCAGCGCAGTAGCGAATGCGGGCGTTTTGGGAGACGACCTAAGGTCCATTGATTCTAAGGGACCAGAATCAACAAAAGAACTTTAAATCCAACCCATTTAAAGTTAATGGAACTGATGGAAACAATCAAGTATAGAGTTTGGCGGTTCCCATAAGCCCCATGGACATTGACTGTCCTCAACTATTCAAACTCCCCTAAAAGCTTTGAGCTGAGGAGAGATAACGGATCTCTTTATAGTCATACTAGAAGCTTCAACAGTCAGGTAACAGCATCAGACTTTTAATAATCTATCCTATATATACTGTACATGTCAATAGTGAAAAGTCCCTTTAAGAAAACACCAAAATTCTATTCAGGGAGATTAAATGTATACATAAAACTATGTACAGTATGGGACTCCCATCATAGAATGGTCCAACGTCATCCTTCTTTTTTTACTTTTCCACTCCTGTTTCCACTTTTACTTCTGTTCTGTTACTTAAATTTTGACAAAGTTTGTACTTAAAGGGGTATTCTCATCTGGGCATTCACATTCACTTTGATTAATCTGTCCTTAATAAACATTTCTTTAATTAGATGTTATTAAAAAAAATTTTCCTGTGTGAAGATAATTTTCCATAAATGTAGTGATATGGTCCCTTAGAAACGAGAGAGCTTAATCGGATATGACCACCTCTGCTGAAGGGATTGCACAAATAAACAAAAAGTTTTTGTATATGAAATATCTGAGAATTACTACATGTCCCACAGCCGTCCTGTAGTGATGATCGCTGAAGCCAGGCAGGGCTCAATGGTGCTTGTCTGGCCACTGCTGCCTAAATGTGATGTGGTCGTATCCGGGGAAGCCATCTCGTTTCTAAGGGACAACATGGCTATGTTTATGGGAAATTATCTTCACACAGAAACATTTTTTTTAATAACATCCAATTGAAGAAATGTTTATATATGGAAGATTAGTGAAACTGAATGTGAATGCCAAGACGAGAATACCCCTTTAATTGTGAATTTCACTGAATGATTAAGCTTCGAATGTGTGCGAAGCAGATATCAGGGAAATAAGGATTGGGCATTTTAAAGCTCAACTTGTCCAGTCAATTTTTTCAAAGAGAGACATGATCCCCTCAATGGTGTTTGGCAGAAGTTTAATTCACCCTGAACCAAATGTGGATATGGAGGTGGTATAGAAAGTAATCAACATTAAAGATGTAAGAGCCCCCCAAAATGTTATGATAATAAACATATTCTTATGAGATGACATCAACCAGAGGGAGGGGAAAGTGTTAAGGAACAAAGGAGGGGGGGATAGTGTAACAGCCTGTGATGCTACAGCATGGGGGGCTCTGGTAACACCCCCAAAAGCTCTTCAGTATTATTGGCATAATTTTGTAAGTTGGTCCATGGATAAACAATATTAAAAGGTTATCACAGTCACTGTGTCTGGCTCTATGTGTAAGTGTCCCAGGTTTATCATACTTGATTATTATTATTTCCATCAATTGGTAGAATTGCTAGTGTCACTGGATATTGTGATCTACAATTATTCTCACAAAATTTACACACAATAGTTTGAATTAGAGGTCTGGGCAGCCCCATTTTCAGGTTCATTGAGGACCCACCAGCTAAGTTTTATACTATAGTTTAAAACATTTTGCACATTAAACTACTGTAGATATTATAATAAAAATTCTAATGATATTCTTACATTTTATAAAATGTCTAAAAACACAAGAAAATCTTATAAAATTGTACCAATGTTCGTTCTCAGAAAAACAAAAATTCCCCAGTATGAATGGGTTTAGTGGTGAATTTATCATGGCACAGAAAATGTAACATTTCGGTAAATGGGGTGATTCCTAATAAGCGGAAATCAAGAGTGTCCAAGTATATCATATAGAGGATATATAAACCTTCCACTTACATGCCGGTAGGCTGAATGATATCATAAAAGTTATATCACTCCATTCACACTGAAGCATGTTGGGAAGCCAAGAAAAACTTGTGACCAGCCAGCTGGATGGACAGGGATTAAAATAAATCGTTAGCGAGCCAAGATTTCCCCACTGTTTATACTCATTATACATTACACATGCAAATTCTGAAACGGTTATTTTTATAGCTTGAATGAGGTGTTATTGCAGCAAATTCTACCAACTGGTTGGGTGTGATAAAGTGAAGTGGAAAACTTGCTAACGCCCAGGTAAGAAGATTTTTTGAGTGGCGCCTGAAGTGAGCCGGAATGGCACTTACACTACAGAAGGAGCTGTCTTCTTCGGGCTCCATCCATCAACCAATCAAGGTGGGTGCCAGGTATGTCACCCCTACTGACTTTGACTACTGACCTTTTAATGTCCTATCCTAAAAGATAGGTAATTCACAGTATTCACCTAGAAAACACCTTTAATAAATGTAATCATTTACAAAGAGTTTTCCTACTTTTGGGAACTGTTAATACTCCAAATCTAAGTCTTAACATTTTTTTATATTAGGCACCTGAAATCTGGTCAGGTCACTGCTATAGATCAGAGTGTTAAATTACTTATGCAATAAAATTAAATTGTATGCTGGATTAGTTAATTTATTATAATTTGTATTTCTGTTGGCATTCTGAGAATTCCACTATAATTTATTCCTGTAGTGCCACCGCAGGTGAAAAAGAGTATTACATAGTTTGGGTGGTTTCTCGAGATAATGAGATATCATTTGTAACCATAATAGTTCTATTTATCTATTTATCTTTCTAATCAAAAAGTATTCAGTTTCCCCAGTCCATTAGTTTGGAGCTCACCTCCTGGAGTTGATCAATCCTTGGTATATAAATATAAAAAAATGGCGGCACACCAATATTCAAATGAATTACTCACTCGAACATCGGTGGGCCGCCATTTTTTTTATGTCTATCTCTCATCTATCTATATTATTTATCTATTAGTGTATTTATATATGTTTGAATATTTTCAAATTTAATTAAAAACTACAATCTGCACTTTAAGTTAATGAAAAAATACTGACAATAGTCATGTTAATATAAAACGTATGTAAATCCCGGGTGTTAAGTTAAGTTAAGTTTAACAGGAGAAGAGAAGGTCATACGAGAAATGAAAGAATTGTCTATAACGATAGCACCAAATCAAGTGGAAAATAGTTAATTCAGAAGTTTATCAGTGGGTGACACACACATATTCAGGCATTGATGAAGAATTCTTGTAGGTAGGAAAATAGATTTATATTTTAAATAAATATCAAAGGTCAATTTCATGGCAAGTGAATCCCTAAATGCTCATCTATAGGCATGTCATGCTTACATAACTCTGCTCGGCTGTCACTCATAGGAAGCCGTCGAGACAGACTGCAGCTGCTATGTGAATTGGATGCTCCACATTGTATCAGCTCTGTTTATTTTCCCCCCAAAAAAGTGCAATAAAAATGTGCAAGAGTAAGTATAGGAAAACTTTTCCAAAAGACAACACAACGTCATCGAAAACAGGTTTAAGTTGTAAAGTTCCTACATTTACTATGTATGCTATCTCTACGATGAAACTGCTTTAAAGGGGTTGGCTCAAATTTATAAGTGATAGTTATTTAAAGGTTATTGGTGAGCATACAACTGCTGCTATCCCCACCGGTGAAGAGCATGTCACAAGCATGCAAAAAGGACATCCACCAATCATGGGAATGCGACCTTTGCTATCCATAGATTGGGGATCCTGGGGAAACGGGAGGACCCAGAGGAAACCAACGCAAACACAGAGAGAACATACAAACTCTTTGCAGATGTTAACCTGTATGGCACTTGAACCCAGGATCCGAGTGCTGCAAGGCTGTAGTGCTAACCATTTTATCCCCCATGCTGTGGATAGGGGGTAACTTATGAACTTGGGACTACCTCTGTAATTCAACTGTGAAGCTTTACTTTACTGCAACTGGCAAAGGTTTGATTGGTAAATCACCAAACGCATCAATGAAGGGTGTATGTACTATAGAGGCAGACCATGAAAAACTCTGGTGCAATGGAGAATGGTGGTCCTGGTTGGACTGGTTGATTCCATCTAGTTTGCTATGTTCACAATAACCTGTGAAAGATTTCTCTCCCCTGACAAGATGCATTGTTAGCCTACAGATGTGCAGGAAAGTGGCCGTAGATAGAAAGGGAGAAACTGTCCCTTCTATCAATCGGGAAGGACTTCGATCTTCGCAATGGGACACTTTGATATGAGTAAATGAAGAACACCTTGTCTACAAAGAGTATCTCCAAAAGACCAGGCATCAGAAGATCAACAAATGAAGAAAGATATATCATAAAGACTATCAATTGTGTAATATCGCGCCAGATTTAATAAAGTGTATGATGCTGGACAATAAATCAGAGATAGTATAGGATTTTCTACTTTAAATTTGCACCTAGTATTAGTTCATTCGTTTGCACCACAAAAATATGACAAAATTTTGTGAATGTGCATCATTTTTATATTTAATTTCCCTTCTGTTTCAACGGTTGTGAAAGTGTTTTGCTAAGTAAGTACAGTGTAATGCTTCAGTTCACCTGCAGAGACACTGCAGCAAAACTAAATGGGGCTCATTTACTACGGGTTGCGTGCTGCACTTTTGTCGGACTGTGCACCGTTTTTGGGGCTAAAACGGCTTGCACAGGTATTTAAGAAATGTGTAAGCTGGGATTGTGGCGCACGTGACCCTTTTTGTGCCGCTGCTGCGCTGGCTTCCATGCGTCACAAATTAGGGGGGTGTGCCGTCAGACATTGATTTGGACTGAGTGCGGATTCAACTTTCAAATTGTGTTGCGAGCCCAAGAACTTATATACACCACTAAAAAGAAGGTGAACTTCGTGAACCTGAGCGGGGAAGCGACACATTCATGATATCGGGCGCACAATCTTAGTGAATTGGCACACGCAGCTTTATAGAAGGACAATGCACTTTCTGTGAACGTTGGTGACCCTGAAAGTAAATGCGCCCCAATATGTGTTTCAGGATTTAGCCATTGATTACCAAGACTAAAGATAAGTGTATTATTCAAGATTCAATTCAAAGAAGCTTTGCCAAATTTTTCGAAAGTTTGGGTCTAAATCAGTCCAAACCAATGTTACTCTAATTGCTCAGCCCACTCTAAACCATTATATATATGTGTGTGTGTGTGTGTCTTTTTTGTTCAAGCAAGTGTTAGAATTAGGGTTAAGCTAATAATAATATTAATCCTAACACTAACCATAAAGAGAATAAGTATAAAATATGGAGTCATGTTGCCCAGACTGTGTACAGTTCATGAAATACTGTACGTCCAGAATACTGTGTGAAAGTATGAAAATCTTCTAAGGGGAGATAACTTATCTAAAATTAGATAGTTTTTATTAAATATATTATTATTTAGATTGTTTTATGGAAGTTATATAGTAAAGTATTAAAAATGGGAGATTCCTGTCTTGTTTTTGGTTATGATTACAATAACAGCGGCTAAATATAAATTGAAAAGTCCTTTGAAACAATTTCCATCTTACAGCACCTTGATTAATGTTTGACATGCATGTACCTTCCAGATCATACAAGGTTACATCCTATTAGCAGACACCAGCGACTCACATTATGCAACATCAGTTTTGACTAAGAAAAGGGAAAACTATGTACCAGCGAGCCGGCTGAGAGCCGCAGTGCCTGTCACCATGATTGATGACCAAAATACAATTTCAATGAGTGAATGACCATCTGGACTGACTTTGGCAATGAACCCGACGCAAAAACTTACAATATAAAAATACTTGAAAAAAAATAAAAAATGTATAATATTATTGTGCTTGGATTAAAAAAAAATACTAATAGATAAATAATTTTACATAGTTGGATAATTAGATGGATAGATACACATAAAGAAAGATAGCAGCTGCTATCTTTTTTTTTCGTGTACATTGGAGGACCTCCAACCCGGCCCTATTAGCATACACCCACTTTAATTGTTGTGCTGCTTGAACTTTTTGAAAATATATAGATAAATGATAAATCCCCTAAAGGTCAGCAGTAGGGATGAGAAGACCAGTTCAGGAATGGGTTCAGCTTCCTGAATGTTAACCCCTACCGGTAACCCTGGTCGTAGTTGGCACCCCCATTTTCCAGAGTATTCCTGATGACGTCATGGGGAGCGATGATCCTAGAGTAAACGGTGGTGCTATTTAAAGAGTTAAGACGCGCAAACAGTGCCACCACTGATTGTGGGCTTGACCTGCAGGGGGGTAACCCTGAACCACTCATCACTGGTCACCAGTGACTATTTGTGGTGCACAAACTTGTTTCCCTCAGTAAAATGCCACCACAATCAGAACACCAATAAAGATATTTTTTTTATATAAAAACAAAAAAAAACATGAGAGCCGGTTTTTATAAGTAGTCTTTATACACACCTATATATATGCACCGGTCCTAAAATGTAATTAAAATGAGTGTAGGCAAATTATTATCGGTTTGGATTTGTTGGGAATATATTTGGATTGCCCCTCATCCAATGATCTGCTCCCTTTGGTTCAGTTATAGTGCACAGCCAAAGCAGTGACAAGTTCCGCCCTGCCGCGTCTGCGTCATCCATGCCACAGTAATAGATCCATGACTTGATGTAAGAATATTCACCTATGTACAGTACAAAATCATGCAAACAAAGAACAGATCGCTCTTCAAATAAAGTTTCTTTGAAGTGGCTCCAAACAGATGTTCCTCCGGTATGACGTGAGACATCCCAGAACTATTTAATAACATTTATCTTACTTTCCATCCTATTTTTTTACATAATGGTCTAATTGAGCAGTAACAATTTAATAAGGTACACATCACAACATCAACTTAACATTTGAGGCCTGTAAGGTTCAAGTTCTGCTTCTCCAAGAGATTTTCAATTAGATTCTAATTATAATATGCCTCATTTGGAGCAGCGTGAGCACTGACCCTGCCAGCTCTGCTGGACCATGGCATGTCTGTCTTAATTAAAGCACATTAGTTCAGGGTTGAGTCCCCTTTGTGGATTCTAACAAGAGCTGTGATGGCTTGACTGGCTGGCAGCTGCTGTCCTCAGCAAACCTTATGTGTAATCCTGCCAGGTGATTGCTTTGTCTTACCTTGTTTCATATACGTAGCATGAGGACCATTCATCAACCCTTCAGCTAATGTTAGGACCATGAGGGACTTACTTTAGGTATTTCATGGACAGCTATTTTTATATCAAATGATATTTCAATGTTGAAGAAAGTTTGTGAATACTTACACAAACAAAATAAGACATGAGCATTATATCATGAATCCAGTTGTATACTCAATGGGGCACATTTACTTACCCGGACCAGTCACGATCCAGCGGCGCTTTCTACAACGAGGATTCGGGTCTGCCGGATTCACTAATGTCTGTGCGCCCGATATCCACCAGGTGTCGCTGCTGCGCCGAGGTCCGCCGGAGTTCACCTGCTTCTTCTTGGTGCATGTAAGTGCTGATCTTGCGACACAAATTATTTTTTAAATTCTGCGTTTTTTCCAAATCTGTTGGGTTGTCCGATGGCCACGCCCCCAATTTCTGTCACGTGAAAGCCAGCGCCGATGCGCCAAAATCCGATTGCGTGAACCAGAATCCCGGGGCAATTCAGGGCAAATCGCAATTCATCAGGAAACCTGATGAAAGTGCGCGATTCGGACCCTTAGTAAATGAGCCCCAATGCATGTGTACAAAAAGAAGGAAAAAAAAAACCCCAAGAACTCTAGGCAGGATTCATGGGAAGCTTCAATAGCAGCATTTATCTTTTCTAAACTCTATTCATACAAGTATGAAAATAGAGATTTGGGTCAGTTACTTTGGCCATAGTGGGTTGGATGCAGTGGTTTACACAACCAAGTCTACCAGGCTTTCTTAAATAAAGATCAGCTTAACTGAGCTCAGCATGGTGCACCAATTGTAGTTGTACATAGCCATATGCCACCCAACACCAGCTTTTTAACCCCTTCGTATTTTCTATATTGTTTGACTAAGGCCAGTGTGGCCAAAAAGTCACAAAGAATGTAAATATTTGAGCCATAATAAAATTATTACTGCATTTCATCAATCTAAAGTAGGGCTCCTTTTTATCTTCTATCCTCAGAATGAATTAAGGTCAGAAAACGCAACTGACAAAAGGAACAAGTTTCCTGGATTAATCTTGGACGTGTGAACAAGTGACCAACTAGGTAGAGTATTGCCCATTCCAGGTAAAAGATGCAGGTTCTGGGACAGGGAAGCCATACCAGACTGGACTCCATCCAGATAAATAGATTTCCACTTTAATCCTTCTTCATGTAATTTTGGAAAATGGGTGCCATCTATATGACCTTTAAGATGGGCATATTGATGTCAGGAAAGCCCAATAATTTTGGCAAGGCCCTAAAGTTTTCAACCAAGAATGACTGGGCTGTTAGACACAACAAATCCATACAAGTGGAGTATATAGTGGAACTCCTATGAAGCAGGTAGGTGGGAAGCCCAGGAAGTATCTTAGGTAGGGAAGTATCTTCTCTATGCCCCATGCAAACAAACTAGAGAAGAAAAAGAGTTGGGTCATCTACTCTGGTCATGTTCCGTAACAGTAGACCTTTTAATTCTCAGCATGGATTTCGATTAGTAACCCACTTGACACACAGAACAAGTTTATTGACTTGAATTTTGGGACCATATGTATAAAACTGGTGACCCATCTAGCTACACTATGAGGATTCTCTAACTGATCAAACCAGGAAAGGCTTGGTTTTAAGATTCTAACAAATCCAATCCTTTTGTTCTTAAAGGTATTTACCACCATGAACACTATAAGGAATTTGTATGCATCAGACTGTCTGGACCTTTAGGATCATCCTAATAGGGGATCAAAAATCCCTATGGGACCTTTGCGATGTCCATGGACATGGGCATGGGTAAAATTGGACCTTTTTTGTGATCACTACAAAATAAAACTAAGTTAATGTACTTTTTAAAACTGTAAGTATAGATTAATTCTGTATATAAACTGGATACATACCCATAAAATTAGTTTTCAAGAAATATAGCAAATGCTACATCCTGTAGCATATTACTAATATATTCAAGGCTTGTGGTTTACTGTTTATAGTAAGTTATAATATTCCATATCCAGATATTTTGTAACTTAAGAAGTAGCCTCTACATCTCTGTCATCTTCAGATTTACAAATATAATAATGAGGGCGCATACCTGTATGGAAATACAACATACCATGTTTTCTGGGGAAGATGAATTATAGGAAGGCTGATCTGGTAATCTAATTACAGTCTTGCGAAAAATATATTATTTTCCCCTAATAAACCATAAAACAGATCTTCTGTGACATTTAATAGTCGACTCGGGACTATATATAGCATGAGAAAATGGTTTCTGGGTATTTAATCTTCAGAAATGCATGCATGAAAAATTAATGAAAACCAACAAAAGTTGTGTTAATCACCGGCGGTGCAATGCTGGAACATAAAAATACGTCCTAAAAACCAGAACACGGTAAATATGGATAGCTGGGGATTTATCATCGCATCATAGATTGAGGATCTAACCATGCCATATATTATGTGGGTTTTGTGATATGATAATGAGCTGGTCTCCGTAAACTATTGATATATCTGTGTCAGCAGAGTAGGTTTTCTCGACGGTGGGTCAATAAGTTGTAAACATGCGCACTTACTAACGTGAAGGATATTGAGTTAATGGCATTATGTTTAATTACCGTCTTGCTGCTACGCAGGCATCTTGCACAGTGTTTTAATAGGATTACTGAACTCATATTATCATCTACTTTTAAGGGTAAAGGACAATTTAGCTGCTTTCAGGGCTACAAATGTTGATAACATATCCATAGGTTGGGTCCCTGTTCCACTAGACCGCACCACTAAGGGCCAACTCTTTGTCGCAACTGATAAACAATGGAAGATGAAGGAGTCAGACTCAAATGAGTGGAATATGATATGCAGTGACCTGGTGTGGCCACTACATTGAAAATGGAGCTGTTTGCTTTGTGTTTAATTCCTATTTTATCAACAGCTTAGAAAAGCTGATCTGTGGTGGAGAATCATGTGAGTGCAGAGAGTTGGAACCTGTAAAACTTAAAAAGGAGGGCCTATTTTATATCTTATCAGTATTTGTAGCCAAGAAAACCCCTCTAAGGACCAGCATATTTTTAGCTTTTCAAACAGAGATAGTCATTTTTTTCATTTCCACATTCCAACAACAAAGTTATATTGTACATATTTTGGTGAGGATAGTTCATAATTAGAGATGAGCGAGTATACTCATCCGAGCTTGATACTCATTCAAGTATTAAGGTACTCGAAACGGCTCGTTGCTCGGACGAGTATTTCCCCTGCTCGAGATCAAGCATTTAATTAAAAAAACACAGTGAAGAACAATGAAGAATAAAATAAAAACAGTGAACACAGTGAACACAGGATCATTTAAGTGAAAAACACAGTGAAGAACACAGTGAAGAATAGATTACAGATGTTCGGCACATCTGCTTACTTGTCGGAAGATACGCGCGGAACGGTGCAAGCAAAATAGTATGTGAAGAACAATATATATGTTTGAAGAACACATTGAAGAACACGGTGAGCAGGACGGAGACACCGGGGAGCAGCACAGAGACACCAGGGAGCAGAAGCACGGAGACATCGGGGGAACAGCAGCACAGAGACATCGGGGGAACAACAGCAGGGAGACATCGGGGCAGCACAAAGACATCAGCACAGCACGGAGACATCGGGGCAGCACGGAGACATCGGGGAAGGGGCCGAACGGAGACATCGGGGCAGCACGGAGACACCGGGGCAGCACTGAGACATCGGGGCAGCACGGAGACTTCGGGCAGCACGGAGACACTGGGGCAGCACGGAGACATCGGGCAGCACGGAGACAACGGGGCAGCACGGAGACATTGGGGCAGCACGGAGACATCGGAGCAGCACGGAGACATTGGGCAGCACGGAGACAAGTGTACATACAGTGGGGGGGGTGGGTTAATAATAATAATCTTTATTTATATAGCGCCATCATATTCCGTAGCACTTTACAAATCACAGGGGACACATACAAATAAAATAAAAAATGACGTAGCATAAACATTTATATGGAACAAAAGGAATGACGGTGTCCCCTACCATGGGTTTCTTTTGGATTCTCTTCTATTAGGATATGAAAAGGCAACACTAACTGGATTTTAGCAGTGAGTATATTATAACATTACAGAGAATAAGCCATTTTATTCTAAAATCACCAATACTAGAAAAATCATCCTCTCTGTATTTTCAATATGTTTATTAGAGATATAAATCAAGCAAAACGCTGATAGAGATTGCACATTTTTCCGCTGTCACTGATGCATTGAAATGAAAATTAAACCCCACACACTGGTTTGTTTGCACAGAATTACCAGATTCTGACCTCCCTAACCTGACCAGTCCGGCTGTCATCATCTGCTGTATATGTGACAATCACACAGCAGATTTCCCTGAATGCAGAATACCCACATGGCCTCTCGTGTAGCTCATCTGACTCCCATATTGGACAGATATAGCTGAGATATTCACACATGCTGACTATTTCAGTAGGAGGGAGCAGTTCGTTGTTATCCCGTGTGTATTCTGGAATTTGGGATGATCAGTTTATAAATATTTATAAGTCATTTAAATGATTTTACCATGAAAAAATGTAAAAACATGGAAAACAACTGCTACTGAATAATCTTAGAACATAAAAAATTGATGATATTTTTTCCATGGATTTGTTTTACCAGGTTATGGACATTGTGTTTTTTTGTGGATCAACCATTTTTAAGCTCATTTCTTCCTATAATTTTTTCTATTTCCTATACATAAGGGGTCATTTATCTTTTCTCTGTGTTTAGTTACTAGTTTTTGCCCATCTTTTTTCCCCTCTGAGCACATTCTCAATTATTATTTTGTCTTTTAACTTGTGTTAAATTCTGTCTGTTTAGCTAGGTCTTTTAATACAACTAATAAAATGTCTAAAAAACTTCGCACAAATGTCTCAAGTCACTTCTTTCCCTTAAGTTTTCCATAAGTATGGGTCCAGCTGCAGTTTTTTGCGCCAAAAAATGTAGCAAATTTGAGACAATTTGAAAAAAAGGAATTTGCGACATTGAGCATATCTGGAATAGAAGATAAATGCAGTTTACTGATGATAAACGAATGGACAGAAAACTTCAGTGCACATTTAGAAAAGGAGCAATAAAGGTGTTAAAATTGCAATGTGGCCAAAAAAGTAGCAAAAAGAAAAAACAGGAAGAAAAATAAAGATAAATGACCCCCATTGTATTGTGTTGAAAAACAGAAAGCAGACAGAGGGCTACAGTGATTTTCACAGACCCACTGACTTCTGAGACATGATTTACAGACTATATGGAAACATGTCTTAGTTTTTTTTTCCCACCAACTCTTCCCTCTCTAGAAATGAGCAAACTTTCCAACATTTAATTTGAACTTTTCCAATAGATTAATTTCAAGTCGGAATCTATTCGATCTGGACCATTGTTTTTTTCCAGTTGTCCTTGAAATTAGTATATAACCCAATCAAGTCCTAAAAGACACAGATTTTTTTTGTAAAATTTTTACAATTTGTTTTTATATTCCCCTCATCCCTCTCATCTCCCAATGAGGGAAACAAAGTGGGGCCCTGAACGAAACTAAAAGTGGGGCCCCAAAATAAAACTATTTTATGATCAGTCACAGTCAGTAAGAGGCTCCTTTAGTCCTGCACAATAATAACATGTTGTAGTTTACAAACAGTAGTAGGTAAGTATCTGTAATACAGGACTGTAGGAGAATTGTATAGGAGATAGACATATGATAGGAAGATTGATGATAGAAGATAAATGTGGAAGACAATCGATTTTTAGATAGATGATAGATTTATAGATGCATACACTCTGCCCACAAAAGTCCACATGCAGGACTTAAGGACAGGGGTCCCAGGCAAATACCCAGTTTGCAGCCCGCTAACTTTGAACCAAAAATAGATTAGCTCATTCTATTCATCATGTACATCATTAGTGCAAGCCCACTCCCTGAGCTGCAAAACTATTACTACGTTTGTATGTGGCTCGGATAATCTGTATTGCTGTCTTGGATGAGACTCCACATGTCAGTGACACGGGCCACAAACAACAGACCCTGGATCAGCACACATCTGTGAGCATGTAGCCTACATTTTCTCGTCCTCTCCGTATATAGCTAGCCAGTCCCTTGCCTCCTAGTATATAGCCAGCCAATGCCTCTTAGTATAAAGCCTGCCAGTCCATTCCCCCAGTATATAGCCAGCCAATCCCTGCCCAAAGTATATAGCCAGCACATGCCCCCAGTATATAGCCAGCTGGCTACCTTAAGGATAGTTCATCAATATCAGTTTGCAGGGTGTATAACATAGCAACCCCACTGCTAGGAGCAGACAGTGGTCGAATAAGCTTTGGCCTCATAGGCTTCACGTATTGTGAGATTGCATGGATTGGTTGCAGCCACTACACAAAGCTTAGTGCTGTGTTTGGTAAATTGTGACGCACTCATAGCACTTGTCCAAACATGTAGTCTCTTCTAACACATGATTATGTGATTGTAGGGTGTGAAGAAACCCACCAATCTGCCAAGATGAGCAATAGAAATTTATACAGGTTTAATTGTGTTTTAATACATTTTAAAAAATTAAACGAATGTGTACAAAAAAGAAAAAAAAATGGGAAATACTCGTCCGAGCAACGAGCCGTTTCGAGTACCTTAATACTGGAACGAGCATCAAGCTCGGACGAGTATACTCGCTCATCTCTAATAAATATATATATCTTTTTGTCTATTATCTACATATCTTCTATACATCTGTCTATCTCCTTGGTCTCCTTCACAATTCACCTACAGTCCCATATTACAGATACTTACCTACTACTGTGTGTAACTACAAAGTGTTATTATTGTTCAGGACTATAGGGAGCCTCTTACTGACTGTGACTGTTCATAAAATTGTTTTATTTTGGGGCCCCACTTTTAGTTTTGCCCAATGAGTTGTGCCTCTGTAGACTATTGACAGAATCAGGTAGGAACCTAAAATAATCTTAAAAAATACTCTGAGATATATTTAAAGGTGAATTTAGAAAATAAATATATGAGGGAGCTTCTTATTTTTCTCCATCTATATATTTAGACCCTGAGCTGTCAAACAAGTTTACATGATAAATGAGCAGTAACATTTGTTGTCGGATAAAAGGCTTAGCATGGAGAGCTTTCTTAGAACTTCTGTACGGGAATCATCACAGCTCCATGACATTCCAATAGGAAGCAGAAACATTCCCCAGGCTCTGCAGTGCTCTCTGTCCATCACTGCCCCAGAAGGTTTCAATAGCATGGGATGACATGGTCATGTACCGTTCATCTATTCTGGTAATATAGCAGATCCAACAAGAGTAATTTAATCTTCCAAAAACATATAGTCATGGCATACAACGAACACTATCTAGGTGTCTGCCAAACACTTGTTTGGCCCAAAGCCATCTCTCATGACTGCCTATTAACATGACACATGTGCAAGGATGAAATGTACTACTAGGAGTAAACTATAGCAGATAATAGGCTACATAATCCATATGCTGTTCACCAGGGGTGAATTGCCTTTTAACTCTACAGGGTGGTCAATCAAGAGGCTAGTGGTGAAAAGGGCATTTAGTGTTCTACCGGTACCCTAATATCATGGCCCACATTTAATGATTACTAATTCTGCTGCTCCAACCAAAACTTACAAAAAAAAGAGCTGACCCAGACAGGAAGATGCCCTAACCCCGCATGCAACACACGCCACATCCTATTTCCAATGGAGATAGGTAGCAAATGGGAGACCATATCATACATCAGATCGAGATCCACTCTTGACCTTGTTTTTCTGAAGTGATTCACAAATGAAGTTAAATATAAATATATTCCTGATACCTATGATGGATATAATTTACACCTAAAATATTCAATCCCCCAGCCTAGAATTTCCGAAAAATTCGTATTGGTTGGCTTTCCTTGTGTCCGGCACCAGGGGTAGTGGACCCACTGAACCACCATGGACCACCTGGGAGCGGAGTCTAAGTGGCACCTGGTTTTCACCAGAGCTCAAAGCAAAGTGGGTTGGACTTGCGACTTTGTCCGCTGTGGCGACCAAGGTGAAGTACAAAGTCGTATAGCAGAATCTTAGTCGAGGACGGGCAAGAGATCAGGACAAGCAGCACAGGATCAGAGTTGGGTACATAGCGGAAGGTCAGGACAGGCAGCATGGGATAAAAGTCAATAACAGAACCGGGGCCACAATGGGAATTCTCAACATGAGCACAGGGCATCACGAACAAGTTTTGTCAAAGGCTATGATGCACAAAGATCCAGCAGTGGTCACAGGAAGAGGTTGACCATTTATAGGTTGGCAATCTATAGTGGCAATTAGCGGTGTGCTGGACCTTTAATTTTCAGACGACTGGAGCTGTGCGCCCTAGGAGGCAGGGACACGTGCGCTGATCGAGGAGACTGTCACTGGTGCGTGGCTAGGTAAGTGAAGCTGCTGCTTGGGTGATTGGGTGCACCCATGACACTTTGTTAAAAAATGTGGAGCACACAGGTTCATTTCACCTTATTTTTACTGGGCAACATTGAGGGAATTTGGTTACAAATATTTACCTATTGTTTATTGACTTCTGCCATTTCTGTGCAGTCACACTGGTGGTCCTCCTGTGATGCAGCGATGACGTGCCAACCATGTCATCATCAATGTCCCATGTGTATAGAAAGAGCACCTCCTCACTGTGGAGAAGTAAAAGTTTTGGGGAGTGCTAGATTCAACAGGGAAATGGAACGAAGTCTTATCTATCATCAATCTCTCTCATTAATTCATTTACATAATTTCCGTCATATAGTTTCTTTAAATATGGAATGCAAGGATGCAAAAATGTTTAAACTAAATAATAATGTTAATGAAATAAATATGTCCATATTTTGAGTCTGAGTTTGTCAATATCGTATTTCCTAATTTAATGTAACCGGTTTCTTGTAAATCTACATTATAAAGGTTTTTGACAATTATCTCCCTTGTCATGGGAGTATGATGAAATATTACATGTAATTGAACTTAGACTGTATGACTAATAAATCAATGAGGAATTAGTGTGTTAAGCCTGATAAGATATGCATGCCTACATAGCATTACTAATCTGACACTTCCATGATAAGGCTATTCCCAACGTACCTGCGTCTTCTCCTGGGATAATTATTGCGTGAGTCCTTCTCTTTTTAGTTAACATTATGGAATGTCATTATCTGGGATTATTTACAGGGCAAATTTGAGAAATCAATATTTATATTTTTTTTTAGTGGTTTTCTAGTTTTCTGGTGTGTTTTTTTTCCCCCAAAAATCGGGACTTATCATTATGGGTCCTATTTACTAAGGCTCTGCGACCGCACTTTTGCCGTTTTTTCTGACGTTTTCGGGATTTGAGCCGCTGGGACTGGTATTTAACTGTGGATTGTGCAGTCGGACGATCCGACTTATTTGGACTAAGCACGGGATTTAACTTTAAAATTGTGTCGCAAGATCAAGCACTTACATGCACCAGGAAGAAGAAGGTGAACTCTATCGGACCTGCGCGGGGAAGCGACACATGCAGGAAATCAGGTGCGCGATCTTAGTGAATCGCGGCAGATATGCATTATCGTTGGACAATGCACTTTCGTGGACTCCACATGACCGAGTAAGCAAATGTGCCACTATGCCTACTAAATGCACTAATGATCATAAAGAGGAAGTGGAACTGCGAATATAGGAACCCTTATTGTTTTTTAATTATTCTATTATCTATCCAAATCTAAAATGGTACACCCTTGTTCATTAAGTTCTATACTTACATTCACAGGTCCAAATCAATATTACATTTAGCTGATAAGCACAGTGCTGGTGACCACACATGCTAATGGGGTGGATCGGGCTATTAAAACTATTTTTGGTGTGATTTAGATATCATCGCTTCCAACAAAACTTAACTTAATCTCACCCCACACCGATGGCTTCCTGGTAGTCTAATTAGTTTCAGCTTGAGCGGGAGGGCATTGGTGGCATGATGACCTAAATGCACAAACTGTGCTCTCTCGACCCATAGTACCTGCATCTCATATACACAGATACAATTGATTCCTTCTTAGCCTATATGGACCTGACAATAAGTTTTGGCAGCTATGTAGTGTTTGGCAGGGGCCTTAGCAGCGTTCACTTCTACGTCAGGCCCTACCTGGCATAGAAATAAATGCTGCAGACAAATTTTACATATGAAAATTCGCCAACTGCAGCGAGTTAGCAGACACAGGGACAAAAACACCCCATTGTCGTCCGGGCCCCCCCCCCTTCACACGGGAAGGTGAAATAAAAGCATGTGCTAGCAATAAGCTATGATGCGGTAACCCTGATAAATACCCCCTGTTGAGTCAATACTATTAAGATATTTAAAACATCGCTGATAAAATATTGGAAAAATGTGACCAGGAAACAAGGAAATTGAAGTTTACAGAAACTATTCAAAAATGATGTTTAATTCTCTAATAAACATCAAGGAAATAAAGCAAATAAGATACTTGGAAAAAAAGAATTCCCATGAGTGTAACAAATTTTAGATGTTTTTGAAGAAATAAAATTAATTGATACAAGGAGTACAGATAACAGCTGTAAAAGTAATGAGTTTGTCTTAACCTTGGGGAGGATTCTAAAGAACAGTTATGTCTACTCCGATCATCGGAGGAGCCTTCAGCTGCTGCCAAACCAAAAGATTAGGAAGGGTGATGTTAAGAACACAAGATATTTCTAATGCTTAGTATAATTGGGTGGAGTGTGATGATTAACAGAGAGAAAAATCTGTAGTCAGTCAATTAACCCATTAAATAATGCAATTTAGAATTGAATTAGTGTAATACTAAGAGAAAATGTAATTAATATGAAGTAATATGGGTGTACGTAAGCAGGATATTCAGATGTGTGTTTCCATGCATCATTCCTTCTAGTGAGTGAACCCATCTAACACTCTTATGCTTATCGAAACTAGTCTCAACACTAGTCACAATTTCCACTTATTCCAATTCTGCCAATCCATTTGTACTGACAATACACAGTGCTCATTGTATACCCTTATTTACTAAGGGTCCGCGGATCGCATTTCCGTCGGACTTCCACGCATTTCAGGGGATTGCACAGCTGGGATAAGTATTGAGAAGGGGATTGTGTCACAAGCGATCGGACTTTGGCGTAATGCAACAGAAATCAGGGAGCGGGCCGGCGAACACACCGATGGATTCAGACTGAGCATGGGATTTAACTTTAAAGTTGTCTCGCAAGACATGCACTTACATATACCGGGAAGAAGAAGGTGAATTCTGGCGGACCTAAGCGGGGAAGCGACAGATGCAGGATATTGGGCGCACGATGCCAGAGTGCATTATTGTTGGAACAATGCACTTTGGGTGAACTCCTTGGACAGGTGAGTAAATGTGCCCTGATATCTTAAGAAGGTTGTCCAGAAATTCTGCAAAACCCTGTAGAGGCTGGGAATGGGTTGGCAAAAAAAGAGAAATCAGACTTACTCCTGCATTGCTTCACTACCTCTGGTTTTCAGCCCTGCACCCAGTCAGAAGTTTGGGGGTCTTCGAACCTGCTTTGAATGAAGAGTGACTTTCTAGGACCATAGACTGACTTGACCATTAGATTTCTCTTCCTTTGTCATCCCCATGTCCAATGAGTCTACTCATTGGCCTATGCAGATCAGGTCTTCGGCCAATGAGTTGACTCCTGAAATTCCGGGGAAGTACCAGAGTGATGCAGATAGAAGTGGCCAGAGCATAGAACATATGCTTTTTTATTTTAGCCATCCCTTCTCTAGCATCCATATGCATCCAGAATTCCTGGAAAACCACTTTAGCAGCGGCCACCAAGATCATTGACAAACTGTCCCTAAATACATGAGTTAATTTTCCAATATCTCCCCATACACGGTCTCTGATCTTCTCAAAATTTCAATTTCCACCCAAGATTTTCTAGCTTCGTATTAATTGGGTGGAGTGTGATGATTAACAGAGAGAAAAATCTGTAGTCAGTCAATAAAACCAATTAATAATGCAATTTAGATTGAATTGTGTAAACTAAGAGAAAATGTAATTAATATGAAGTAATATGGGTGTACGTAAGCAGGATATTCAGATGTGTGTTCCTGCATCAGTCCTTCTAGTGAGTGAACCCTCTAACACTCTTATGCTCATCGAAAAACTAGTCTCAACACTAGTCACAATTTCCACTTTTCCAATTTGCCCATCCATTGTACTGACAATACACAGTGCTCATTGTATACCCTTATTTACAAGGGTCGCGGATCGCATTTCGTCGGATCCACGATTTCAGGGGATGAAACAGTGGGATAAGTATTGAGAAGGGGATTGTGTCACAAGCGATGGACTTGGCGTAATGCAACAGAAATCAGGAGGCGGGCCGGCGAACACTCGATGGATTCAGACTGAGCATGAGGATTTAACTTTAAGTAAGGTCTCGCAAGACATGCACTTACATAACCCGGAAAGAAGAAGGTGAATTTGGAGGACCTAAGCGGGGAAGCAAGATGCGGATATTGGGCGCACGATGCCAGGTGCCATTATGGTTGGAACAATGCACTTGGTGAACTCCTGGACAGGTGAGTAAATGTGCCCTGATATCTTAAGAAGGTTGTACAGAAATTTGCAAAACCTGTAGAGGCTGGGAATGGGTTGGCAAAAAAAGAGAAATCAGATCTATCCTGCATTGCTTCACATACCTATGGGTTTCAGCCCTGAAACCAGTCAGAAGTTTGGGGATCTTCGAACCTGCTTTGAATGAAGAGTGACCTTCTAGGACCATAGACTGACTTGACATACTATGAGCATTAGATTTCTCTTCCTTTGTCGTCCCCAGGTCCAAGGAGTCTACTCATTGGCCTATACAGATCAGGTCTTCTGCTAATGAGTTGATTCCTGAAATTCCGGGGAAGTACCAGAGTGATGTAGATACCAGTAGCCAGAGCATAGCACATACACTTTCTTATTTAAGCCATTGCTTCCCTAGCATCCATATGGTTTTCTAGAATTCCTGGAAAACCACTTTAGCAGTGGCCAAGAAGATCATTGACAAACTGTCCCTGAATACATGAGCTAATTTTCCAATATCTCCCCACACACGGTCTCTGATCTTCTCAAAATTTCGATTTCCAAGATTTCTTCTTTACTTTCCTTCATAACTTGTTCCCCTAACATCTAAGATTGTCTCCCATCTTCATTTATGCAGCTGCTTAAAATAAACAGCACTTTTATATAAAATTAAAAATAATTAAAATGCGGAACCTAGGCCATCAGTCATCAGCCATAAATCAGCCAAATTACAAAATCCTCTCTAAAAAACACTGTTAACCATAATAATAATAACTTTTCAAGTCACATAAGGGAAGAACTTTTCTAGGCACACCATTAGTCATTCATATAAAAATATTCCAGAAAACCAAGAAGAGATATTTGAAACTTTTTATGTCCAGTTTCACTCCAGTTGGCTAATAAGATTACACAGATTATAACCAAATCTGTAAAATATATTATATAGTGTAAACCATAAATAAACATGGAGCTGGCACCCCACCAACAATGTAACCCATTCTATAAGTAAAATATCCCAATCCTTACAAATACCTCCTTTATTTTCTGCATTTCACGCTGTAAATGCGGCGACCAAGTCAACCGACTCTTGTATCAAATCCGACGAGAGGATAATGGATAGGAAATCCTTTTAAACACACAGATAGCAACTAATATATGTGGGATTTGCTCAATGCCCCATGCGCTATACTTAAAATAACACCACAATTTGGTCTTGCGTAGTTTTACCATAATATACTGTTAATGCATTTTTAAATCTTTAAACACCGTAAATGGAGGGATTATTGTTGCATTATATCATAAATCATAACAGCAGGGGTTTAGAGTATTTCCTGAAATATCATTTACAGCCTCTTAATGATAGAGGAGTTCACTACAAATGGCTATGAATATGTAAAACTTGTAATTATGTAACATCTAAATACACTAATGGTTGCACAGTGATGAGTTCGGGCACTTAATCATGAGTACTTAGTATAATGTCCCTTTGTTGTTGAAATGTTTACGCATTTTGGGGCTCATTACATTTCTTTCACTTTCTCTGTTTCAATCTGAGTGGGGCCTTGGCTACTGGAGTAGCAGGGAGTCTTCCGTGCCTACCGTGAAACAGCCATGTAAACACAGCTTGACTTCTAAGCATGTTTATCTATAAAAAGAATTAATAATTCAAGATAATCTAATTAGTGTCTGTTTAATATCTTCATTCCACAAGTTGGTCTGGTTTTCCTTTTTAAATATCACAACTAAAGTTTTCATGTGTAATTATTCATTAGAGCAGCCTCTTATCCATGTTGTAAAGTATTCCCCTGAGTATTTTGAAGATACTTGGTGAATCCAATTCAGTATACATGTACTTGTTATTATCTTTTCACTTCCTTGTGATATTTTGAGATATTCTCCATTGATTTTGCTTTGATTCTGACCTTTTGCCTGAATCTTGACTACACTTCTGTTTCACAATTTTGTACCAACCATCTTGATTTGGACACCGTTTTTTTGACTTGCCTTGTTGACTGTCTGTCTTGTGTTTATTTGTCTTTCGGTATTGTGCACTTATCCAGGGTAGTATAGTTGTCTAGTTGTCACCTGCAGTTTAGCGCAGAGTTAGAAAGTAGGTTGGGTAAGAGGTTGTGGAAAGCTGATGACTCTTCCCTTCTTCCCAGATTTGTTTTAGTGCCTAAAAATAGCAGATTCATTCAAAATTTATAAGCCTACAAATAGATTTGCCTGTCTCTTACCATATTCAATCACAATTGTTACTGGGGTGAATGACTACTGTGTAATATTCCAGGCTGACTTCCCCAAATACTCCCCATCACCTCTTCTCTATTCTGAAATCACAGCTCTACCAACCAAACATTGGATCACTAAAGCTGTCAGAAAAGATTAGAGAAGTTAAGGATTGTTTAGCGTAGAGAACCCAGGACTCCAAACATAAAAGTACCACTTTGTTGACACTTCCAACAGCAGGGCAAAGGGGAGTTTTCCTTGATTTTGTGAGTATCATGTTCATCAACCAGGGTATGCTTAAAGTAAATCTACCATCAAAATCCATCATGATAAACCATGGACACTTATTCATAGATTCAGGCACCGTGACTGCCATAATCTTCTAATATTTGTTATCCATGACCGCCTTCCTTCTAAAATTAACTTATAATTATGCTAATGGACCTTAAGTGCTCTGGCAGGTGTTTCCAGAGCCCCTCAGTGCGGTAGCTTGACAGACTGTTACAATGAGCAGAGCAGGTCTCCCCTTGTCAACCTACAGCTGCTCAATTACACAGGTAGAAGGAGGAGGGAGAGAGCAGGGGGTTGAATGGGAAATGTCACAGTAACAGCCTGTGAAGCTGCTGCACTGAGGGGCTATTGCCAACATTAGCATCATTTTAAAAGTTGATTTTAGAAGGAAGAAAGCTATGGATAACAAATCTAAGAAGATTACCACAGTCACGGTGCCTGGATCTATGAGTCAGTGTCCCTGGTTTATCATGATGGATTTTGATGGTAGACTTCATTTATGTTGCATTACTCTCTAACTTGTGTAACTAGTAAAGGAGCCAAAACTACTCCATTTGATAAAAATGCATTATTCCCCCCTCCAGGAAAATAAACCCCAACATTATCCATATGTCAATTTCTTCATAAAATGAGTGTAATATAATAAAATGTTTTCTCAGTACTAAAATAAACATGTGCATTCTCAAATTTAGAATTTGCTAAAGAAGAATGAACACAGATGACATAATACTGCAGAACACGTGTGTTCTATTAATGTTTTATTCATAGACCAGCAATTGCATCAACCGGATTATGTTCACAGGTAATTAATGTCTTCAGACCTCGATTGTTGCATCATTCTTTTTCAAGAACCTCAAATGTGGTCTCCAAACATAAATCTCATCAGTGAAGGCCAACGGTAGCCCGATCATGGCCATAAATACTTTATTTGGCAGCGGAACAGGGATCTTTATAATATTTTCCATTTGACATAACATAAATCAACATTAACTACCACTTCTAAAGTTGTGGGTGAAGCATCAATCTTCCCAAGGAAAATTATACAAGGTTATTCAACTCTTTCTTTGCTAATCTCCACTTAGGAGTTACTTTTACCCTTTAATCTGCAGAATATGTGATTGTGGGTGCCTTATTTATGACTGTAATTAAAGCTGTTTTTAATTGGATGGAAATATATAACTTTCCTTTTTATATATTTGTATTCCTTGCAACTTTTCTAATAATCCAAAAGATGTAGGTTTACATTTGATAAAGGTAGATGACACAGTAATAAATTGTAGCGTAACATTTTTATTATGTATTTTTTCCAAGCAAATTTTTTTTTATAGATAAGTAAATTCTTTGGGGGTGGATGTATCAAAGCTTATATGCCAGTTTTTTGGTGTACGAACTTCGAAATAGTCACAATCCCTGGTGCACTGGCAGGAATTGCAACTATTTCCCCCCTTCTTTCCATCCCTGCACCCCTCACCTGTTGTTGACTTCAAGCTTCTTTTATGTCTACTGCATTCATATCCAAGCTTCTCCATTAGGTAGTGACAAGATTTATATTTCTTTTTCTTAATGCTCTGCTATTAATCCCATGATACCTCAGCACAGCAAGACAATGCAATTTCAGCCTGATCGAGAACACTTTAACTATACTTCCCCTTACATACAGTCACAGAGGTTGAATAATAATAATCATTTTAAGAAAAAAATTAGACACCGTGTTTCCATGATTCTTTTTGGTTCAATTAAAATGCTGATGTCGCCTTTGTGGATTATTTAACATAGCCCCTTCTTGGTCGGATAGCAGCATCTTGAAAATAAAGGGGAATGCCCCTTTACCCCATTGCAGGGAGGAGCAGTCCTCATCATAAATCATGTAAATTTCAATACTATAGATCCAGGACTACTAAGAGACAAACTGGATCTGTCTGGAGTGAACCACCACCTCTCTAGTTGGATCCTAGACTACCTCACAAATGGACCTCAGTAAGTGAGAGCCCAGGACTGTGTCGGACACTGTTATTAGTAGTACCGGTGCACCTCAAGGTACAGTTCTGGCTCCCTTCCTCTTCACTTCCATTGTACATATCAGACTTCAGGTTCAATTCAACAAGCTGTTACCCCCAGAAGTTCTCTGATGACTTTGCTATAGTAGGCCTCATTACAGGTGAGAACGACAGGGAGTACAAAGAATTGATCCTCGAATGTGTGGATTGGTGCAAGCAAAACCACCTTAAGATTCATGCTGGGAAGACCAAGGAGATGGTGGTGGACTTCGTGGGAGAAGCAGCATCTCAGCTAGGGTGAGGAGCAGACTGAACTAACTGATTAGTAAAGCCAGCTCTGTCCTGGGGGGTCCTCTGGACACAGTGCAGGTGGTAGCTGAGAGGAGGACACTGCCTAAGTTGAAATATATTCTTGAGAAAAGCTCCCTTCCCATGCATGAGACTGTGGTGGCATCAGGGAGCACCTACAGTGACCGACTGCTTCAGCCCAAATGTGAAAGGGAGCGTATCCCCGCAGCGATTAGGCTGTTCAACAAAAAAGGCCCAAACTGAAATAACCTGTGGGTCCCTGCGGGTCCCATTCAAAGACTGAATATCAAAATGCCGATCATTGCTTGTCTTTTTTTTTGTCTTCTCATCCCTTTGTTTCTTTTTGTTGTTTTATCCCTAATATTATTGTTCTGTCATTTTTTGTACTGTACTCTGTGTATTCTCTCTGCTTCTGTAATGCTGTGAATTTCCCCACTGTGGGAGGATAATCTTATATTTAAATCGATGATAAAATTGTTTAAATCCAAACAGTGGCGTAACTAGGAGAGTCAGGGCCCCATAGCAGATTTCTGCATGGGGCCCCCCTCCTTCTTAAAAACATTCATGCATACAGACACGTTTATACAATCACACACATTTATACACTTAAATACACACACATAACATTCTACACTCACTTTTATATACTCGTACACACATACATTTGTATACACTCATATGCACACATTTATGTACTCATTTATACATTTATACACTAATACATACAGTTTATATGCATCAAAGTTTCATACATACTATTTATATACATACATATAGCATACATACATCACATTCTTTTACATACGGTATACACCCAATGTGTATACATGCAGTATAAAAACACCATATACACATACTGAATCTATATACAGCATATACACACATACATACAGTATATAGAGTGTATACATATATAATGCATATACATACAGTAGATACACACATATACAGTATATACAGCAGATACACACATACACCATATACATATAAATATTTATATGCATGTGTCTACATACAGCATATAACCACACATACAGCATATACACATACGCACAGTATACACATACACACATACTGCATATACATACACAAATACATAAGGTATATACAGCATATACACAAACATACATACAGCAAATACACACACATACAGTATATACTGTACAGCACATACATACAGCACATACATACATACAGCACATATATACATACAGCACATATATACATACAGCACATACATACATACATACAGCACATACATACATACGGCACATACATACATACAGCACATACAGACATACAGCATATAAATACATACAGCACATACATACATACATATATATGACACATACATACATACAGCACATACAGAAAATACACACATACAGCATACATACATCAATCTTACATATATAGGGACTTACTTACATTTCTTTTAGACTGGCTGCTGTGCAGTGGGAGGCTGGTTCTCCGGGAAGCCGCGAAAATATACATACAAGCCGGCTGCACGATTGCGGTAAGACCGGGCGTGGATGGAGTGGGCCGGACGAGGAGCCGCGAATGGAGTGGGCCGGATGGGGAGATGCGGATGGAGTGGGCCGGATGGGGAAATGCGGGTGGAGTGGGCCGGACGAGGAGCCGCGGATGGAGTGGGCCGGACGGGGAGCCGCGGATGGAGTGGACCAGACGGGGAGCCGCGGATGGAGTGGGCCAGACGGGGAGCCGCGGATGGAGTGGGCCGAATGGGGAGCCGCGGAAGAAGTGGACCGGACGGGGAGCCGCGGAAGAAGTGGACCGGGCGGGGAGCCGCGGAAGAAGTGGACCGGACGGGGAGCCGCGGATGGAGTGGGCCGGACGGGGAGCCGCGGTAGAAGTGGACTGGCCAGGTGGCCGTGTAGAGACAGTGCTGCGAATGGACTAGGCCGGCCTCTTGGCCGCGGAAGCACTGGGCTGGCCAGGCCAGGCAGCTGCCGATGGACAAGGCCAGCAGCCGCAGAAGAAGTAGGCCGAGTGCCCGCAAACAGACTGGGGCAGGCTACCGCGGGGGGACTAGGCTGGCGGGCTGCTGGAGCCGTCGGGGCGGTCGCGCCAAAAGAAGTGGGCGGGCTGAGCGCCAACAAATGAAGAGGCCAAGTCCTGTAGCCTGCAGATGAGGTGGGCAGACAGGGTCAGAGGGACGGCACAGGGGTCCGATTACTCTACAAGGGCGGTCCCATCTTGGCTTTTCAACCCAGGCCCCTGTGCCGCCCGGACCCCGTAGCAACCGCTACGGCTGCTACGGCTATTGTTACGCCACTGAATCCAAATGTACCCCAAAAAATAAATCTAATTATTCTATATCCAAAAATTTAAAAAAAGGGTTATAAAATGCTAAATGAATGATTTGGCAAGCTCTGTGCAGCACTGCGTTATCTGTGTGCACCATATAAATAAAGAATTATTATAAGTAGATATAAATGGAATCAAACAGTCTCAATGGATCTTTTTGCTCAATTCTGTTTTAAAAATATCCCTGTACAGAATTCCTATGTTAATAAACCTACACATACTGGTTTGTATTTCCTGTACACTCAAGTAATGGACCTCATCATAGCAATGTTCCCATGAAAATCATCAATGAACCATGGATTTGGTAACGCCAATAACCGGGCATGCTTAATTGCATGTGAAACTTCTGCCATAGGGTCAGGAATACAGGCAATTAAACACATCTGGAAGGAAACGCAGAAACATAGAAAATCCTGGCAGAGAAAAAATAAACAATAGATTTCCACATATATTGAAATACTTGTAATGTATAAGCCCCTTCATCGCAGAAGACACATATGTAGGGCATTATTCATGTGCTGGTATATTTTGTTATGATGAAATTTGGGAAATAAGTTATTCTTGTGTATAAAAATAAGATTAATATAACGAATAATTTTAAAAAATGTCAATTTAAGGCCATAAGGTAATAACTAGAGATGAGCAAGTATACTCGTCCGAGCTTGATGCTCGTTCGAGTATTAAGGTACTCGAAACGGCTCGTTGCTCGGACGAGTATTTTCCCTGCTCGAGATCGAGCATTTAATTAAACAAACACAGTGAAGAACAATGAAGAATAGAATAAAAACAGTGAACACAGTGAACACAGGATCATTTAAGTGAAAAACACAGTGAAGAACACAGTGAAGAATAGATTACAGATGTTCGGCACATCTGCTTACTTGTTGGAAGATACATGCAGAACGGGGAGACATCGCGCACCAGGGAGACATCGGGCGCAGCAGAGACACATCGGGCGCAGCAGGGAGACATCGGGCGCAGCAGGAAGACATCGCACGCAGCAGGGAGACATCGCGCGCAGCAGGGAGACATCGCGCGCAGCAGGGAGACATCGCGCGCAACAGGGAGACATCGCGCGCAGCAGGGAGACATCGCGCGCAGTAGGAAGACATCGGGCACCAGGGAGACATCGGGCAGCAGGGAGACATCGGGGAGACTTCAGTGGAAGAAGAGGAGCGGATCCCGGGACAGCGTATCTCCTCTCCCGACAAGTAAGCAGATGTGCCGAACATCTGTAATCTATTCTTCACTGTGTTTTTCACTTAAATGATCCTATGTTCACTGTTTTTATTCTATTCTTCACTGTTCTTCACATCTGCTAACTTGTCGGGAGATAATATACGTGCGGAACAGTGAAGAATAGATTGCAGTTGTTTGCATACATCTGCTAACTTATCAGAAGACATTCTTTTTCAATTAAATAACACATTTTATTCCCGAACCATGGTCCCTTTGACAAATGCTCGAGTCTCCCATTGACTTCAATGGGGCTCGTTATTCGAGACGAGCACTCGAGCATCTGGAAAAGTTCGTCTCGAATAACGAGCACCCGAGCATTTTAGTGCTCGCTCATCTCTAGTAATAACATAAGTATTTTCAGAAAAGTTAAGCAGCCAATAAATACCAGTATGGAATTAATAAAAGTGCCTTTAGAATTGATGGCCTATTCCTTAGTCACACCCTCAATATTAGATAAGTAATGCAGTGATGCTCAGCACATTCACTAAATATGTGTTTTACTGGCCCACGATGGTGCATCTATTGCTAAAAGTGGAGCATATAACTAATTACCATATGTTGAGTAGTAGGAGAAAAGGGTATTGCAGTTTTACTCTGTTTCTACTCATGTTCTAAACTACCACCAATGGAATGACCTTCTACAGCAAGAGTCAGATCCAAACTAATACAATATTGATAAAGTATCAATAGGAGGTTCCCCATAAAAAACATATAGTCTGGAAGATAAGCAAGTCATCATAGAGAAGAACAAATTTCTTTAAAAAGTTTCATTTGGTCCCAAATGGAATTGATCCCAATCAGGAGGTTGTGGAAGCCCTGACCAACCTCTCAAAGCCTTACCCAGCATCAATCTGGTGCTTTGACTTTCTTAGGCATGATTATTGCCTATCCCAAGGAGTCTCCCAAAAAGTAGTCGACCTATTGGAAACCTGACATAGGATGGGAGAGTAGGTCCTCCTGGAAGTGAACCAGAGCCGCAACTCCCAGGAAGCATCCTCCAGGCGGCTCCCTTCCTGGAGGATTTGGAGCAGAATGACCCCTTACCACAGGTTTCAGGAGGGCAACAACCTTTTGAGTGACTGTCGGTCTTGGTAGAAATTCTGCTGTGATTGTGATGAGGCACTAGGCCAGACCAGAAAAGACTCCAGGAGGTCATATAACGCTTCCTTCTGGTCTCAACAAGGAGGTCCACAATTGCCCCTTTTTACTTGCCAATTCCATGCTCAGAGACTCACATCTCTAATTGGGTTGCCTGATTGACAAGGTCCACAGCAGGTCTTCAGTCTGCTGCAGATAGGTGTTTTCCTGTACATAGAGGATGAGGGTCATTTGTGGAACTCCCACTTTAAGGACTGTTGATCTAGGAACAATATAAATTTTGAAAAGTGATTTTGTAGAGTTTTATGTCCTTTTGTGCATGGGTTCCCAAGCCCTTTCAAAAGACGGTTTTGTTAGAGACAAGAAAAGCTCATTGACCTATTATATTAATCTATTTTATCTCCATATTTAAAGCAAATATTCAAAATTTGAAATAAACTTTTAAAACTTTTAATTATATTCATAGTAAAGGCGCACAAACCCAAAGAGCAAAAAAATTGCATAAAATATTATGTAAAACACTGAATGCATAATTCACATCTCCAAAGGCATAGTCCTCTTTGATGCACCATATTCACACTAAATGTACTTTGATTTCCAGTGTGTTCATGAATATCACAAAATGTATATTTCCCCCCTTAGAGTCTCGCTTTCAGCTATTGCCTACAGCGCAGTCAACCTCATACAACGCTGACTGGTTAAAGGAAACTCACATCTGAAATGTTTATCCAGGTGGCAATTTTTTGACTCACTTGGTTTGGTGCCATTGCTTACAAATCCTTTCAATGGCACAAGGCTGGACCTGCCGCACTATAAAATAGCCCTTAGTAATATACCACATAGGTTGTAAAAAACTCCATCCAATGACAAATATAAAAACAAAATGTAAAGTGTTACATAGTTGCTGCGAGCAGGTTATAAAACTTAGCAGACTGCTCGGCAGTCTCTTATAGGTCACTTATAAACAAATTTTCCACTTTGGAAAAGGAAATACAGAATACGAGGCGAGAATAGAGAAAGTGAATGGGAGCTTTGTGGATACAGTGAATTTACATTTACAACCCTCTTCATTACTGTTATATACATTAAACTTACTACAAGCAGTCCCCGGGTTATGTCCAAGATAGGGTCTGTAGGTTTGTTCTTAAGTTGAGTTTGTATCTAAGTCAGAACTGTATATTTTATAATTGTAACCCGAGCCAGAATTTTTTTGGTCTCGGTGACAATTGGATTTTTAAAATTATGGGTTCTCATAAGAACCAGGATTAACAATAAAAACTTAATTGTGAACACCTTTGATAACTGAGGATTGTAGCCTGGGACTAAAGTACAGTAAATTACCAATATCCAGAGGTCCGTTTGTAACTAGAGATCGTCTGTAAGTCGGGTGTTCTTAAATAGGGGGCTTTGAAGATATTTAAAGTCCTGGAGCTTTGCCTGTGTAACTGAGGAAGAACATTCAAGAGAAAAAGTGTAGCATGTGAGAAATGAAGAAAGGGGATGTTAACATAGTCAATCATGAGCAAAGGCTGGTATACCAAGATGAGGAGATGACGTTAAGCACAGCTGGTTGAATAGGTTACCAGCAATTTGAGTGTAAAGTAGAAAATAATAATTCAGTCCCTGTCCCCATGGAGCTCACAATTTAATCAACCTACCAGTATGTTTTGGAGTGTGGGAGGAAACCAGAGGACCCAGAGGAAACCCACATGACCTGGATGGTACTTGAACCTAGGGCCCCGGCGCTGCAAGGCTGTAGTGCAAAGCACTGCGCCCCCATGCTGTTATTAGTTAGTTAGATTGAAAGGTAATAATTTGTCCAGCATGCTTTACATCTAGCAATATTATCAGTAATGTTATAACTAGTATTTAGCAGACTTTTACCCCAAAGTTCAAAGACCTTAACCCCAAAGTTTAAAGACCTTAACCCCAAAGATCTAACCATATTTCTGAGTCTTCGGTTGTTCAACTGTCGGTAGATGCGTCTACCCATATGTTTAGTTATCCTCATGTGGCCTAATGATTTGCATTTATTAAAAGTTATATTTTATACTACCATTCCCTGTACAGGCGGTCCCCTACTTAAGAACACTCGACTTACATACGACCCATAGTTACAAACGGACCACTGGATATTGGTAATTTATTGTACTTTAGTCCTAGGCTACAATAAACAGCTGTAACAGTTATCACAGGTGTCTGTAATGAAGCTTTAGTGTTAACCCTGATTCTTATGACAACCCAACATTTTTAAAATCCAATTGTCCCAGAGACCAAAAAAGTTCTGGCTGGGATTACAATGATAATATATACAGTTCCGACTTACATACAAACTCAACTTAAGAACAAACCTACAGACCCTATCTTGTATGTAACCCGGGGACTGCCTGTATACATATTTTAGACTTTAGAACAGGTAGATTCTTCTAGTATAATCACAGTAAGGTACAAGTGTGAGATCTTAGGAGCCTTCAAGGCATAAACTGAGATGCTTGACTGATGTAACCTTTAAACACATCCCATTCTCCACATCCTCAATACAAAAATATTCTTTTTTTTCCGATCCATTTGGTCTTTTTTTCTGAAAAAGAAAATACTACACTCAGCGTTGATTCTACAAATCGCTTAGGAGCTAAAAACAGACCTTTTATCATCGGCTTTATTGTTCTGCCATCTGTAGGCCATAAGGGAAATTGGTTCCATCGATGTCCTCTAACATTTCTGGAGTCAAACTCTTAGTCATACAAATAGACAAAAAAGCTTTTGATCTTTAATAAATAATAAAGTTTTAATTGCAAAGAAAAGTCTAAATCAATGTATAGAGCCTCAATATAAGTGCACATTAAGTATTAATACCAATCACAGGGCTAAGCAAAGCATCAGATTGTCATAATATGGACATAATACGGGATTCGCATACTGGGGTTTATTTACTAAGGGTCCGAATCGCGCACTTTTGTCGGGTTTCACTTTGATTTCCGATTTGCGCTAAATTGCCCCAGGATTTTGGGGCACGCGATCGGATTTTGGCGCATCGGCGCCGGCTTTCAAGCAACAGGAATCGGGGGGGCGTGGCTGTCGGACAACCCGACGGATTCGAAAAAAATGCAGAATTTAAAAAGAATTTGTGTCGCAAGATCAGCACTCACATGCACCGGGACGAAGAAGGTGAACACTGGCGGACCTTGGCGCAGCGACACCTGGTGGATATCTGGCGCGCGGACCTTAGTGAATCCCGGCAGACCCGAATCCTCGTCGGAGAACACGAAGCTGGATCCCGACTGGACCGGGTAAGTAAATGTGCCCCATTGTCTGCAGGTTTTAGCCAAATTGCCTGGGGTTCTACTAAATTATTAGATTACTATAGAAGCCTATTGGGATGTTACATTTACTAGAACTTAAAGGGGTTGTCCACTTTCGGCAAACAATTGATATTTTTAGTGTAACAAAAAGTTATACAATTTTCCAATATACTTTCTGTATTTATTCCTCATAGGTTTTCTAGATCTCTGTTTGCTGTCCTGCTATAGAAAGCCTCTATGTTTACTCCCAGTGGACAAAGATCTGTCCATGGTCACACGTGTGCATGGCTCTTTAGTATCACAGAGAGTAATCAGAGCCTTGTGATATAACGAGCTGTAAACTTGCATGTCCATCACATGACCAGGGATAGATTTCTATCTACAGGAACTTAACATAGAAGCTTCTTATAGAATGACAGCAAGCAGAGATCTAGAAAACTGTGAGGAATTGATACAAAAAGTATTCTGGAAAATTGTATAACTTTTCTTTACAGAAACAATATCAATTATTTGCTGAAAGTGGACAACCCATATAATAATAATTCCTTTATTTATATAGCACACACAGATTACGCAGTGCTGCACAGAGCTTGTCACATCAGTCCCTGTCCCCGATGGGGCTCACAATCTAATCAACCTACCAGTATGTTTTGGAGTGTGGGAGGAAATCGGAGGAGACCCACGAAAACACAGAGAGAACATACAAACTATTTTCAGATGTTGACCCTGGGACTTGAACCCAGAACCCCAGCGCTGCAAGGCAGTAGTGCTAACCACTGAGCCACCATGTTATTTTACATCAGCAAAAAAATAGATGGTTTTCTAATGTATTTTCTGCCCGGCCCAACTTGAGAAAAAACAGACCACTTACAGATATCATTTGTGTGCAAACCTGGTTTTTTTTGTGGATTTATTTACTTTTATGGAGGTCCCTGGTCTGCACGTGAGTACAAAATAGCGCAGGCTGCAATTTTTTTCTCAGTGTTTGCACATCAGTGAAAAAAAAAAATAGAAATCCGAAAACAGAAATCAAAAAAATCTGCAAATAAAAATAAATAAATAAGAAATTAAAAAGAAAAATATATATATATATATTAACATGCTGAGGTCAAAATTGCCCGTCCGAATCAGCCCTTATAAATTAATTAAAAAATAAAAGAAAGTTGATCCAAATAAATACTATTCTAAAACTACAAAGTAACAAAAAGTTCCTTTAATAAAAAAATACACACATGTATAAGTGTAATAATAAACATGTCTTAGTGTTAGGTTAATGGTTCTTTTATATTTTACAAACCATCCGTGATTGACAGTAATAGTATGAAAAACATGAAGCTGCTCGTGTTTCACCGCTACGTGCAATGCTTACTCATATTTTTTTTGTTATACCTGGAAAATAAATAGACATATTCACTCTGGATAAAGGTGTTAGAAGTAACACGGCTCTTACACGTTGCGCAGCGAGCAATTTGAGCCGTTCCTGTTATTTTCTCTGGCTCGGTACGTGACAGTTTCTGACCTATTCAGATTCACTGCAGGTCCAGCTGTTAAATCAGAGTAAACATTATTTCTAAGTTTTCAAACACAGCAGATCCAATTTCTGGTGCGCTGAAGCATAAGATATTTTAGAGGGTGGCACCCCCTCTCCATGCGCAAGAAACGAAGCACAGCGTTCCCATAGTATAATTTACTGCCGTAATATTTGCACTATTGCGTTTACAATGTGGACGGTGTGGACTCGAAGCAACACTGTGCAAATTATGAACCTGGAAATACAATGTATTAAAATACATAAATTATATCAATGGCACAATGGGGACACTAAGTAAAAACTCAAGTCAGATGGGTGCTACTCAGCAAATATTTATGTAGGAGGATGACCATGATGGGTAATGGACCATCAAGTATTTATTTGTAGCTTTTTTTTTTTTTTACTAAACTGGCTAGGGCTGGATAAACACTGAATTTTTTTTGGCCACAAATGTTTCAGGAAATTAAGGAATATCTAGCCATAAAGTAAATATTTCAAATGAATCAATATTATTATTTTTTTAAGTTTTAAATTTATATCGCCTCTATTTCATTCACAATACAGGCCCCGACTTACAGACGACCACTAGTTAAATGCAGACCCCTCTGCCCACTGTGACCTCTGGTGAAGGTCTCTGGGTGCTTTACTATAGTCCCAGACTGCAATGATCAGATGTAAGGTGTCTGTAATGAAGCTTTATTGATAATCCTTGGTCCATTAGCAGCAAAAAATTTTGAAACGCCAATTGTCACTGGGGAAAATTTTTTTTTTTTCTGGATGTACAATTATAAAATATACAGTTTCGACTTACATACAAATTCAACTTAAGAACAAACCTATGGAACCTATCTTGTATGTAACCTGGGGACTGCCTGTACAAACCCATGCGCTGGTTTTTGACTATATTCTGGAAGTTCCAAATTTCCTAAAGCTTTTGGATGACATTTTAGTGACCAGTAGACTGACCAAGACTCATATGTTTTGTTTGGATATTTGTTTGGAGTAGAGATGAATGGACCCAAGTCACTGTTTGGCCACCAATCCAGCAATATTTCCAGTCAGCCGAACCTAAACTTGAATGCCGCTTCCACTCATCTCCAGTCTTCATTGATTCTTGGTTTCCACCAAAAATTTCTGAACAAAATAAGTCCTCCATGTAGAACTTTTACTTCCAGTTGAATCCATTGCATCAACTGGATCATTTGGACGCCATTGGTGTCCATTATTTTGAAAAGTTTCAGCACAACAACAAAAGACCAAGTACTAGGGTGAACCTGACCACATCTTAACTATTAGACATTTGAGCTTTCATTAGAATTGTTTTATGAAGTACTTTTAATAAAGTATGATGCTCAGCTCTACAATTGCCTAAAAAGTTTACCACCTAAGGACAATCATTTTCATTTGCAAACAACGATTAAGAATTCTGCTGAAAGGTTTTTATTGTGAATACAAGGTTTTTAGAACTAAAAGCACTTAAAAGCACAGATCAATAAAAAGAAAACATTTTCAACAGAGAATATAAGACCTAGAATGACCAGATGCTCACAAATGGACATTCAAATACTTAGTTTGGGCCCCTGTAGAGACACTGAGGAACCAGGCTGGTAGAATACATGAGGGCACATGCACTTACCAGTCCCTGGCACGTTCCCCAATCCGGAATGTCCGACTGGAAGGCACTGTGCCGCGATTCAATAAGATTGTGTGCCCGATATCCTGCATGTGTCGCTTCCCCCCTCAGGTCCGCCGGAGTTCACCTTCTTCTTTCATTTTAAAGTTAATTCCCGCGCTCAGTCTGAATCCGTCTGATTGTCCGACGGCACGACCCCCCCATTTCTGTCGAAAGCGCCAAAATCCGATCGCGTGCGTCACAATGCCCTTCTAAATAGCTCTCACAGTGGTGCAAATCCTGACCGCGGACCCTTAGTAAATAAACCCCATGGTCTCCATTAATTGGTTGCCTTAAACGTTCTTATGAATGTTGATTCTTTTTTGCAGATTTTCTCTGCTTTTAGCAAGCAACCATTACCCTGTTCCTATCAGACAAATTATTTTTGTTTTTCTATTATATTGATTAAAATAAAGAGATTTCCCACATTATTCTTGAATATAAGCATTGTCCGAATCCATGTTTATAAAAACACATTACTGAATGAAGTTAGTATGAGCTCACCTTGCCTGGGGGGAGGGAATGAGAGATTTTACTGCCAAAATTTGCTTGTAAATCAGTAAAAAAAAAAAAATGACCGGACCTGTGCCGTGCCCATTCAATACATTCCTATATAACTTTTACAGAGTTGCACTTGAAAACTTTAATTAATCTGCAATTTCAGTTACACAAACACAAAGTTCGAATTAATGTTCACGTCAACTTTATAAAACTTGTGCGCGTGAACCTTGACTGTGAAATGTTGATTTCATTTGCAGTGAAAGAGCATCAAGCGCTTCAATATTTTATCAAATCATTAAAACATTCCGTTTGAAAGAAAGCCTGGAGCTATTTCACTTAGAAACAAACTTACATTTGTTTTATATTTTATGCTATTAATATATTTGCTCTTAATCGTGTATTTACAACAATTTTGATTTTCATTTTAGATTTTCACATACAGGCAGTCCGCGGGTTACGTTGGGTTTGTACTTAAGTTGAATTTGTATGTAAGTCTGAACTGTATATTTTATAATTGTAGCTTCAGACAATTTTTTTTTGTCCCAGTGACAATTGGATTTTAATTTTTTTTTTTGCTGTAATGGGACAAAGGATTATCAATAAAGCTTCATTACAGACACCATACAGCTGATTATTGCAGTCTGGGACTATAGTAGCTCCCAGAGAGCTTCACCCAAAGGTTACAGTGGGCAGAGGGGTCTGCCTGTAACGAGGGGTCATCTGTAAGTCGGGTGTCCTTAAGTAGGGGACCTCCTGTGTACTGTAGAGAAATGTTATAATTTTATTACCAATTAATATTAAACACATTACTTCTTCTTATGCCTACAGTGGTATCATAACTTTGTTAAGCCTCCATATTTAACTTTGCTAGGCCCTTTGGGGCAGAATTGTACCTCCTGCTGAGATCTTTTCTGCCAAATTTCCTAAGAGCTCCAAAAGAACAACATTCATGGAACATTATTGAGTGTGCTATATCATGAAAGAGCATAGTAGAGCTTATTTACTGAGGGTCCGCTGATTTACTCTGGGTCCGATTTCGGGATTTGCGGCCCTTTGACAGGTATTTTAGAAGGGGATTGTGTCGCATGCGATCGGATTTGGGCGCTATCGCGCTGGCTTTCATGTGGCAGAAATCGGGGGAGGGCCGTTAGACGATCCGACTGATTCAGACTGAGCACGGGATTTAACATTTAAATTGTGTTGCATCCAATGCACTTCCATGCACCAGGAAGAAGAAGGTGAACTCTGTCGGACCTGAGCGGGGAAGCGACACATGCAGGATATCGGGCGCACGATCTTAGTGAATCGCGGCAGAGTGCATTATCGTCAGAACAATGTACTTCGGGTGAAATCCGTCGGCCATGTAAGTAAATGTGCCCCAATGTACATAATGTAGTTCCGGATCATAATTTTGTGTTATGAAGCCTCTGGATGTTTTTTTTCTGTATCTCTACAGCCATTGTGTACATTTTCTTACATTTTTTAAAGTCCCAGCACCAGTTATTTTCAGTGCAAACTGCTTACGCATGTTTTTATGAAGTATCCGCGACACATTTGGTTGCACTATATTTGACACAACACAAAATTCTGCACATAAAGGGGAGTTCCGGTGCTCAGTGGGACCGTGCGCCACATTTATCATGCAGTGTCTGCCAGAAATGTGTTGCACATCCTATGTTAAAGGTGCACCAAAAAAAAAGTTGGTGCACTCTGACTGAGCAGTACAGGGGGAGCCAGATTCACGAAGAACGTGCGCCACAATTCATGCACACTACGCAGGCAAACTACACTGTTTTTGATAAATGTGGGCCATTGCGTATAAAGTCTAAGGTTTTCCCGGCTGATTATATATCATGCTTATTTTGTACTCCCCCCCCCCCCTCTATAATTTGTTAAAAATCACTAAAGAGTTTATACAGATTAACTTTTTTACCCCAGTAACTTCGTCCTGACTACTTTTGCTGTGTTAGTAATCACAGATGGCCAGAATGTGATCACTACAGCCGATTTGTGATCACATGCCATATAACTGGATTTACGGCTCCCATCACTGAAGAAGGGTGACACAAACATATAATGGGGAGAAATGGAATTCATGAGTGCTAGTGTTCTAATACTGATGGGAAGTTAGCTATTCTTATCTAGGTTGTAGATTGTGATACTTCCCGAGCATGATTTGTGTGTTGCTGGGTTTAGGAAACCAGACTCTGCCCTTTGTGGATTGTCCATGTCCACATTGGATCGGGTTTTGATAGAATTGATAAAAAGTTTCAAATGTATTCTGCAGCAAGAAAACAACCCTGAACATACAGACAATGTCATTAGGAGCTACATTTGGTTTAAAGAGAACCTGTCAACAGGTTTTATCCCACTAACCTACTACCACCTCCCTCATGAAGGGTATAAAATGCCCTTTCTACTTCCTCTTTTATGTCAAATCTCTCACATTTACCTATAAAAAATCTCCCACAAAGTCAGGCAAATATAATTCTTCACCCCTCATTTTCACATGAGATTAGTCAAAATCAGTGGTTGAAGGGGTAGTGTCATTTCAGAAACCCCTATCCTATTCAATAGCTCTTAAACAAGCTTTTTTATGTGATATTAAAGCTTAGGATCTCCCCTTAACAGGGATCTCACCCCAACAGAGCCCTGATTTGAATATAATCTAATCTCTTTGGGATTATATGAAGATAGAAGGATTTGAAAAAGTTGACATACTTTTCAATGCATTTAAAACAATCTCCCTTCCCAGTTCAAGGAAAAGAGTGATCACAACAAATATTCTTTAAACTTCTCTCGAAACTGTGTTAAAGGGAACCTGTCACCAGGGACCTCATTTTCACTAAAGACTGGTTAGAGAAGCCCATTACGTCTGCACTGCAAATATGTCTTTTTGCTTTCTCCAAGCATCTGCATTACAATATAATTGTGTTTTAATTTACCTTGCACCCTGACAGAATCCTCGGTGTTGTTGCAGTAGTTGGGCTTTGGTTTGGATGCATTTAAAAAAACATGTGACTTATCTGTGCTGCAGATTCCTCAGCTCTCGGTCCCCACCTTTGTGCTCCTGTACTTCTTCGCAGAGCTCACAGCTTGGTGAGCTGACATCAGCGGTAGAGGGAGGAGCTGTATAGGAGCATAAAGGTGGGGCTATGGTTGGATTCTCTCATTAATAGCTTCTCTTGTCTGCACACTGCAGTGCTCTCTGCCTCCAGCCCCTTGCATTACAAAATCAGCTCAGAAACAGGCGTTTTTCTTCCAGCAAGCAGTGTGCAGAGACTTACTGTACTAGCTACAGGAACCAGAATATATATATATATATATATATATATATATATATATATAAGGAAGGCACAGCAGAGCTTACTATGTGTGTGTTATAGGTGAGTTAGTAGAGATGACATTGTGTTTTATATTCATATCTATCTCATGGATCTCATCATCTCTGATCTGTCGTATCCTTCTTTTCTATGTGTCAGATACTAGTGAATGTTCAGAAACTATGACATCATCAGGGAGTGGTGGTTTGTTACCATGACAGCCTATGCCTTACAAAGACCCATGGCTCTCTCATTTTAACTGATTTATTACAATGTGCAATTGTCCCCATATATTGCTGTACTGTAGTATGGCAGTATATGGTGGGATCAATCAGACAACCTAGGGTTAAAGTACCCTAGGGGTTCTAAAAAATAGTAAAAAATAAAAACGAAAAAAGTAAAAATATAAATAAATCAATTAATTAAAAATCCTAAAAATTCAAATCACTCCCTTCCCCTATAACTGATATAAATATCCATACACAGTAAAAATCACAAACAATTTAAGTATCACAGTGCCCCAAATTGTCCCATCTATCAAAATATAATAATGTTTATTCCTGGCATTTAACCCTGTTACAGAAAATAGCGCCAGTGGCGTAGCTTGAAACTGATGGGCTCCAGTGCAAAGTCTTCTCATATGGGAAAGTGACATATAATGGGCCCTCTATGCCACTGGGGCCCGGTTGCGACGGCACTCTCTGCACCCCCTCAAGTTACGCCCTTGAAAATCGCCCAATCGCCCAAAAAAGGGCACTTTTTCGGAATTTTTCATAATATAAAAAAATGTAATAAATTGTCTGTTAGTAAAGTTATTAGCACCAGTAAATAACAAAATGAAGATTTTTTTTTGGACAGTTTTTAATCTGTGGAAATGTATGAAAACATTATAAGACCTATATAAATTTGGTGTCCCAATGATCGCATTTGCGGTCCGCCGTGAAAGCCATAAAATCCAAGCCATTTTTTCACTAATTTCACTGCATTTGGAATTTTGTTTCCAGCTTCCCAGTACATGCCACTTAATACTAAATACTGTCACTATGAAGTGCAATTTGTTGCACAAAAAACAAGCCCTCACACAGCTCTTTATATGGAAAAATAAAAAGGTTATAGATTTTTGAAGGTGGGGAGTAAAAAATGGAAACGCAAAAATGAAAAGGGGCCTGGTCGTGAAGGGGTTAACACCATACTTTGCAGGATTTTGGCCTGAAACACTTGCACACTACTATATACAGGCGGTCCTCTACTTAAGGACACCCGACTTACAGACAACCCATAGTTACAGACAGACCCCTCTGACCTCTGGTGAAGCTCTCTGAATGCTTTACTATAGTCCCAGACTGCAATAATCAGCTGTAAGGTGTCTGTAATGAAGCTTTATTGATAATCCTTGTCCCATTCCAGCAAAAAATGTTTAAACTCCAATTGTCACTGGGGCCAAAATTTATTTTTGTCTGGATCTACAATTATAAAATATACAGCTTCGACTTACATACAAATTTAACTTAAGAACAGACCTCCGGGCCCTATCTTGTACGTAACCTGAGGACTGCCTGTATATGCGATCTTCTTCTGTTTGGACTGCGTGGGAAGAAAAGTTTCTGCTATAGATGAAACTTTAGTTATATTTAGTTACATCAAATAGATATTTCATAGTCCATTTTATAGACACAGGCTAATGAGCCCCCGCCCCCTCCTTCTTTAATGCATTAAAACAATGTAGCCATATGATATCCTGTGAAAGTGTTACCTAGGTAACCCACAGCTCGGACGCACATTGCCGCCTTTTTGAGATGTTTGAAGGATTCTAACGTTGCTCTCGATGTTAAACACAAGAAGGCGGATTGCTCGCAACACTTGAAGCTTGTCAGTTCAGAAATATATATCAAAGGATTTTCTTGTCAAGACAGGTTAAACTTACAGCTCAGATCCTGACAGGGGAAAAAAACCCTCAGCCACGTGGGAATCGATATCTGTTTAAGGTTCGCCTCGGCACCTGCCTCATCATTTTCCTATTTCTTTAACACTTCATGTGAAACGAGCCTCTGAAAAATCGCAGAAATTCCTCGGAGAATCTTTAGATGGGGCACGTTGAAATCCGAGACGTCAAGCACAATGGCATCATTGCTCTTGGTAGCCCCAAAATGTGCATAATGGGAAATTCTCTCCGAGACCCAGCCTATAAATTGTTTGCTTTTTTGCTGAAATGAGCTTTTTAGAAGAAAAAAATCCAGTTAGCAGCCATTAAAAATGCATTACCATCAAGGCGCTACAAGAAACTAAACAGCGTACCCGGAGACAACAAACACAGCCATCAAAAAGAAGGAGGTTTTCACACAAGTGCACCACACAGGATATTATGATGCCCTACGTAGCGTATAGACAGATTTTTTATTTGCTTGTTAAATAAAAAACAGAGAGCCTGCTGGGGATTTTAAACAAAGTTTGCATAAAAAAAAAGGCAACGCTAGACCCTACATATTGGATTACCAAAGAGTCACTGCGGCATATGGTCGATGTGTTTTATTCTATACACCGGTTTAGCAGAACTTAATGAAACAGCTGATAGCAATTGGAGTCAAGTTGCATGTGAAACATTACGGGGGGAAAGACAGTAATTCTGCGATTATCGCAGGAATGTGGCGTATTTGAAAAAAAAAGACCATTAAAACGAAAGGCAAAAAATGTAAACATAAAAGAGGTACATAAATATATACAAATATCGAAAGAAAGTTACCAGGTGTGCGCACAAGATACACAGCGTTCTAGGAATGATGTTCTTTTGAAATGTTACAGATTTTCTGCTTGTAGATTTCAAAGGGTTTTTCAACAGATCCAAGCAGGGGGCACCTCTGCTGGAAGCCCCCCATAGTAATGCTATTACATGTGTTATATGTGGTGCAGCTGCAATGAAAATTAAGTGATAAATGGGTCTATTTATGTTATGCTGGAGGTGCTCAAGCTGAGGGTAGACTAAATGGGCTACAAGACGAGGTCGTTAGTGTAAACAACACTTTTAGATATGCTATATTGTTATGTAATGGTTAATTTACATACATGTATACCATTCCTTCCCATAAAGTTAGCCAGAGCAAGGTGCCACTGCAAACTTATTCCCTGTCGGAAAAGAAATAGAACTGACCAAACTCGAGAAACAATCACATGGCCCATGGTCAACAGACCCTGTAAGGTCCAGTGCGAAAATGACAAAGTCAAACACTAATGATAAAAAGTATTCATATACATTGGATTAATATCAGCTGAACTGACTTAGTTTTGTGGCTAGGTGGAAGGAACAGACCCAAAATGCATTATTTGGGTCCATGCCAAACGTTACAGTTTCGGTTTTCCGCACTCAGACTTGTCCGAATTTTGGTGTTTGGCTAAACCCCCTACCACACCGGTAACACTGTGGACATAAATTCTTCAAATGCCACCCGCAAAGCTGCAGCCCCTTACCCTATCATTGTCCCTCCCCAATAATAGGGACATTTATAGGGCAATACTTGTGATCGGTGCCAGCACCTATCATAGGTCTTATGAATGTATATAAACGATCAAGTTCGATAACCGGACCCAAAGCTGGACCAAACTTTCAGGTTTATTGATCATCCAAGCTTAAACTTGAATGGATCCACTCATGCTATTATGTGTATGTTGATGTCCCATTTATAGATAAATGAATCTTGCAAGATTCAAGCCACTGGTATATAGCCCCTCCATAATTCTAAAGTTAAAGGAAATGTAACACTAGGATTAAGGATTGCAAACCAAATACACTTACATGCTGGGGTGTGCCCCCTCAGGCAGGAGTCACTTTTTTTCACTTCTTATGCCCTTATGTTTACAAAACAATCTTGCAACTTTTAAAAATCATGCAAATGAGCCTGAGGGGCTCTGGGCTCAATTAACACGGATGGATCCCTCAGGCTCAGAGAACCCCCTTAAAGATGTTGGCCATTTTCAGCAAACTCTAACAAGGTAAGATAGGGTTTCTTATATTATGCTTAGCCTGTTTAAGCTTGGATTATCTGCACAGCCCTCAAATAACTGTTAAGGGAGTAGTTATGATGGAGGCGGTGTGCAGATACCTGCCGGAAGCCAGCAGGATGCAGAATGTCACAGGAAGTCCTGAGTCCTGAGCTCTCATCAAACTATTTCAGGGTAAGCATAAGATGGGTGAACCTACTAGGGTCTAATACTTAACCTTTTAAAGTTTGTTATAAGTGACCAGCCCCTTTAAATCTATGCAGAAGTTACATACATATATATAAAAAATATAGTAATGGAAAAAATACACTTTTTTTACCATAATTTGACACTTTTCACAGCACATTTTAAAAACACGATCTAGAATCTGCATTTCAAGGAAACTCTAAAGGGGTAAAGTGTTATGAATGGACTAACACATGTTCTCCATAGTCTCAGATACAAATCTGAGAACGGCTACGACCGACTCCGCGTGCAATGATTTATTTTTGTGGGAATTTTACCAATCTATTAATATTTCTCTAGGATCTCACCAGTCCTCTGCAGACTATTTATTGCCGCACCTTACAGTAAGTGACTGCACTATACGATGATTTTCATTAGATTGCCAAACTAAATTCTAGATAAAATAAATGCTGCATTATACATGTTCCTCGGAATATGTTTTAGAACTTGGGGCCAATATTATCACAGTGGCGACAGATATGGAGAAAAAAACATTAGGGAAATTCTGTTATAATAAATTCTGATTCATTTACAATAAATTTCTGATCTCCCTTGGTGCAAAAGTTGTTTTTTTGGCATAAATTCATCTTCCACTCCATCCATATGAATGTGTCCTAATTTTTTAGCTAATATGGCTTGTACAATGCATAATCGCTGTCAACTTTACACACAGTCTTCTCAGACGACAGATTTGCTGGAAGTCGAATAAATTCCTGGCAATTCACTCCTAGACTATCACATTTCTCATGGAAGAATAAACTTGTTCTTATAGATGTGGGTGGTATATTGTAAGAATAGAGAACACATTGATTGTTTCAAAGACTTGTACCTTTAAGGCAGTACTCACAGTACAGCACCAATATCTGAACTCCAAGTCCAACATGTAAGGCAACATTCACACTTTGTTTTTGTGATTAGGTCAGCATACACACCAGGAAGGCTCCCGGCTTATCATAGATCTTATCAATAGATGTATACTGGAAGATGGAGGAATACCTTTTGCCGTATACTGTGGGAAACACTATGGGGCAGATTTATCAAGCTGTCTGAAAGTCAGAATATTTCCAGTTGCCCATGGCAACCAATCACAGCTCCCGTTTAAAATCTTCATGAGCACTGGTAAAATGAAAGCTGAGCTGTGATTGGTTGCCGTGGGCAACTAGAAATATTCTGACTTTCAGACAGCTTGATAAATCTGCCCCTATGTCTTTACATCGTACTTGCTACGGGTGAATGAGATATAACCTTGGAGACCAACAGAGTCTATTGGGTACATATTAGTAGAAGATTAAAATATAGGCGGTTTGGACGGTAGCCCGGGGCCCAAACCTTCAAGGGGGCCCATGGCTATCCACACCACCCACCAAATGTTATACTGAGAAAGACCTTCACCCATGAAATTCTCATACATCTGTCCCTGCTTTCTATGCATATGTGCACAGATTGAAATCAGGCAGAAGGGGCGCATACTCCATTCCCCAATAATCTGATTCCAATGCCATATGTAGGAAGGGATCATCAGCAAAAGCCAATCACTGGCTGCTGACGCTGATGACTCCTCCTCCTTCTTTCAGTATGGAAGGGTTGGTTCAAGGTGACGGATCCCACTGTATAAGCATATAGTGGGATACATCTTAGCCCTCCTTTGTGAAGACATGCCTGGAATCCACCCGGCCTATGCTTTCAACGGAAGGCAGAAACATGGTGAGAATGTAGCCTTAAACTGGAGATGTGTCCAGCTTTAATTTAAAGGGAATGTCTTGTGTTTAATTCCATTCGGGGATCCCACCAATTTCCCATTCTGCTTCTTTGGAAGGTAAAATTAGAGTGCTAGAGAGGCTTTGTGCTCAACTTCTTCCAGCAATCCTATAAACATGAACAGGAGCCACAGGACATATGCTTGACCTGCCCCTCTATTAACTAGGGGGGATGCAGGATTCATTCTCCAGTTCTGTAGTCAAACCATTACCAATCAGAGTGTTTTCCACTATAATGGGGATAAAGAACAACAATTAAACAAGGGGCAACCTTTTAGCTCAAAACTTATGTCTAATTTTCGTAAAATATTCCAAAACAATATTACTGATTTCTACCAAAATAAAGCGAGCTCGGAATTCCTGATACAACCGCTTGTTGGCCACACACAGACAAATATAGACAGACAGAACATTAAGATTATACACAAATCTGGATTTTTAGTAGCTGACACTAAGCTATATAAACCTCCAAACCACCTGCAAAGACATCAAATTATGTCCGGGTATGTCAGCACATACCCTACAAGTCTATATGATGTACATGAAATCAAACGTTAGACAAAATTGTTAAAAACCAAGATTATGGATGCATTATCCTTTACAACCGGTAGTGGGGCTATAATCTTATAGATTTTGGCATAATGGAGAGAAAAGTGTAAAAAATCCCAGCAAGTGTCTATTAGATGTGGTCCGGCATCTGAGTCTTGATTGACAGTTTTTTTTTACAGAATTAGATTAAACTAAATTAAAATGGCCTTCTTTTCCTGCACATTTACCAATGAGAGACTCATATGTGATTCTGGTGGAATAGATCAAGCCACCATAGAAAATTGGAGAGGTAGAGAGAAGGGGTAAGTGAACCCAAAGCTTGGGTACCAGGCCCTCCACCAGCTTTTCATCTAAGTGACACAAGACGGATATATATGTCACTGTGCTGTTGAGGATGTTGGAAGAGGGTTAACTGGCTGAGCTCTCTTCAAACATACTGGGTATTTGCTGCATTTTGTGGGTGTTAAAGGGCACCTACCACCCCGATTCTACCTATAAAGGATAGAATGGGTGGTAGGTGGATGAATGGGACTGAGGATCGCCCTTTTAGGCCTAATCCTACGTCCCAGCTATCTTTTAGAAAAGTTTATTGCAGCATATGCAAATTTATTGACGGGCTACTGGGGCGTGGAGTAGCGGACATTAGGCCACAAGTCGCGGCTACTCCATGCCTCAGGAGCCACGGTATACTCCGCCTACCATTTAATCTTCAGCGGCAGCTCCTCGTAGCTGCGCACCCTCGTACGCGCCCCGCCCGCGTCATGCGCCTCTGCGCATGCACAGTTAGCTCCGGCCCTCGGACAGAGGGGACTAGGGAGACGAGGAGCTTGCGCATCGAAGATTAATGGTAGGCGGAAGTAATGTGGCTACTGGGGCGTGGAGTAGCCGCGACTAGTAGCCTCATGTCCGGCTACTCCACGCCCCAGTAGCCACCTAAATAAATTTGCTATGACTGCATAAACTTTTCTAAAAGATAGCGAGGATTAGCCCAAAAAGGGATATCCTCACGTCCCATTCATCCACCTACCACCCCTTCTACCTTTATAGGTAGAATCGGGGTGGTAGGTTCCCTTTAACCCTCGTATGCGTGCACCACCGTTTTGCCTGTGGTCTTCACTCCAAGACATTGGGGAGCAATGATCCCTTCTCATGACTGCCTGATTCACCACATACTGCAATATTGATATGTAGTATGATAAGAGCAAACAGACCCGTGGGTTTGAGTTCAGCAGAACTTGACAAAAACACTTCTGAACGAGTTTGCTCATCCCTGGTAGATGGAACACTATTACTAACCAACTATCAGACACAGTCAAAATATTCTATATTTTTATATATATATATATATATATCACATAATGTATATTACTACCTCTATGTCCATCTCTTTGGTTCGTTTTTCTATTCTGTAGGGTTTTGTTTCTGTTATCTCTCATTTATGGACAAGTCTTGTGGATGTACTGTGTGCTGTTATCTCTTATTACAATTCCATTCATGTGCTACAACCCATCAGATATACAATGGAGCGCTAGCTAGGCAGCTCTATCTGAGGAATGCAGGAGCAATGATCTGTCCACCGGCGGCCTTGTTTAATTTTTAAAACAGTGATGAGATACCAGGATAGAAAGTAGTCAATTGTATTGGAGCAGAAACCACTTTTGTTATAGCACCAATTTCATGGCTCTGATTGATTCACTTCCAGCCCGATGTCATGGTATTGGTAGAACAATTTGATTCTTTGCTTTATACTTTCATGTCGAAGCAAAGATGGAATAGAGCTGGTTATCAACAGTAAATCGATGGGACCATAGTTCCAGTCCAATGTCAATGTATTGATTTCGTGTATATATAATGCACACAGATTGATATGTCAAGAACATTTACTAGATAAAGTCACCCACAAAGAAACCTCATCTAAGGATAAAAGAGTAATGTAAAGCTGCATGCTAAACTAGATTACTTGTCTTCTAATGGAAACTATGAAATGCTATAATACTAAAGGGTAATTGTGGGTGAAGGTCAACTCTTTCATTGTGAACCCCAAAAAAACATGGTTACTTAGCTTTAGTCACAACTTTGTTGTATTGCTACAAAGAATCCTTATATCTACAGCTCTATACTAACCATACACAAGATTGACAATAATTGTATCTCTACCGACAGTGCTGTAAACACAATTGGTTCTAAGAGGGAAGAGAAATACAGGCAGTCCCCGGGGTACATACAAGATAGGGTCTGTAGGTTTGTTCTTAAGTTGAATTTGTATGTAAGTCGGAACTGTATATTTTGTCATTGTAATCCCAGCCAGAACTTTTTTGGTCTCTGTGAAAATTGGATTTTAAAAATGTTGGGTTGTCATAAGAATCAATATTAACAATAAAGCTTCATTACAGACACATTTGATAACTGTTACAGCTGATTATTGTAGCCTAAGGCTAAAGAACAATAAATTACCAATATCCAGAGGTCCGTTTGTAACTAGGGGTCGTATGTAAGTCGAGTGTTCTTAAGTAGGGGACCGCCTGTACCTCGAGAGACCCTTATGTCCTATGGCATTTCGGAAATGAGGATTTATGTTCCTAGGAGGCCTGTTTCACTGCGTCCACAAGGTGGCCTTAATTGGCAAAGTCTCCACAAAGAAAACCTTTACTTCCTGACCCTACTCAATAGCCCCTCACTAAGCCAAACCAATTCCTACACTGTACTGAAGAGATACAACCATGTCAAAATTGTACTGTCTATAGATAGGAATCTGCTCCTTTTGGAATATATATATATACTGGTTTTCCGTGAGTCCTCCAACATTATTAGGTTGAAGGTACCAGCTGTCTGAAAGTCAGAATATTCTTAGTTGCCCATGGCAAACAATCACAACTCCCCTTTAGCTGGGCTGTAATGGGTTGCCATAGGCAACTCAGAATATTCTGACTTTCAGACAGCTTGATAAATCGGTCCCATGGGGTTAAAGATCCTTTAACGACACTGTGATATAATAGTATGTAGAACTCCTATGTGTTTGAAACCATCATTGTTCAATAACAATAGCACATAGAAAGAAGAACCCATGAATTTTCATAGTGCATTAATGTGTTAAGTCACATACCGGTACTTTTCTCAATAGCCAATATGGCTGAACTCGAAAAAAAAATGGATATTATTATTATTATTATTATTATTTTTATAAAAAATAGTAATCTCTCTCCAATAGACAATTGGATCTGCTCCTTGGATTCTTCAGTTTACTTTCCAATGCTAGCAACAAATGTGGTATACCAAGGAAAACAGTCAATCTTTCTTCTCGTTGGAGCTCATGGCTTGCTGTGATTCCCCCAGAACATGCGATTAGATCATTATTAGACTGGGGGGTCAGCTGGAATAACTTGATAATATAGAAAATGAGGTTCTCTGGAAAGTTCACCATTATCCACACTGGATGGTTCCAGTCTTTTTGTTTAGCAGATTGATTACAATGTAACCCTGATGTGATTCCCGGAGATTTATACCCACCTTATTGGTAGCAGATGCTCAAGTCGTTCATTCCAACAGACACAAGACCTATTTACACAAACTTATCCCAAAAGAACATGTTGAATGAACAAATCTAACCTTTAGTAACATTATAAGGGATCCATTTTCCAGATTTGTCAAGGACAGCTAATTATTTTCTTCGTCTTCCTAATGGCTTACATATGTTAGACATACCAGACATTTTTACATACAGCTACATCTAAGCTCTAAATTGGTTACTTCTTATGGCAGATCAAAAGTGGCTAAAACTGACACCTCAAGGAAAATATATTGTTATGCTTCCCTGTAATTTACACTTAACACATCTAGAGAAAATGAGCCGACCACATGACATTGACAATCTGAGAAAACTACCAACACACTGCGGTTTGTACAGAAGTGAAGACCAGAATTGCAATGTAACAGGCCGACCTTATCAAAACTAAGAGCTACTTCTCACCATAGTCACAGCTAATCACTCTCTGACGCTAACTACTTGCGTTACATGAGGGTTGTTGTATTCCAGATGTTACGAGAATATGTGACCTTCTTATCAAAAATATCTGGAAAAACAACAAATGAAATAGAAGCTAAGGTTGGGAATCAGATCTGGTGTTTTGACAATCTAATATGAATTGTAACAAATCTATACACAAGGGGCGTAAGTGAGGAGGGTGCAGAGGAGGGTACAGAGCATAAACAGGAGGGGGGAGTTCCCAAGTGATGTCACTCTCCATATAAGGACAGCAACATCACTGTGAGAAACACCCTGAACATAGGAATTGGCCATAAAGTGCAATGTATGGGCAACACGGTGGCTTAGTGGTTAGCACTACAGTGTTGCAGCACTGGGGTCCTGGGTTCAAGTCCCATCCAGGTCAACATCTGCACAGAGTTTGTATGTTCTCTCCATGTTTGTGTGGGTTTCCTCTGGGTCCTCCGGTTTTCTCCCACACTCCAAAAACATACTGGTAGGTTGATTAGATTGTGAGCCCCATGGGGACAGGGACTGATCTGGCAAACTCTGTGCAGCGCTGCGTAATCTGTGTGCACTGTATAAATAAAGAATTATTATAATGTCTTAGCAATATCTCATTGTCCTCTGTAAAAATGAGATGTGAAAGAATAATGTAACATCAGTGTTGTTGTGTCTTTCTCTGTCTGTGCTTTGTACCTTTGTGCCTTTCTGAACTACTGTAGTTTGCTGGCTATGCAATTTGGATTGATTAGTATTGCATCCTGCATCATTAGCCATGGCTCATAGTTAGTTTACCCATTGTGTTTGACAGCTTCTCACACTACTCATCTGCTCCCTGTGCTGTCCGGATATTTGAGTCCTGGCTCAATTACTATTTGGTCAGTCGGGGCTCTGAGATCACATAAGAGTCCCGCCCACTCTTTGTAGCTTGCTGACTATAGAGTTCTTCAAATGTCTACTCCATACTTTGATTTTTACCGTGATCATTGTTTTCCAACTATCCTGCTCATTGGCTCTCATTCCGCCTACTCTGCTGATTTTTATTTTGTACTTCCTTTGCTTTTTTTGTTGTGATTTAGCTCTTGTGACTATTCTTATCTGTTTTCATTGTGTTGTCTTGTCTTCATGTTTTGCACTTAGTGCAAGGAGGTATCGTTGATCCACTACTGACAGCTGCCTAGGGTGATTCAAGTAGAGACAAAGGGCGAAATTGGTGGGCTAGGAACTAGAACTCACTGGGGCACATTTACTTACCCGGTCCTGTTGCGATCCCCGAGCTGTGTTGTCCGACGAGGATGAATATCGGGCACAACTCACTAAGATCGTGCGCCCGATATCCTGAATGTGTCGCTTCCCCGCTCAGGTCCACCGGATTTCACCTTCTTCTTCCCGGTGTATGTAAGTGCATGTCTTGCAACACAATTTGAATTTTAAATCCCGCGCTTAGTCCCAATTACGTCGGTTAGTCCTACAGCCACGCCCCCCAATTTGTGTTGCATGAAAGTCGAAGCAATAGCACCAAAATCCAATTGCGAGCGCCAAAAACCACTGTTAAATGTGTCGGAAATAGTCGGGAAACCCCATGGAAATGCGGTGTGCGGCCCCTTAGCAAATGTGCCCTACTGTGTTGTAAGTTTTTCTGTCCCTATTCCTTGCATTACAATTAAAGACCCAGTCTTCAACCTTTGAAATAAGTTAGCTTAAAGAGAACCTTCTTATGGTCCTTATGGACCTGTGGTTTATGGTCCAAAATTGACCTCACAAGGGTTGCAGGTGGGATAATTAAAAAAAAACATTTATACTTACCCAGATGTGAGTCTGATGAGGCACATAGGTCACACAATGGTGCCTACTCTTGCTTTGCAGCAAGGGAAGCGCCCGGATAATATCCTGGCTTCATTCTTCGTGCGTTGTACCTATTACTAGTGCCTAAGGACCTGTTGGTAGTTTAGTGTCCCAAATCTCCCTGAAAGATTTCCTTTAAGGATTGAATTCCATGACGTTACTCAAATAATACTAATAGAAGTCCAAACTTTTTGTCAATGCCTTAGCCCATCTAAAGACCTTCTGATACACTTCACTAATGAAAGGAGATTTACCCAAAAATACAAAACTGTTCCTCCAGCTTACATCAGAATAACACTTCCTCACAAGTCCGGGCACTGTATAAATGATTTATTTACAAGCTAGTGATAAAAATAGAGACATGTGCGAGAACTATATGTTATGGTAGTCAGAATTGAACATGTTGAAACTAATACTCAAAGCAGATAATGTGATGTGGTGTTAGATTTTACACTCACAAGTATAAAGTGACAAATAGTTGTCTCACAAAAAACACATTGAGATTAAAATTTCACTCTTCCAAGGAACTTAAAACTTTTTTTTTAACTTTTTAACCCCTACATTGTCTAATATAATGGTTCTACCCAACTTCTAAACTTTAGGTGCATATATGACTTGTATTTTTACACAGTTTTAGTACTTTACATATGTCCTATCTAGTAGTTTAGACAACTTCCTTAAAGTTAGTTACTTGTTTCATGAACCGACAATTATGCTGGGGACAGGACTCATTACATTGTCAGTGCTGAGGTCAGTTCTTCATCAGTGATTCGTCTATGACCATGCTTGCTCAGCCATTAGTCCTGATGGTACAGATGTGAATATATATTAACGCAAGCATTTGTGTAGGGTGAGGATGTTGTATTCCTGAAGCCACCAGGACAGACTTTTTTTTAACAACTTTTCATGAGGATCTTTTAGCTCAGTAGTGGTTTATAAGTCTATTCTATGAAAACAGGCTTCGTAGGCTAGAAATAGTCAACCATCCTTTAAAGGAAACCTACCACTTAAAAGCGGTAGTTCTAAGCCACAGAAACATGGCTCCAGCTCAGGGTGAGCTCTCAGGCACACTCGCACCTGCGCAACTTCGCACGGCCTGTTCCCCCATGCGAAGTTGCACAGTCGCGAGTGTGCCCGAGAGCTCGGTGATGTCATCGGCACTTCTGAATCTGCCGCACGCACGGTTGAGTGCATTATGCACCATGCCCTACTCTGGTGCGCCGAACGGATTTTAATATAAAGTATAAATCAGGGGAGCATATTTTCATTAATACAATAAACCCCCGATCGCTGATTTATACTTTATATTAAAATCTGTTCCGGCGCATCAGAGTAGGGCATGGTGCATCATGTGTGCAAACGTGCGTGCAGCGGATTCAGAAGTGCCAGAGAGCCGATGACGTCACCAAGCTCTCAGGCACACTCGCGCCTGGAAACAGGCCGTGCGAAGTTGCACAGGTGCGAGTGTGCCCGAGGGCTCACCCTGAGCTGGAGCCATGTATCTGTGGCTTGGAACTATTACTTTTAAGTGGTCGGTTTCCTTTAATTAAAAATTATGGCGGATTCTGACACAAGGGGGGAGATTTATCAAGCTTTCTAAAAGTAAGAATGTTCTTAGTTGCCCATGAAAACCAATTACTGCTCCCCTATAAAATATTCATGAGCACTGGTAAAATGAAAGCTGAACTGTAATCGGATGCCATGGGCAACTAAGAATATTCTTACTTTTAGAAAGCTTGATTAATCTACCTCATGGTTTGTATGAAACAATGCATGTATCTGGGGAAAAAAACATTTATCACAAGTTTGTAAATAACTTGTGTTCTTAAAGGGGTAGCCTAGGTTTTAAAAAACAATATTTCGAGCTGGTGGGCTGTAAAAAAAGTTCTGATTACTTTCCCATGCTTTCTCTTTCCCTCCTTGTTTCTGTTGTCCCATGCAGCCTCCCGTCAGTGCCGTGCCACTGTTTTTTTTATAGAGGCGGGCAAGCCCATCCGTAGCCAGACGGGAGCGCCGTCTGTAAGGAATGGGACTTTGGACTTTATTTACAGTATCTAAAAGTTTATATAAGTTAGGAAGTGCAACATTTGACAAGTCACATCACACCTGATCTTTTTTAGTGTCTAATGCTAATGATGAACCTGACATAGTTTAGTCTTACTTTTAACTCTAGTTGTTGGGTTGTTTACCCCTGAAAAAATACACAAAGATGTTGTCATAAAAGTGTGTAAAAAATGTCTAAAATGTGAATAAATGTAGTATAAGGAATTTTAGACAGCTTAATTTGAGAAAGAATTGCATTTTTAACAGATATATCTGTCTCAATGCATTTAGATCTCTATTTCACGTATGACAGACAGAGTTTCTGTTCTGGTCTAGGCCAAAGGTCAACCTTACTTCTTGACACTAAAGGTTTCTGCACATACTATTTTATTGTTGGCTGGGCCACTATCTGATGTCTATAGTGATGACCTGACTCTCTTGGGACAGATGACTTCAAAAGGATTGGGCATGCTACTTATGATCCTTTTATTCTCAGGAAAAGCTTTAGTTCCCTCTCTTAATTTAGAACATACACCTGATGTGACAATTGTGCATATGTTTTGCTGGAAATAGGAGTAATAACTGTTGGCAAAGCACAGGTTCAGCAGAAAGATATCAAGGGCGTAGGCCATCTTAATCCTAAAATTCCCCATAAACCCTCATGGTAATTGGACAACTGTCCATACTCTGGGTATGTGCATAGCAGATAACAAACAAACAGAAAGATGGACAGACACAAGTGTGGTCAGGTAAATTGGGTCAAAATCAAGGTGGCGGCGAAGTACAAAATCTTGAGGCAAAACAAAGTTATGCCTCAAGGAAGGGTGAGAATGCAAAGCAATAAGTGCAACAGAGACAGCAGTGACAGAAGTAGCAAGAGACCAATATAACTGGACTGAGAAGAATGGAGAAGTGGGTATATATGGAGTTCCTGGATGCCACCCCAGCTGCTGATGGTACAGGCATCTATCCCTCAAAACAACATCTAGAGAGAGCAAACACTCAGGGATTTAAGAGCGCTCATTCTAACATTAAGCCTTTTCCTTCCTCTATCCCATAATACCCTATAATATGGTGTACCCGCAAAAATATTTTTTTATTTGCACAGCAACTTCAAAAACATTTTTAAAACTATGTACTATTCCTTAATAAGTGCATCCAACAGGATTAATCTCACCATGTGGACTATCTGAATGATCCTTGGCTAATCATGATGAAATTTGTATGCAGAGCCATCAATTTTTCACAACTTTACAGGTTTTTTTTTCCAAAGAGACAATTATAGTAATATGTAATGGCTGACCTGTCACCGTTACGCAGAAACCCAACAATATTACAGGTAATTTTCCCAAACACTGAACATTCCTGGTAAGAGTGCATTTAACTTAATACCATTGCTCCCAGACAGTTAGAGCAAACAATATTTCTTATTTCATCCATTGCCTATGTAGCAATGAGGAAGCTGCTGGAACGCCCTATGATTTTCTTTGACAAGCTATTAGTCTCCTGTTCCTTCGGAGAAGCAATTTCATATAAAGAAAAACAAAAGTCTCATTGCCTTTTATCCCTCTCCCTCTATATTTTTCTCTTCTTTTCTTTTACTATATTCTCCACAGCCAAATATTTTTAATGGAAGTTAAAATTATATTTTCTAGAATATTCTACAATTTCCTTTGGGTAGAAATTAACTTTGTCCCTAAACCTAGGCTATTGTGCTTTAATATATCTCAACATGAGATTTAATCTGAACAAATCCATAAAATTAAAATAAATATGGGCAAACTTTAAACTTTGAGAAATGTGGTCTCACTACAATCTAATAAGTGATAACTACAAATTCAAAATTACGAAAGAATAAGAAAGATTCTTTTATCAAGCACCGGTCACCCCAATGGCCAGACATTCAGTATGACCACAGCTCACCTGTAACTGAGAATTAAGTAGGGGTGAACCTAGCCTCTTTTAGGGTACCCACAGATCATGAAAACTGAGGTCCATTGTACCACAAATCAAAATGCTCTCTGCTGCTGTATAGCTGGGGGAGATTATTCAGCACCATAATATGATGTCTCCCTCAGTACCATAGACAGTGATTAGAGCACATTTGCATCCTGCCTCTCCATTCATTTATAATAATAATAATTCTGTTATTTATATAGCACACACAGATTACGCAGCGCTACACAGAGTTTGCCAAATCGTTCCCTGTCCCCATGGGATTCACAATCTAATCAACCTACCAGTATTTTTGGTGTGTGGGAGGAAACCAGAGGACCCAGAGTAAACCCAAGCAAACATGGTGAGGACATACAAACTCTTTGCAGATGTTGACCTCGATGGGACTTGAACCCAAGACCCCAGCGCTGCAAGGCTGTAGTGGTAACCACTAAGCCACTGTCCCTTATATATCATAGTCCCTTTTTTGTTTCTTGCTCCTCATCTTCTAAAGATTAAAATTAAAAAAAAAAGAAATATACATGAAACATAACCAAAATACTATTGCTACTTATACTAGTATTTCTACTACTACTACTGTTACTGCTAGTAATAATAAAATTAATAACAATAACAGCTAATAATAACTGTAGGATGGTTAAACTATAAAAATATACATAAAATATAACCCATACTAATATTGATATTAGTACTACTACTTTTACTATTACTACTACTACTGCTAATATTGATAAAAAAAAACCTCGTAGTAATATGATGGTTAAACTTTACAAAATATATATAAACTATAAAAAATACTACTGCTCAGGGTCGGACTGGGGTACATGGGGCCCACCAGTGAAATTGATTTTGGGGGCCCACCTACTACTACATACAAATATTCTGGGATAAGGGAATTTCTATGCACTAGTGGGGGCAGTGAAGCAAAGGATAAGCTAAGCCTTTTCTCCCTCCCTCTCTGCTAGTGCTCGGCTCTTGGTTTGTGTACAGGGGCTGCAGGGGGATGTTATCTCAGGGTATTAATGTTAGGGATAGTATAAGAGCTACCACTGGTTTCCAGGCTTTCTGCTAGTGGCTGGACTGTGGTTAGGGATGTAAGTGTTCGCACTGTATACCAACCTTCCAATGAAACTGATGACACCTACTCTGGCGTCCCCGCACTACATAGACAAGTCACACCTGGCTCTCTGACCCTATAGATATAACAGTGCATAAGCTGAGAGCTTTCTCACACTAGAAGGTTAGTCAGTGATTACAATACTGATCTGACAGAGGCAGAAGTAGGATCTAGTACCTCACAGGTGACTTGTCTTCTCCTTCATGTCTAGAATCATCGTAAAATCTGGTTGCATAATTTTCTGGCAAAGGTGTTTAGCTCTGGTAAGCAGATCCCCCTCACTGCGCCCCTAAAAATACCACAGTTACTTACAGTATACTGTCACCTGGATAAAACAATGTCCCAAACTGTACTTCTAAAGAATCTACATAAGAAACCCCTCTGTGCCTCCAACATATCAAAAATTATGTTGTTACCCCCAAATATATTACTATACTACAGTCTGTGAATAAATAATACTGTACCATTAAAAAGTATGTGTGTAGTATATATCCTGCCAGCCCCCTGTAGGATATAGCCAGCCAGCCCCCTGTTGTATATAGCCAGCCTGCCCCAGTAGTATATAGCCAGCAAGCCCCTGTAGTATATAGCCTGCCAGCTCCCTGTAGTATATAGCCTGCCAACCCTACCAGTAGTATGCTACTACTACAGGCTATATACTATAGGGGGCTGGCAGGCTATATACTACAGGGGGATGGCATTTCTCCCCCCATATACACATTTCAAACCCAACCGCATCGCAGCTGTGGCTGCATTGATAATACTCGAGCAGCCATTGCGGCCGCATTGAATACTATTGAAGCCACTGCCATAGTGCCAGGGTTCAGGGCCCACCGGGGGATTCACCGGTACCCCGGCATGCCAGACCGACCCTGCTACTTCTGCTACTAGTACTACTATGATGATTAAACTATATAAAAATATACATAACATTAATTATCATAATTTAATTCAATAAAATAACAATAAGCTATTATAGTAATACATAAGTATACCAATTTCAATGCCAAAGTCTGTTGATATTTCAGAACTAGTTTTAGAATTTTTTAAATCGCAATAAAAAAAAATATTGAAATTGAAAGCATTCATTTTATTTTTGAGTCACGGATAAAACTTAGTAGCACGGAAGGATAATAGAAATCATCTCTGTATTACTCACGGTTCTTGTCACCTCTCCACCTTGACCCCGTTTTTGTTCTAATATCCACGGGAGCTGCTATCTGCATTATCCACATCAGCAGCAGCGGTGGAGCCAGTAGAGCCATGCCGGGTTAGCGAGCAAACATTACAAATCTTTGTGAGAAGCTGTGACAATCATACCGAGAAATATTTCCTCTAAAAGATATTCAAAAAACATTCCGACGAGTATCAAGGTAATTGCCTCAAAAACATCAGAAGATAGAGATGTAATAATAACTGCGTTATACATGAGTCCAGAGGCAATTTATTATACCACTGTCCCAGTATTAATGGAAACAAACTACCCACTTATCTTATATGAGCCCCCGGGGGGGGGGGCAGCACTAAAGCATCACAAAGCTCATTAAATAGTTCCATTTCTTTTAAAGCACCTTTTATATTTTTAGCAATGCCTCATTGTTACTCTCATTACGTTCATTGTCCACTGTTGGGCAATCTTTTCTGATCCATGACCTGCAAAGATCCTTGGTTATTTTCTATAGACCTCTATATGATAAAGAATCAACTAATAAAAAGCTATTGAAGCATTGATACTAACTTATGACATTTTACAAAGTGAATGAAAGTTGGATTTTTTGTTGACTAGTAAATTGTGCTTAAATTAAATGTAATCAGTCATTGTAAGTAGTAGCAGGACTGCAAAAAAAAAAACATTTATATTACAGGATTGTAGCTGGACTTGGAAGACTGGGCATGTGGCTTATCACACTGTTGTGTTCTTTGATCTCTACATTAAAACCGCACCCCTTATGATGGGGATGCACACTATTGCAACCATTTTGGGCCCAGGTATAGAAGTTGATTGCGAAATTGACGGGCCATCTTCTAGAGAATGACCCGGCTGTCCTACTGACATATATTCTTCCAGTTGCAGTATTCAAGGCCAAAAACTCTCAGTTTGGGGAACTGATACTCCCACATAGGCTAGAGAAGATGACTGCTGACATGCACAACACAGATGTGACTCACCTGCAAACCTGGACTCCATGACTGGACTTTAAGCAATCCCCCCCACATTTTTATCCTTTATATGACTTGCTACTGTCCCCCTTATCCCTGTATTCCGTTTTGGGGCTGAAAAAGCTTTACACCATCTTTAGGTTTGTATATTTATGTAACGAGCCCAACTGTTCGTGTTTGCCCCATTCCCTTACACATAAATGTCTATGATGTCCCATGATACACCCTCTGTTACATTTCCCCCCCCCCCCCATTTATAATTTTGGCATTGTAATTCTCTGTGTTAGGCCTTGCTAACTGCAGATTTCTGTCACTGTTACGAGACCATGTTTTGGACCTGTGAGTCCTGCAATTTGTACCTGTATATAATCAATAAAAACGACTGATACAAAACTGCACCCCAACCCTCTCCTTCACTGTAATATCTAACCAGAAGCCTGCTACTGCGCTTACACAGTTAAGTGAGGGCTGTTCTGTGGTATCGCTCACAAAAGTACACCACAATGCACCAAGTCCTGCTACAACCCTGGAATAACAATGCATTTTAGCAGCCCTGCTGCTACTAGTAACACATAATGATTACACAGGTCTCTAGAGCCAATACCTAGGGATAAAACTGCTTCTGGACATTTTTTAACCCAACGTCTCAATGCTTCATGGCATTACCTAGAGATTGTCCTTCTTTTGATACTAAAATGTAACTACTATAAGAAAATATATGACTTTGCCAAGAAGAAAATTAGTAGTTGATTTATAGAACTTGGAGGCCAATTACTGTACCCCCAAAAACCCAAATCATAAATCACAGTGGACCCACTGGAGCAGCGCAAACGATGATGTAAGCTGACATCTGGGACTGGGGTTAGCAGTAGGTCAGGGCAGGCAGCACGGGATCGGAGTCAATAACGGAACCGGGGTACCAGGAGCAAGATTTCTCAATGGCTATACGGCACAAAGATCCGGTGGGGTGTGTAGGGAGAGGCTGGCTTATGAAGTATTTTGGGAATGGCCAACGCCAATCATTAGTGCACTGGGCCTTTAAATTTCCGGGATCAGGCGTGTACACGCTATAGGAGGCGGGGACGCACACGCCTGACCGCCGGAGCTGAAACAGGAACACGGACAGGTGAGTCAGGGTGACGAGGTGCTGGGGCACAGGTGACCCCCGACCCAAGAGATGGGTAGCGGGAGAGCCCCCGTGACATATAGCAATTATATTGGCCTTTGAAATCATTTTCACGAGAAATCATCTTATTTAAGGTGAGGGGATTTAAGGTAGACTTTGCACCATAAGTCTATGGGAGTTTAAATAAAATAAAAATCATCAATTATATAGATCAATTCATATTAAAATAATATTCTAATAAAAAACCATAATATAAAAGCAATATATGCTGTAATTGGCCACATATAGTCAAAGGTTAAAAACATAAGTAAGACAAATTCAGTAATAAAATCCAATTACTGTATAATTGAGTATATGATACAGAGATGAGGATAAAAAGATACTGCAAAGGTTATAATAAAATACAGTCCATGGTAACATATTATCTGTAATAGGATAACACTAAGGATAACTAAGATTTGCAGGAAGGTGAAGAGGTAAGTAAATACAGAGACACAGGTAAAGTTCTGTAAGGAAAGGTTCCGGCTATTATAAATACCTGGGCAGAAATCTTCACCAAGGACCAGAAGTCCTTCAGCCTCCTCTCTTCCAGGGATTTCAGTTCACACTTTTAATATGTACAATAAAGAATCATTTAAGTGTAAGAATGCCAGAACATCTTCATAGATCAGCTGCCTCTATCCCTGTTCTGTAACATCACTGTGTGTATTATATCTGTACTGTGACATCACTGTGTGTATTATCCCTGTACTGTGACATCACTGTGTGTATTATCTCTGTACTGTGACATCACTGTGTGTATTATCTCTGTACTGTGACATCACTGTGTATTATATCTGTTCTATGACATCACTGTGTGTATTATCCATATCCTGTGACATCACTGTGTGTATTATCTCTGTACTGTGACATCACTGTGTATTATCCCTGTACTGTGACATCACTGTGTGTATTATCCCTGTGCTATTACATCACTGTGTGTATTATCTCTGTACTGTGACATCACTATGTGTATTATCCATGTAATGTGACATCACTGTGTGTGATATCCCTGTACTGTGACATCACTGTGTGTGTTATCCCTGTACTGTGACATCGCTGTGTGTATTAGCCCTGTATTGTGACATCACTGTGTCTATTATCTCTATACTGTGACATCACTATGTGTATTATCCCTGTAATGTGACATCACTGTGTGTGATATCCCTGTACTGTGACATCAATGTGTGTATTATCCCTGTACTGTGACATCACTGTGTGTGTTATCCCTGCACTGTGACATCAATGTGTGTATTATCCCTGTACTGTGACATCACTGTGTGTGTTATCCCTGTACTGTGACATCGCTGTGTGTATTAGCCCTGTACTGTGACATCACTGTGTTTATTATCTCTATACTGTGACATCACTGTGTGTATTATCCCTGTACTGTGACATCACTGTATGTATTATCCCTATACTGTGATATCGCTGTGTGTATTATCCCTGTACCGTGACATCACTGTGTGTATTATCCCTGTACCGTGACATCACTGTGTGTATTATCTATGTACTGTGTCATCACTGTGTGTATTATCTCTGTATTATGACATCACTGTGTGTATTATCCCTTTAATACGACATCACTGTGTGTATTATTCCTGCACTGTGACATCACTGTGTGTATTATCCCTGTACTGTGACATCACTGTGTGTATTATCCCTGTACTGTGACATCACTGTGTGTATTATCCCTATACTGTGATATCGCTGTGTGTATTATCCCTATACTGTGACATCACTGTGTGTATTATCTCTGTTTAATTACATCACTGTGTGATTATCCGTAATACGACATCCCGGTGGGTATTATTTCCGGATGCATCGGACATCACTGTATGTATTACTTGGACTGCACGGTGACAGCACTGTGTGACGACTTTGACATCACTGTGGTATTAATCGCGTACTGTGACATCCACTGTTGTTTTTCCCTGTACTGTGCATCACTGTGTGTATTATCCTTCCCTTGAACCAGTCACTGTGTGGATCTATCGCCTGTACTATGACATCACTGTGGATTGCTAATTGCATCACCTGTGATGTACATCTTATTGACATCTGTGTGTATTTCGCTGCTTTGCACTGGTGACATCACTGTGTGTTTTTTCCCGTACGGTGACATCACTGTGTTGTTATACCCGGGTACTGTGTAGGATCAACTGTGTATATTATCGCGTGTACTGTGACCATCACTATCTGTGATTAGCCCTGTAACTGTTGCCCATCACTGGTGTATTATCCTATACTGTGACATCACTGTGTCTATCTCCCTGTACGTGTACATCACTCTGATCTGTACTTATCCCGTACTTGACATCACATCTGTGTGTTTATCCCTGCACTTGTGACATCACTGTGTTATTATACCTGTACTGTGATATGTTGCAATCCACCCATCATGTGTGATATGCCCTGTACTGTGACATCACTGTGCTTGGTCATTATCCCTGCTGTGATCCTGTGGTTATTATCCCTATACTGTGAACGCTTGGATCCCAAACTGTGATCGTGTGATTATCCCTGTACCGTGATCATGTGTGTATTTCTATGCATACTGTGTCATCAGTGTGTTATATCTTATTATGACATCACTGTGTGTTTACCCTTAATACGAATCACGTGTGATTATCCTGCTGATATGGTGGCAGATTACTTCCTGTCCTGTTATCGACTGGCATCATGTGTGTATTACCGTACCTGCCATGTTCCTACGTGACTGTGACATCACTGTGTGTTATATCCCTGTACTGTGAATAAAGTGCTGTATTATCGCTGTATTGTGAATACTGTGTGTAATCCTGTGTACGGACTACTGTGGATCCCTGTACTTTGACATCCCTGGGTATCATCCCTGTACTGTGACATCACTGGTGTATTATCGCTAGTCTGTGGACATCACTGTGTGTTTTTTTTTTTTTTTCCCTGTACTGTGAACATCACTGTGTGTATTATCCCTGTACTGTGACTCACGTGTATATTATCGCTGTACTGTGACATCACTCTGTGTATTTTCCCCTGTACTGTTGCATCACTGTGTGTATATACCCTGCTACTGTGAATCACTGTGTCTATCATCCCGTTACTGGACATCACTCTGTGTATTATCCCTGACTGTGCGCATCACTTGTGTATTATCCTTCTATACTGTGACTCACTGTGTCTTCATCCCTGTACTGTGACATCACTCTGTGTATTATCCTGTATGTGAGTCACTCCGTGTGATTATCCCTGCACTGTGACATCCTCTGTGTAGTTTACCTGTACTGTGACATCACTCTGTGTGATCTAATCCCTGTACTATGACATCACTGTGTGTATTATCCCTGTACTGTGACATCACTCTGTGTATTATTCCTGTACTGTGACATCACTCTGTGTATTATTATCCAATACTAAGTAGTGCCCTATTCCAAATTTTGATATGGGGGGGCTTAGGTAGGCCACTGAATCCTATCAAGACCAAGGTGAAAAAAGTCAGTCTTTTACCATTTCCCAATAGTCTGTATGTTTAAACAATACATATATGGGAGTTATACACAGATTTTGTAGTTTATTATATTTTCTTTTTCATAGCTGGTAATAACTGAACACTGAGCTTACATAAGGAATCGATGGGTCATTATATCCGAGCTCTCAAGGTTATCCCACAAATCAATACTGCAAGAGTTATCTAAAGCATCAAAAGGAGGAAAATGCATAGATTCATTACACATATCTAAAGAAAATAGAAGATGTATCCTAAGGAGCGATCACTAATAGGACTCTATGAGGGCCGCGCTCAGGCAGGATTAGACTTTAGTGTTAAATTATATTGAGCTTGGCCGAGTGCACGGACTTACATCTGCATTACTCTATGGCTCAATGGGTTAAATGAAAAAGCTCCATGCTGAGAGATATAGCGCGGGGATATTAAAAAGAAAAATCTTTAAATTTGTATTTACACATCACCAGGAATATGGATGCAGAAACCTGATGTTCAAAGTAGAAAAAATGAGAAACAAAATTTAAGTGGGTGTCTATGATAAGAAAAAGTTTAAAAAGTTAAGAATCTTGTTTTTCATATATATACAGGCAGTCCCCAACTTAACAACACCCGACTTACAGATGACCCTTAGTTACAAACGCACGTCTAGATGGTGGTAATTTACTGTACTTTAGCCTAAGGCTACAATGATCAGTACTACAAGTTATCACAGGTATCTGTAATCAAGATTTATTGTTACAGTATATACTCCCCGACCCGAGTATAAGCCGAACCGAGTATAAGCCGAGACCCCTAATTTTGACACAAAAAACTGGAAAAACCTATTGACTTATGTATAAGCTGAGGGTGGGAAATGCATTGGTCACAGCCCCCCCAGTATATAGCCTGCCAGCCCCCTGGAGTATATAGCCAGCCAGCCCCCTGGAGTATATAGCCAGCCAGCCCCCTGAAGTATATAGCCAGCCAGCCCCTGTAGTATGTAGCCAGCCCCATCAAGTAAATAGCCTGCCAGCCCCCTAGAGTATATAGGCTGCCTGCCTGCCCCCTAGAGTATATATTCTGCCTGCCCCCTCGAGTCTATAGCCTTCCAGCCACTCCCGGTCCGTCGCAGGCACCATGAAGTCAGCCGCACACTGACATCATAGTGTGTGCCGATGCGGCTGACGTCACGAAGACTGTGACGTACCAGGACCCGATGTCGGAGCCACAATGGATGCTGAGGAGCGTCAGAAGGTGAGTTCACTTTTTGTTTTTTTTCCTTGACTTGAGTATAAGCCGAGTTAGGGTTTTTAAGCACATTTTTTGTGCTGAAAAACTAGGTTTCTACAAAATCCAATTGTCAGAGAGACCAAAAAAATGTTTGACTAGGGTTACAATTAGGAACTATAAAGTTCCCACTTACATAGAAACTCAACTTAAGGACCAATTTGGCATGCTTTGTAATCTGTAGGCGCTATATAAGTAATCCATCTTCCCTGACATGGATTACTCAGATTACTGCTCCCTTCCCTGTCACAGTTTGTTCTGCTCTGTTATCTTGGCATTCACTGGGTCCTAATGTGCGCCCACCACATTCACAGATTTAGGTTACTAGCACAGTGCCATATGCTTTAGCGGCCATAGCCTGCGCAGGGACATAGCAGTGCGCTGGAGAAGAGGAGGGGTGAGAACTGCTCACCCATCCCCTCTCCATTGTGATGTATGGTGCACAGCCATACAAACAGTGAAAGATGTATGCTCTATCTTTTCCCTGTGCATGGTATGGTATGGTGCCACACGTATGTGGTCACTGTGCAGGGCACTATGGGAATGTATATCCGCCCGCAAACTTGCAGCTGGATATACGTCTCCACAATGACCGTGTGAAAGGGGCCTTAAAAGGTCAATGTCACAAATTTCATTAGTTTTTTTTAGTATTTCCATAAATTGGAACCCATTAACCATCACAGTGGCCCCTTATTCTAAGGATATGTGTCTTTAAGAGATGAGCAGGCTACTTGTTTCATATACATAAAAAGACTATGTTCAACCAGCAAAGAGGCAAACAAGTAGAAATCAATAAATAAATATTAAAACAACTATAATCCATCCAAAAATCTTGTATATTTCTATAATTATAACGGGAAGGCGACTTTAATTCACCATTTATTGTCCCAAATGGGTTCAGGATTCCTTTTGTAGAAATGATGGGGTTTACTTCCTTCCCTGTATATAGCACATGGCTTGTATTTTTAGAAACACAGATAATATGTTCTCCTTTCTTAATTTGAATTGGCCCCATAGAGCTTTAATGTGGGAAGCTTTGAAATGTGTTGTCATGTGCAGCTGACTGAGGGAAAGGCTCTGAATTCTGGGAGCTGGAATTAATTACGTTCTTCAAGTGAAAATAGAAAAGTACAAACTAAAGATAAATAATTGTTACGTTTTTGCTTCACCAAATGGAATTAGAGTCTACAAGAGATTGCCAAATGATTGCTATAAAGATAGACAAAAAGATAGATGGATGGATAGATGGATAGATGTTAGATAGATATTACTCAGTAGATAGATAGAAAGAAAGAAAGACCGACAGTTAGATAGATAGATAGATAGATGGATAGATAGATGAATAGATATAAAGAAAGACAGATCGATAGATAGGTAGGTAGATAGCTAGACCACTGCACCATCGCGGACAATGACACAAGCCAACACCTGGGACCAGAATCTAAATGGCACCCGGTTTTCACCGTAGCCCGGCAAAGCGGGTTGGACTTGCTACAATTTGGTACCACTAGGTCGTTCCACACTTTGACTTTGGTGGCAGCCAAGGCGAGTTACAGGGAAGGCAGGGAAGTTTGTGGTTGGGGAAAGGCTGGAGGTCAAGACAGGCAGCGGAGGAGCAAGTCCGGGTTCACAACTGGGAATCCAATCACAGGCACGAGGCACAAGACAAAGCTTTCTCAACGGCAAAGAGCACGAAGTTCTGACGGGGAATGCTGGGAAGAGCCTGCTTTTAACTAATTCTGGGAAGTGAGCAGCGCCAATCAGGGGTGCGCTGGCCCTTTAAATTTGCAAGCGCTGGCGTGCGCGCCCCCAGCTCCTGGGAAGCCAGGATGGGAGCAGGAGGGTGGAAAGGTGAGTAAAGCCAGGAGGATCAGGTGCCGCGGAGAGGGGCACTGGTGCACCTGCGACCCGGGATGTGGGTCGCAGGAGCTCCCGTGACAGTTAGACGGTAGATAGGTACATATATGGTTAAAATTCCAGAACTCCCAACAATTGAAATAAAAATTGCTCCTTATTTATTCCATGCCAAGCGATAGAGATGTTTCGGTTATATTTGAGCCTTTTTCAAGCAATGAGTGGTTTGTGGCCTGAAAAAATGACAGCAATGTAATGCTTGGAGCTAGAAGCCGATGGCTCTGCTTCTATTTACAGGTTTTATTTACTTCAATTGTATCTTGACCTTGCAAGTGGGCTTCCAGCTCCATTCTTTATGTCATGCCCCAGACTGATCACATATTAAAAAAAACGAAAGACCATCAATAATATTTGTAGATTTTCACAAAATCACGTTCTCTTTGTTGTCTCTCTCTCTATTCGGTAAATGTTCCCACTTGTAACTATGCCTCGAAAACTGTGTTGTATCCATGATAAGTGACAATTTCTAGTATAAGTCTCACATCAAGCATTAGAAATGAGGTCAAATATTCTAAATATTATTAGATATTTCTGAAAGTTTTCTATACACCCATTTTTGTCCCGAAAATATGCGCCTATGAACAAAAGATGGGACATGACACAGAGCTAACTACCATTTTCATTAAACCGAGTCTAGAAAAATTGACCAAGAATTATGAGACAGTTTACATGATATGTCTCAGTCTTCCAAGTTTTTTTTACACAGCGATACTATTGATACTTGACCTTGGTGGAATAAATGTTGGTGGTAACCTTCACGAGGTCAAAGTTAGAAACAATTATGGATACCTTATTATTTTAACACTTAGATAAGCCCTGGGGCCAGAATATGAAATATATCTCTAGAGACCCAAGGCGTATTGTTCAGGTTCACAGAAATGTAAATGAATGTTACGAGCTTCTTTACGGTCGGCTTCAGTCTAACATTCGGCTATTTTACCTTCCAGTGAATTTTCGCATATACTTAAATTGGACAGATTTCTAATTTGGCCCGTACTTCAGTGAAACCAAAGAAATTCTACAAGTGTTGTTCTTGGCCTACACCGTCCTACATTAAGCTTTCAGAATGTACCTCTTAAGACCTCGCTCTTAGAAAAACCAAATCTTTAAAGAGTATATACTGCCAATTAACATTCATACGGCCGCATGATTTTTCTCTAATGTAATAAAAGTCTCATTATAAACACAGAAAAACAACTTGTGCCGCTGAGATGTTTACATACGACCATGTGATGGACGGGAATAATGGCGACATCAATCACGTCCGCTTATTTACAATGCAACGGGAATATAGGCTCCGTCTCCTGATTGCATCTCACCCCATTGAATAGCTGCTATTGAAACCAAACAATACCAAGAACAACATTGACTAAAGAAATAGGGCATTCAAGCCTGGAAAAGGGAGCCAGAATTATTTTTCTTTCGATAATTAGATTATCTACATTTAACGGAAACTTCAATGCAGAATACATTATATTGTACATTAGTAACTGGACTTCACATCTTTATGGCTACAGCAAGGAAACACGAAACACATGGCGTGCAAAAGTCTTCATCATTGAGTTGGAAACCATGTTATATCACCATTAGCATTTATGAAATTAAAGGGTATGATAATGTGGGTCCACAGGGTTTTAAGTAAAATTTTTAATAAAGTTGACATCCCTAACTTTTGACCTCTGCTTCTCCCCCGTAACCAACATCTGCAAGTTTTTCCACTGATGATAGGTGACGTTGTACTAGAACGTTTGTCATGTTAAAAGTACCTAGGTGTGGCACTAGATAAGAATTTAAATTGACATCATCATGAATCGAGTAAACAAGATGGCAGCTGGGAGACTTTTTTGCTTGTGTTCCAGGGATGTCTTTAATATGAATCAGACCTTATTGACTGACTTCTATCAGTCTACAATTATCACCTCCATGGTTTATTTTTTTATGTGGCCGCCTAATAGGACCCATGTTTCAGTAAATGAAGACAACAAATGGAGGAAGGTTATTAAAAAGCAGGTGCCAGCTTAGGCCTCATGCACACAACCGTTATGGGGGCGGTGATCTGGCCATAAAATTTGTGGCCAGACCATGACACCCATAGAGGTATAAGGCACATGGTTAAGGTGCAGTGAGAACTTAGTGTCTCACCACACCACGAACTAGATAGGTGGACACTGTTTGGTTTTCTATGGAGAGAGAAGGGGTGAGGGGCACTCCTCCCTCCTGCACCTGGCCACATGCTTGGCCGAGTTAAGGCTCGACAATCACGCATGTATAAGAGGCATTAAGTGGTGGAACACTGTTCTGTAGGAGCACATGGTCTTGAAATGTAAAAGTATCTTTAATAATGAACATCACCCTATGAACTCGTGGCTACATATACAGTGTGCTTAGTGGGTGGTTCCAGGTCCAGAACCAGCCTATTATATTTATTCAAGCATATCTTCATCTTATTTTTGCTATTTTATTCTTTAAGTCTTACCACTTTTACTATGCCTTGTCTTTACATTTTTTTTATTGTATTGTCTGTGTTATTAGTATTATGTTACTTTTTGTTATATGTTGCAGTTTGACTAAATATTATCCCATCAGGCATAATAAACATTATATTATTTTATTTTCCATTCAGCCCATTTATTTTGTTACATATGGCACAGGAACTTTCAGAAAGTATTCAAAACAGTTAAAGGAATTGTCCAGAAATTTATATTGACCGATATGTCCACCAACGTCTGATTAATGAGGGTCCAAATCATGGACCCCGCACCGATCATCAGTTCAACTCAGCCTAAAAACTTCACATATTCTGCACATTTTCTGCAATGGTCAAATATCATTATTGCTGGCCCAACTCTGACACTAACAGCTTGTGAACACTAAACATTTATTTCTTCTTTGGGTTTATTCTGGGCCGAATAAGACAATAGGTGTGGGCTCCCTGCAATCCTGGGAATAGGCTAAATTCCTTATCAACTCCTAAAAAACATGTACTGTAATACGATAGTGTACAGGTCTGCCTGATTTGTTAACAAACCCCACCAATTTCTGTAAAATTTTCTTTAGAAACTTTGCTTACTATCTTATCAGTAATTTGACGATTTTAATATAACTGCAGCTTAAATGAAGAAAATGACAAGAAACAACAATATATAATCAACAAAAAATCTACAAAAAATGGGCAAGGATTGGCGTCCTCGTGGAGTTATTTGTGATATGCGCATTTTTTATCTACATATGTGAGTAGAACTGGAAATAAAAGTTTTAAAAGTTTGAAACTGTCTACACTATGTCTGGATATGTCTCTTATATGCAGTGAGTGGAGGAGACTAGGACAGGAGTGAAAATATTGACGGTTTCTGGTCTGAATGGTGACTTATCCCTGAAAGTGATCCCTTGTGTTTGGTGCACAAATAAGGAGGAAACCTGCATGGATCGTCTTTTTCGTTTCTTCTACTGGAATATATAATCAAACTTAAAGACATTATATTACATTTATTGCATATATAGTGGACATGAATAATTACATCATCAAATCTTATTGGCCGGTTATAAAAACAAACTTAAAACTTTTTTTATCCTGCTTCCTAAAAACAACAAGACTGTAAAAGCAATTACATCACCAGCGTATTATATACATACACAACAGTCCAGTCCTTGGTATCTAATGTATTGGTGATCCAAGTTCCTGGTATGCAATTTCCATTACACAGCAGAAAAGCATGAGCGTGATTTCCAGTATAGCATGTCCCATGAAATCTTATGCCGTTCACAGTCCGGGGAGTTGGAAATGATTTACTGGAACCTCTACTCTAGATTGTCTGTCAATGATATAACCAAGTGCTCGGGCTGACGGGTGCTGAACGAAAAACACCTGTGAATGTCATTGATTGTATAAAACAGAAGTTCCATAGTTCTATTGATAGGAGGTCACTCATGGCTCAGAGACTGGGGATGTGGGGTTACAAATGGGATATCGAAGCCTAGGAATTTCTGAGATTTATAAGACAAAAAGACTCAAGGAATGAGCAAATACTGTAATAATTATAGGTTGTGCCTCAAGAAAGTCACTCATCTTCTATCCATCAAGGCAATGCTGGCACCTATGGCACGTAAGTCAGAGGTGGCACTCAGAGCCCTCTCAGTGGGCACCAAAGCCATACCCCAGGTAAAGAGTTCACCAGGCAGGACTCAAAGAATCTTCCTACAGCCCTAGGCAATTTAAAATATACTGTTTTCAGCACTAATTTAAAGCTACACGTCCTTGGCTGCTTGGGACTGTAGGAAGAGTGAGGTGTGGACAGGGCCGGATTATCATTGTAGGTCCTGCTACTGGACCCATAAATATTCCTGTACAGAGGGACCTTGGAGCAAAGCTACAATGATTCCGAATTTGGCCTCTTTCTTTAAACTGTGTTGCTGTTCTTAGGAGGTTGATTCGATGGAAACCGGGTAATAGCAGGGAGCAATAAGTTATTGCTTAAATTGCTGGGTTGGTTCTTTGCGTTAAATAAGTGGTTTCTGGTTGCAGTTTGGGCACTTGGTCTCTAAAAGGTTCACCAACACTGGGATAGGGGATGCATTTCTGATTTCATGTGATTTAAATGGAAGGAACCCAGCAATTGGGAGACATTGTAGAAGTTCTAGTGAAGATCCAGAGAAGTAAATGTAGCAAATTTAAAGAAATACCCTGGTTTATCATTGTTAAGTTGCTGGAGACACCTCATCGATTAGACAATTGTGGATAGGGGATAAGTCATCATTTTGACACAACCTCAAGAGTGCTCTGACGTGAAGAACTTTGAAGGTATCACCTTACATAGTCATCACTTTTTAAAATAAGGGCAATTTAGCACTGAACACTCCAGGTCCAGCTTATGGAAACTTTTCTTTCCAGATGAACCTTGAATAACTGTTGAAGTGGTCAGAATGAAGACCACTGGTAATGGAACAATCCTAAATTTGTCTCTCGTTCAGTGTTGATACAAGTAGTAAAGTGACCAGGAAGGGTTTTCTGCAATCAGAGGGGCCATGAATTATGTAATGGACCATGTAGTTTTGATGCAATAGCTTAGACATGATGGGGCTCATTTACTAAGGGTCCATGGAGAGCATTTTCGAAGAAGGTGAACTCTGGTGGACCTCGACGGGAAGCGACGGATGCAGGAACTCGGGCGCATCAGCTATTTGAATCGTGCCGGACTTCATTTTCGTCGGACCATCCGGATCGCGGATTTGCCCCAATATGTTTACTGCTTCTATAGCTTCAATACTACATCTTTGTAGGAGGGAGTTTACTTTTTCAGACTTATGGTTAATTTTTGCAATGCATAATTTGTGGAAGTTAGAACCATGAAGAAAGAGAACAAGGGGCTAATCTAAGCTCCAGCTTCCTCTCTAGAGCCTCACAGGGTGCTTATTTAAAAAGACTCTAACACAAATTTTTCAACCCACAGGTAGGGTATGAAAAGTCCCTTTGAGAGTTCCCTCTTTTATGTGGAATCTTACCCATTTATCTATGAAAAATCACCTCCAAAATCATGTGCTATTGAGAAGAGTCAAATATTACCTAAGCTGAGTCAATTGTAGTGGCTACAGTGGGGTATCATTTCATACGTCCCTATTTTTGGTTCTTTAGCATTTAGGGACATGCTTTTGGTGTTATAAAGTTTAGAATCTCTTGTTTTAGATTTAATTTTTTCTTTCATATGACACCAAAAACAAGTTTATAGTTACTAAAGAACTGAAGATGAGGGTCATCTGAAGCAACTCCCTCACTGTACCCTCTAAATTTGGCTCATCTCAGGAAAATTTAACTTGATTTCAGAGAAGATTTTTATAGCTAAATGGGTGAATGGGTGAAACTGTGCAAAAAAGAAGAAATTCTTGAAAGGACATTTCATATCTGGGGAAATCTGGTGACAGGTTCACTGTAAAAGCAAAGAAGTTTTAATTTACATCTCGTTGTGAATTAAATAGTCATTTGTCCCCAGAAGATGAATTTGCACGTCAAGTAGCCAACTAGAAAAAAAAATATCCTACCATTACGCTTTGATTTTCTCCAGAAACAACTCATTATACACAACTTTTGCCGTACTGGTTTTTGTAAGCAGCCATGATTTCATAGTCTATCACTCATCCCTTTAAAGGTGCAGTGCAAAAAAAGGACCCAACATGATTTATCCCCTTAACTTGTTTCTAGGAAATTGTAGGCCCATTCATTATAGGGGGACTGTCGATAGATTTCATGGGCACATTTGTTTCATGTGTGACATTCAGAAAAGGTTAAAGTAATAAGCTATAAAATATGTTATTCCATCTGTGACTTAAATTTATACGCTACAAGGCTGAACTGTAAGCTGATGGCGATCTGGTTCTTTAAGCTTAACCATTACAAAGACGGGAACAGATGTTCACGGAGGCCCGTACAAAGACAAGAATGCCACATGTGAATGGGGACCTCTGCAGTCTTTACCATAACAGTACGAGAACTATACAATTACACAATCTATGCTTAGGATGAGAAAGATAAAGTAGCTAAAAAGTATATAAATGTGTCTAAACATAAACCTCAGCAGCTATTGCACTTCATTCTATGACTTGTATTGATCTCTAAAGTCACAATTTGGGGGAGATTTTTCACTACTTCTCTTCTAAATGTTAGAACAAAAAAGTCAAATTTTTTTTTGCAATGCAGTTTTTTTTTGCACACTTCTTTGAGACATTTCCACATTTGCACCACAACTCGTGATGCACTGTTTTTCAATGGATTCATATTTATCTAATAAATCCAGCTGTTTAGACTAAAGTTAGACATTAGATTGCTGCATGTTCTTTAACGTAGACCAGATAGGGGAAAGAGGAGCTTTACATTCACCTTTGGCCACAGTGTGATCCTGTGTTATCTGCCTCAAGTTTTATATATAATAATGGCAAAAATCACAACAGCAATAATAATAATAGAATAATAATATGTTTTTCATATCTTTATAGCGTTTTTCATCATTTTAGAATTTTCTTCTGAGATGACACGAAGATTTCGGACTTAGACCAATGGGCCAATTTGAAGGAAGATGTTTTTGGCTTGTTCTCTAACATAGGTGACTTTTATAGACCAGAAAGGGGGAAAGAGCAGCTTTACATGACCACAGAATGATCCTGTGTTATCCACCTCAAGCTTTATATATAGAAATAAATATTATTATAATAATTATTATCAATAATGATAATAATATTAATAGCAATGAATAAGTAATTAAACAGTTAAAATGTGAACTAGCCTTATGATTAACTATTATTATTATTATTATTTATTAATTAGTATTAATATTATTATTATTGATAATAATTATACTAATAATAATTTCTATATATATAAAGCTTGAGGTGGATCATTCTTTGGCCATAGGTGAATGTAAAGCTGCTCTTTCCCCCTTTTTGTTATTATCAATAATAATAATAATAATAATACATATAATTATTATTATTATTATTGTTATTATTAACATTATAATTACTATCAATAATAATAATTAATCAAAAAGCTAGTTCCCATTTCAACAGTTTAATATGTTTTTTGCATCAGTTATAGTGAGCCAAAACCAAGAGTGGAAATGACATAGAGATGAGGTATATTGGGAAGATTTGCACTTGTTCTGGGAATTTTAACTTATGAAAACGTATCCAAAAAACTGATGAACTGGCAAAAATTAATGGTGCTCTATTTTAACAATCAGTTAGAAGAGTTGATGCCATGTATGTACATATAAGACCACAGAGGCTGGAATAACCATGTGGATGAAAATGAAGAATGGTGAGGATGGGTCAGTAACAAATTGGCAACTAAGCTGGATTGGCAGTGAATTTAAAGAGAACCACTCAACAACCCAATCACATAGATTTGGCCAAGAAGATGAAGTCCCATGCGTCGTAAACTCCAGAAATTTCCCGACCTGATGGTGATGCTTATTAATGTGCAACTTAGCATCATTGTAATATCAAGTGAACATTTCCTTGACCAAACTCACAGAAAGAATAAGGCACTGTCCAAATAATCTTGGAGTTGCAGGTGGAGGTGATGAATTTAGGCAAGAGAGGACATACCTGACCACATAGCCACCCCCATACTGCACCTACATGCTTATCTGTCTATTAATAACATGATAATTCCTATCTTTTCCTATCTCAGATTTTGGAAACTTCATATACAAGGACACATGTTTAGTTTAAATATTAGTTAAATGTTAAATATCATGGTTCAAGCATGGAACAGCCATGGTGGTCCACAGTTGTCATATATAACACTTTAGAAAATTCATGACTTGTGTGTTGAGAAATCTTAATACTAATTCATATCCAAATGACTATGACGGTGTACTATGTACTTTGTGAGATCCAGTGCACCATATCTTGACCAGGTGGAGGTGATGAATCTAGGCAAGAGAGGGCACACCTGATCACACAGCCACACCCATAGTGCACCTACAGGCTTATTTGCACAATAATAACACTGATCATTGCATATTTCCTCTCGAAAGTCAAAATCCTAATGTTGGATACGTCATCTACAAAGTCCTATGTTTAGTTTATATATGTATGTCACCTGGATGCTGATAGGATCCCGTTAATTGGTTATTTTACTTTTCTATCAAATTCCCTGCTTTCTCATATCCTTGGAATGTACCTCCTTAAGGGAAATCTGTTAACTTCTTAGCTAATATTAAGAGCTTTTCTTAATGTACGGTCATCTCCATCCATTTGATCTGTCTCACTAGGTAAATCGGGGGTCAAGGAGCTTGAGGTTGTTACACGGGTGTTGAAGTAAATCTTGCAACATTGATGAAACCTTGTTTTGTTCTATTTTGTTGTATTTCCTGTTTGTATGTGTCAGGAAACTTTATTGTTTTACATCAATGATGTTCCTCAGATAAAATGACAGGTTTTTTTTTGCATACCTTTAAACTCAAATCCATCTTGAAAAACATTAAAATCTACAATAGAATCTCTCTAACGATATGTAATTGTCTACAAACCAGAAAATGCACTTTGAAGTCAGATGTTATTCATAGTAAGTGACATTTAAATTGCTCTTACATCATTGTGCTTTTATATGAGCTATTGCTTCTTTTTGACTTTCTTGTGTAAAAAATGTAGGCAAAGTGATTGTCGGGGCAAGTCCTTGACTTGTTCTATTCTGTACCGCTCATCCAACTCCATAAGCAATTTATAAGTGAAATGATAGGACTCTGCACATATGTTATTCATTGATACTATGGGTCCTGAAGGAGATTTCATCAAGTCTTACTGAAAGGATCTGGACACATAAAAAGATTTATTACAGTAAACAACATTTTTTGGATTTACATTATATTACTTTTTGGTCTTGATGCAAATAACTTATGGCTATTTTAAATCTAAAGTTTCTTATATTCTTCAACAATTCTTAGATGACCTTGGAGGATCGCAGTCTAGTGGTGATTATTGTGGAATTTAGAAGAAATAGTACATATGAAGTTACTGTACAATAAAAAAAACTGTTTATTAAAGGAGTTGTCCAAACTTTGGAAGTTATCCCCAATTCAGAGTTAGGGAAAAACTTGCTAATCTGGGAGGGCTTTGGCAGTTGGGACCCCAACCAATCAAGAATAGTAGACCCCCAATAATAAGGAGAACAGGGATGAAATGGCAGGCCGACCCATGGGGTCCCTGCTCTTCGACCATCACCGAGTAGGAAGTTGTCCTCTATTTTGTGGATTGGAGATAATTTATGAAGTTGGGCAACCCCTTTAAAAGTTTTAGAGTGACTTATCAATTGAAAACTCTATTCTTTCCATACAAGTCTTTTGAGCAATGTCAATGCAATAAGAAAGAGAAAGCATGTGTTACATAGCCAAAGAACACAATTTTATTTAAATAATCAACAAAGACATAGAACAACAAACATCCAAAGAGCAGAAAATAAAAACATTTAAAAAGGATGCAGGACTATGCATCCATGTTGGAAAATCACCTGGAGCCTGACACCTGATACTATCAGGTCCTCCAGACCTGAGCCCCCCACCCAAAAGAAAAAATCCCACAAACTGGTAAAAATGTATAATTGCCGGGTGGCCGGGTATGTAGGTATGTGAGCTGCAGTGGGGTTCCCACTAGCAGTAGGCTCAGCATAGAGGGATGGAAGTCTGTGCACAATGGTGCAGAAATGGTCCTGCTGAGTCGTGGAGTGCACAAAGTGACCCTGATCACATACCACCCAAAATAATGTGCCAATACCTGGAAATTACCAGAGAGTGTGGGATGCGGGTGAGGGCTCAGGAGGGGTCGCCCCACGCGTTCCGCCGCTAACTGCAGCTTCCTCAGTTTTCATACATTTTGAGCAATGTCAATCAATAGATTACCAGAGTATCCTCCAGTGGGCCCAGGCTCTAACTCAGAATAATGACCCCCAAGATCCAGTAGAAATTAAACCCATTTGGAAGTTACTAGGGGCAATCACTTGACTCTAAGGTCTATATCTTATGTGGATGTGGATTGTTGGATTCTATTCATGATACATAAATAAGGATTCATGAATGAAGGGTGGATCCTCAAGATCACTACATTTGATGGGGCCATTATACCAAACACTGTAGAACAATATCAATATCAACAAAATTGATAGTTTTGTGAAATTACCCCTCTGAATTAGGATCTACTGTTGACAAATTAGCACAAGTACATCAGCTAAAATCCCCTTTGTAATCATTTGTATGGCCAGAAAACACTTTACGAGGTGATTTTTACTACGGTGACCACTACAGGAGAAATATTTGTAACTCAAATAATTCAAGGGGCTCTACCAATTTTAATTGTTATCCCCTATTGACAGGATATTGGATAACATTCTGATTGGAGGAAGTCAAACTGCTGGCATCCCCATCAACCAAAATGATTGGAGTCCCATTCTCTCTAATCGATAGACCGACATGTCAAAGATGTGTTCTGCTTCTCCATTCAATAGCATGGAAACAGCCTAAGTTTCCAAGCCCAGCACTCAGGTATCATAAACAATGAATGGGGTACAGGAGATACCCAACAATTTGGAATTTCTGATGCCCCTATAGTATTGAATGGAGTGGCAGAACCCAGATTTGATCATTCGCTCCCATAATTAGTAAGTAATGAACCCCTATTCTCATGATGGGTGGGGGTTCCAGCAGTCGGACCCCTACCAATCACACTGCCATCGGATCTATATAATAAGGTATCTGTACAAAGGCCCTCAACAGTTGAATGTATATGACCTTTTATAGAATTTAGATGTTTCCTTTTTGGAAAGATTAAACAATGTAATTAAATTACAGAATTTAATTTCTCTGTTGATTAAGCACCAAGAAAAACTAGAAACTGATCAGTTCTACCCACAAGCCATGAAACTTAGATTTTTATCAACAACAAAAACATAAAAGCTCAATTTCTGTCCCCGGAAATTAAGGCCAAGTGGTCATGGCATTTGGCCACTATAAACTATTAACTACACCCTTGACTATTAAATCATTGATATTCTTGTGTTTTGGCACTGACAATGAAGGCAATAAAATATGTTTTATGTTATAATTCTGATAAAACCCTAATGTTGTTTATTGATATAACAAACCCAAGAATAATAATGTCAGCAGGGTTAAGACACACAGACCCCTCTATCGGCGTCATGACACACCGCCGCTAATTTGAGAACAAAATTAGTTCAAGTATCATTTCAATGTTCTCGTCTACTGATGTTTTTCTAGTCTGATTATGTAAAATAAATCAAGTCTTAAAAGAAGTATTTTAAAAAAAATCTAGAAAAAAAATCTGCCATGCTTATTTAAGATATAAAAAAATTATTACGCACCAGTTTGTGAATTTATTGCAGAGCCCAGTTTACAGATTGTGGATTATGCCAGCAGTCCAGTTTGGTTTGGCTCATGAGAAACTCAAAGTTATTACTTCAACTTAATAAATTCACTTGACAGTTTCTAAATGCGCAATCGGCTTCTGTTCCAAGCCATCCTGATAAGATTACAGTGAAAGGGTGAATGGAAAGTTTTACAGACACTGAGGAGTTTTCCTATTCCTAGCTGATCAGAAAATACAACTCTTCTTCCACCACTCAACCTCGAGGTGAAGTAGTTGTAGTTGCGATCACACAAGGAATGTGGAGCATTGGTAAGTGTTATTTCTTCAGAATTTTTATAAATACAATACAATAATTATAAGTATAATAACTGCACCATATATTCCCCTATATGTGTCTGATATGGTCTCATACTGGGGGCCTGATATGGAAATTTGCTACTAGAAGAATAAGTTACTACTTCTTGAGAATAAAGAAGCGGACATGTTGAAACAAAATATGCCCAGTCTTCTCAGGTGTGCGTTATTACAAACCCCATCATTATTGTGTTCAGTCACCTTTACTTTAACTCCCTTCAAGATACGGTATAGTTAGACTAAAATCTACATACGATATTTCATAGACTTTTGCATTATGTATTTATCAGTTCAGTATCAGTATTCTGGCTTACAAGCCATGAAATAATTGTAAATCCTTGTGAGCCAGTAAGAATTGTGCTTACTTCCCTCTTTAGGCCACCTCTAGGCTAAGTGGGCATGGAGGGGGTGTGCCCAGAAGCGGATTGGCCATCACCTAGAGTTTCTGCCCTGTGCCTGCATGTTCGCTATAGTCCACTACCAATCTAGCCTGACCAGTTGCCAGTAATAGCACAATTGTATGCCAGCGTAGCCAACCACCTGATACAGCAGGAGGTTGGAGACTCCAAATGTATCCGGAGCATCAGAGGGGTGGGGCTTTTATCATAATTCAGCACACATTGTGCCATCATATGAAAAATATCCTCCTAGAAGTCTATGTTTGCCTGTGGAACTATATACTTTATAATATGTGGCCTTAGTCCCCCATGTATAACTATGATTTTGAAAACCTGAGTCCCTGAGCAGTGTTTCGTCAAAGGAAATATGGTCAACATATAGATTGTATTTTACAGACAAATAATCCCATTTGAAAACGGTCTTACGTGTTCAGTAGATAAATATCTTCTAAACTTTAGTGCCCCAGGGATAAAAACTACTCTAGGTATTTTTTATTCTTGTGAGAGGCTAGAGGTCTACAGAGACAAGTGCTGCACATTAGAACCCATCACGTGGCATGAACTCAATGTCTCGTAGGAATGCATTGAGATATGCATTGCTTGTTAGTTACAGGTTCATAACATACAGGCTGAGAATAGATGCATTGTGCTCAGGATTTGACCATTACAATAAAAGTCTCACCTATAGGAAACCAATATAACTTTTGTGACTGTCATGCGTGATTTCCCATCCTGTAATAACAATTGTATACAGGTTGTATCCTGCTTCCTTAAGACCTGCTTCACAAGTTTCTTTGTAGCTCTAGACATAAATTCTTATGTAGGTATTATCTAACACTCCACAAACATATGTTCCCACTAATATGAACAAAACTTTGTATGTGTAGAGCCCTTGGAGCTACTTGGGTGCAAAGTCAAGTCTACAACTAGGCAACAGAAGGTCCACCCAAAGCTTCATCAATAGGTGGACACTCGTCTTTGGTAACTTGTTAACTTTCAATTTGGATTACATTATGGAAATGCACTTATAGTGGGAACAGTGGGGGATATTTGGTCAACTAAATACCCTAAAGATTTTTGGAATGTTGCAAACTAAAGAGTGGTCAAAAGTGAAGATAGTTAACAAATATACGGTAAAAATAACACAACCATTAAATAAGAAAAGAAAAGAAAATAATTTAGATAAAATATTGTTCACTTACTAGCTACTTCAAGAGACGCATTGTGACTGACTGCTTCTCCCAGGTAATTCCGTGCAACACAGACATAGACCCCTTCATCCGGTCTGCTTTTGCGTCCATGGACAATACGTAAAAAAAATAGAGATCCACTGGGTAATAGCATTCGATGGGAGCGCGGGTCATCTTTGTCAGTTTCTACCCTTTCACCTCCTTTGTACCACTCGATTGATGGAGCTGGCCTCCCTTCTGCCTTACAGTTTAGTGTAGCTGGTTCACCTTTTGAGACTATGAGATCCGATGGATGTTCCATAATACGAGGTGGGAAATCTTCCTGGCGCAGACGAGAACCTACAATGGAAAGCAAAAATTTGGATGAGGGATTGAAAGATTGAATGGAAATTGAAAGAAATCTTCAGCAAAGTATTCAAATCTAGTTATCAAATACAATTTTGATTTATCTATTAGAAGGTAAATTAATCTACAGTTATTAGTTCAGAATAACCCAACATTGCTGAAAGGGCCCTTCAGAGAAAAAAAGTAGCAAATCTACTTGGGGGCATAGCATATTAAACACTTCATTCCGAAAACAGATATCTATTGTATGACCAGATTTGGAGCTGGATGCCTTCAGTTCACCAGCTCTTAGGGCCCACCACTATACAGCTATATTCAAGTATTACCAATTCAAAAATCCTAAAAACATTGCTGGCACACATTTGTTTCATTAGAAGCGTCCTTGCCCTTGCTTTGGACTCTTATAGTCTTAGGGGTCCTGCCAATAACATGCTGACTGGCTCTTGCCTTGAACTTCAGGCATATAAAGTAGTTTCTATTAAATCCCTTCCTCATCCAATCACTTTACTTCCTTTGTTGAACTTGATGATGATGTTCAACTGTATTAAATATGCAACTATGTAACATTACAGCTTGGAGACCCAATATTGAGAAGGCATTGAGAAGCTATTAGGACTAGACACTGTATCTAGATCATCTCAGCCAACCAATGCTTCTACAGTATACAAAAATAAATTGGGGAGTTTGATACATATGTCTAGACATATTATTATTAAACCAAAGCATTGGATCATCAAGGTGATATTTGGTGAGTATGTGTATGAAGTATATTGAGGGTACCGCTCATCCAGAAGTTAGGGTCCACCTAGCTGAGAGACCCAATAGTTTATTTGCCTATACACCCGTGCACCAGTCGGGTGATGGAACAGTGTTCAGTCTGGGATTGTTTTTATAAAATTAGCATGCTTGTGTAATGGTGGACTGAATATCTGATCATACTAGGCCCTACACCTTGAATGCTTAGCAATCCCTATTCCTTAAGTTCTCGGTATCTGAGAAGGACCCAAAGCCTCTGACACATAAGAAGACACCAGTTTCACATGTTTTGTACACGGGTCTAGGAGCTTCAAGTGGTGCCTCCTTATTGTCTCGGGATTAACAAAACTAGATAATGTATCAAGTACAGTATTTCCATCAACGACATTCTGTAATTTGACCTCGGATTGAGAATCTTGAGAAAAGTGGTGGAAATGAAAAGGCACCAAAGATCTAAAATTCTCCTGATTGGCAGATACTCTACATTAGCAGGAATGCCAGTGACATATTTCCCTGAGGGTTGTAATGACCTTGACGAGTGAATTATAATCTTCCCCTTTATGTAAAAGTTATTAAAAAAACATTGTAAATGCACTTGAGGCAGGATTTGTAAGCCCTATTAAATGTGCATTTGGTTGAACAAGAGACCATCTATTACTGGAATATTATATAAATCCTGCAATCAACACCAATCCTATCATTTTCTTGTCAAACATGCTCTACGCTGAAGAATATTTGTCAAAAATCCCAACTCGGCACCCATTAATTATCTGAAGGATCTTGTCTTTGGACCAATCGTTTTATACGTCTTCTGACAAAATATTCTTTGCATTTGAAACAAGTGTTTTGAGACTGAGAAGCTTCGAAGAGATACAGATTTTCCCGCAGTTCTCCATTAGTAAATAATACATCGTAATCTATACGGATAAGTCCTTTCTTTCTATGCACGTATGAGATGGATTGAATTTCTTCTCAGCATTAATAACTGACAAGGTGTGTCATATTTACTAGACGATAAGCAGATGTAACCAGAAAGGAGAAATGCCTACAGCTAATCATAGGAAATGCACATCCAGACACTTTAAAGAGGACCTGTCACCTAGATGTCATCTCTAGGATGTTATGGGAAAGTCAGTCTAAATTCCGAATAGCATTGGAGGTAAGTTGAAATATGGGTGCATATGAAGTTAAAACATCAATAAAGACCTAAAATTCTACATACAGAAAGATATATTACATCAATGAGGCATACTGATTGTATTGGCCATATTTGTGATATGAATGTTGGCCAAACCCAACATGTCTGGGGATTGTCATGACTCCCGACAGATGTTGGTGGAAAAGAAGGTTTAGACATACAATGTCGGATTGGATTTCCTTAGGTCCACCAGAGAAAATAAATCTGGGGACCCATTCTTCATTATCCCCCAGGAAATATACATTAACACCCTTCAAATTGTGTTGTTTTCTGATGGACCTCTGGGGTTCAGTATTGGGTTGAGCCAGGGCCCACCGGAGGATCCTCTGGTAATCTGGTGGGCCAGTCCAACACTGCAGACATATTCAATCCTATGTTATCCAGCTAGAGAATTTGCCACCAGAGATGTGGTAATAGACTAATTTCCCATCCACATTTAGAACATGTGCATACTTGGTTTCTTGTACATGAAGAGGGGAAGATAATAGACCGGTAGACCATTGCACATGCCACAGTCCATAAGCTATAAGTGGTAAAATTGGAAAAGCCCTTTATGGAATGGAATTTGAGAAGTTTCATCCTTATATTGATATACACACCGAGAGTTGAGGGGTTACTGAGAATTACCATACCCAGCTGGAAGGATGGTGGCACTTATTTATTAAAATTAATGCTACAGATGAGGTGATATTCCTCATTATCAGCTCCTGCTTTAATTAGACTATTTATTAAGAGGTTGCAGCTGTATAATAACACCAGGAAACTGGGATTCTGCCGATGTATATGTCATATACATGGTGCTGTCAATAGCTAAAATAATTGTCACAAAATAGATTGTATTGGTATTCTGTGTGTCCAGGATGTTGTCTTAAGTCAGAATAGTATATTATGCTGAAAACATCACAGGGGACATTTATCTTATTTCCCCCTTCTCTGAGCTCTTTATGTGCCTTTTGTGAGTCTATTTTTGTACCTCATTTGTCTTTTTCATTTTGAGCCTTATTAGGCACAATTTTTTAAAAATCACACGATTGCCTTTCCTAAGCATGGTCAGTACTGGCGTTTTATCACGCAATTATTTGTGCCCATATATGAACAAATCAATGTTAAATAAGGTGCAAACGCCTATTGTGGTTGAAACACATGTATATTCCTCTTTTATCATTTAATAAAGGAATTTGAAAAAAAAAATAAGGCGCAAACATCTGAAAACAGGAGACATACAAAGAAAAATTAGGCGCCAACCAAAAGACAGCTACTCGATGAACTGCTGGAAAAAGGTGCAAAAAATTGCGCAAAAACCCAATGTGCTCAAAAAGTCACTAAATACAACCAAAAAAGGCACTTAAGACTAAGATAAATCTGTCCCCACATGTCCTTAGAAGGTCAATGTAAAATATTGATCAAAATTTAAAGCAGACATTCGAAAATAACAGGGGGTGATACTGCCAGCAATTCCACACCAGGTCCTGCCTGTAGTAGAATTGTGCTATATACTGCGCCTGTCTACTCATTTTATAAATGAATAGTGCAGATGATTACAGTAAACCTTGTAATATATTTTATTAAAGAATATGTTACTGTGTCTTTCTTCTTCCTCTGCCTTTCTTTCTATATTATGCAGTTATATCAGCTCTCGGTCCTGTATCCACATTTAGCTGAGTGATAATGAAACTTGATAAAGTTTCTGAAGATTTAACTCCTTAAGGAAGTCACTGTATCCTCTATTCTCCTCAGAGAGATGAATTATCATGGAAAATATTTTCTAGGTTTGGAAAAAGTTAATCATTAGCCTTCTTATCTGTCTGAAGGTTTTCACATACATTGTGTACTACAGTAGAAACAAGCAGAAATAAGGCACAGAGAAGCTGCTTTCTTTAATGAAGTATATTAAAAATGTTCATATTCTATTATTTTTTTGAAAAAAGCTTTATAGGTTTAGTTACACTTTAAAGGAAATCTACCATCAAAATCAAGCATGATAAACCACAGACACTTACTCATAGATCCAGATTGATTCTATGACTCTCATAATCTTCTTATGTTTGTTATACATGGCCTCCTTTCTATTAAAATCAACTTTTAAAATTATGCATATGAGTCTGAATTGCTACTGGGGCAGTGCTGCAAATTCACAGACTGTTAGACTGTCTTACCCCGCCTGTCAGCACTTCCTCTACTTACCCCTCCCTCTACTTTATGCACAGGAAGTTCCAGCACACAATGGGAGGGATAAGTGATCCTTGCACACTGTAACTGCCTGATAATCTGCAGCACAGAGGGGCTCTTTGAACTACCCCAGTAGCCTTTAAGGTTCATTAGTATAATTTTAGAAGGAAGGAGGCCATGGAGAACACATATAAGAATATTAACATGTCACAGTGCCTGGATCTACGAGTAAGTGTCCATGGTCGATTTTGATGGTAGATTTCCGCTAAGTACTTTACAAAGTATTTTACAAATGTAGTAATTTAAACAATTTTAAGCTAAGTATCAACAATTTACATGATTTCAAAAAATATGTGCTGATTACGCTTAATATTGAAGTAAATACACATAACGGGATAGAAAGCAGAACATTAAACAAAGCAGCAGCCATCTTTCTACATTGCTATTTGGGTAGCATCATCCATATTTATAATGACATTTCCCTACATGGAAGGGAAGTCCCGGCCTTGACGAGTTTCCGTGATAAAAGGCAGAAGGGGCAACATTTGTCTTTCGCCCTTATGACTTTATTTTCAATCAGGAGAACTGGAATATAATGAAAAGCAGACAAGGAAATAAATGGTAACAGAGAAAATAAAATAACAATTTCCCACACTGGAGAAGCTTTGAATGCGGGGAAAGCTGTCGACAAAATGAACAACATCTGTGTGATTGAGAAGAGTGATGAATGAAGAGTTCTCGTTGATTGAGCGGAGAGCTCATGAAACGGGGACGTGAATGAGAGGCATCAAGGATAATATTCGCAACAAGCAAAAGTTTAGACAATGCTGAGATATATCAATATGACAATCGTGTCATACAAGGGAGAAGTATTTCTCTCTCATATATGGAATCAAACATAAAATGATGGGGAATACTGCATTGCACCAACACGTTATAGTGTGTGACAATGGATCAAGCCTATAATGCTCACCAAAAGAGGCCATCACCTAAGACCGTTCTCTCTGTAACAGTTCCTGAGGCCCCACCATAGCTCAGCCAAGTTTGGCTCTCAATGGGATAAAATAAGGTGAGAAGTTGCTACCAGAATCCTAATGAGAAAACTAAAGATTGGGCATACTGAGCACGTCTTTCATTGATATCTGCTATCAGAGGAGATCCAGGACAAATTTTGTGGGTTCAACTGACTTTCTTAAAATGTTCACAATAAATTTTATATTTCATGAGTATGGTCTTATGCTCAATGGAACGATTAGGGCTCCAGGATATATAAGATTTGTGTGGGGTGATTATTCACTTCGAATATAGTCACTTTGCTGAAGATTTGCCTAATGTTTCAAGAGATTTGGTTTAAAGTGGTTTTCCAGTGAAAGGACCACCATGGATCATGGGAATGGGGGTCTGTTGTAGCGCCGGCTGCTACATTCATCTCTACAGCGCTGACGTAGCATGCATGACCGATGGGGTACAATGACCCCGCATTCTAGCTGTCACTGGAGGTCCCATCAATAAGACCCCCACCAATCAGCATGTTAGGATAGGGATTAGAGGCTAACTTGTATGTCACTGGAGAATCTATCTGGTCTGAACTGATGCTGCTCCAATTGTCAAATTGATGCTGCTCCAATGCAAATGGTACATAACCCTGTCAAGTCCTCTAAAACACAGATTTTTCCTATTTCGTAAATTTTTTTCCCCTCAAATTCTTTCCGTTCCCCTTTCCAATCCCCCCTACCTAAGCTCCGGGATGAATGACAGCAATTAATAGCTGCTATTTAAAATTTTTTGACCATAATGAAGCAGAAAAGATTCTAGAGCTTGAAAAATGGTAGATTTCTACCGAATCTACGAACCAAAGGATAGATTCACTGTTCTCCAATCCAAAAGAGGGTAACATATAACATACTCCATTGAATAGTGTGTTACGGAGATACTCATTCCTTTGAAAGGTAGGGCGAAATTGTGTCCCAAACATTGAAACAAGTATAGCATCCTACCGTCCCATAGGGTTTCCACCCCAATTTGGACTAGTTGGCATTGAACTTATCGATTTTTTTTGTCTTCCTTTAGATCAACACTATAGGGTTGTATCTAAGACTTCATGTACTCTTGACCTTATTGAATCTTAACCTCTAGGATGAAAAAGGGAATAATGTTATAATAGTAAAATATCATACAAGGAACAATTACTCTAACAGTAAAAGTAACATTTCTATAAATTTTTCGTGGTATGTGAAATATCGGGACTCTACAATTTCTCATCACCAACGTTCTGAGAGTTCCGGATTATTGGAATTTTACAAGTTGGGAATGAGCACACCGAGCTGACATGACATTACTGTCTCGCGATGCTGAGGACCTTACTATAAATACATAAACAGCTGCATTACAGACTTTCGTCTGGCGGAGAGAAACACAAGTCAGGGGACTAACTGCTTGGATTGAATAAACTCGCTCCTAGTTTGCCCCAGTTCCAGGCGCCCACTGATAACAAGTCTGTAATAGTACCTGATGATACCACCAGGATATGACACTCAATCCCCTTCACGCACTGTGCTGGATGCGAGCGGCTGTGTCCTTGACGGGTTATCTGGCGCATACAGGAGATATCTCAACTATGAATGAAAGCCAAGTTCAGAGCTGTACTTCCTCAAAATGTCCAGATAATGCGAAACTATTTGGCCAACCATTCGTTTCCCTCAGCTTCATTGTCAGCATGTGAAATATAGAAGGTACCAGATACATGTGCCCTTATTATGAGCGTGACGATTGCAACGAACCTTAGCGTACCTGCGCAGGCCGTATATTATATAGGATTTTTTATCGTAGACGCTATTACCCATCATTATACAAACGCGGAAAGGTTCCAGGTGCACATCCAATAAATTAGATGACTATTATGCAGCAAAATAATATTTGTGTAACGTTGTGCAACGTCTGCCGTTGTCAAACAACTACAATGAAATAAATTAAACAATGCTACAAAACTGAACCCAAAAGGCATGGAATAATACAAACTAACACGTTTCACTAAGGCTACATTTATACAACCGTATGAGGGATGTATATACGTCCCCCATCGTTGGCAATGGGCGCATGGAGCGATACGGTGCCACACACGTATGGTACCGTAACAGGGGAAAGGGGAGTGTCCTATAATAAAAAAAATTATTTATTTATTTATATAGCGCTCATAGATTACACAGCGCTACACAGAGCTTGCCAAATCAGTCCTATCTTTCTCCCTGTCCACGGCCATGAGACGTGTATCTCTATGGAGAGGGGAGGGATACGTCTCGCTATGTTATCTTGTGTTACTTTGTGATAGTGTATGACATTACTAACCTATCATCAGCATAAGTGAATCACGTCAGTCTGTATTATTCCATGTCTTTTGCGTTCAATTTTGTAATATTGCTTTATTTGTTTCATTGTAGTGTTTGACAAAGGCAGATATTGTTCTGTGCGCCCATTGCCATGAGCTGTGCACCTGTGTGACATCACATGACCAGGTATATAATGAGCCGTGCACCTGTGTGACATCACATGACCAAGTATATAACGAGCCGTGCACCTGTGTGACATCACATGACCAGGTATATAATGAGCCGTGCACCTGTGTGACATCACATGACCAGGTATATAATGAGCGTGCACTGTGTGACATCACATGACCAGGGATATAACAAACCGTGCACTGTGGTGACATACATGACCAGGGAATAATGAGCCGTGCACCTGTGTGACAATCACAATGACCAGGTATATAAGAGCCGTGCACCTGTGTGACATCACATGACCAAGTATCTAACGAGCCGTGCACCTGTGTGACATCACATGACCAGGTATATCAATGAGCCTGCACCTGTTGACATCACATGACCAGGGATATAATGAGCCGTGCACACTGTGTGACATCACTGACCAGGATAAACAAACCGTGCACTTGTGTGCACATCACATGACCAGGATATAACAAAACGTGCACTTCTGTGACATAATGACCAGGGCAGCGCTGTGTAATCAGTGCTATAAAATAAAGAATTATATTTTATATAACAAGCTGTTCACCTATGTGACATCACATGATCTCAGACCATTTTTTAACCGGCAGGATGTAAACATTAAAGCTTCCTGTTGAATGACACAAACGATAGACCCCATAGAAAACTGAAGATCGCCTATTCATTCCCCACAGCAAATATATTATTTCCTGAATTAGAGGGAAGAGTGGGGACCGGGGGGGGGGGTGAAGAATCCAGCCCGTCCATGTCGCTCGTTGAGCGAGCCAATGCGCAACAATGGGACGCATGGTGGGGGAAATCTGTCTTTGTGTATTTTGGGATACACAATGAAAAATGGGGGGTGATGGGGTTTTACATAATAAATTCGCCTGTGGCGGAAGTATACCCAACGTAACAACCCTCTTTTAGTAACACTGCCAGACGTTGTCGAAAAAACACTTGTGGGATTTGTATTGTAAGTGAAATGTAATTATTACAGTCCTGTAATAATTTTTTGGTCATTATGTCGTATAATCCAAAGTCAAGTAGAACTACTGCCCCCCCCTTGTCCGCTTTACGTATTATTAAGTCTGGATTAGATTTAAGGGAATGAATGGCATGTTTTTCTCCATTAGTTAAGTTGGATATAGTAGTTCCAGACATATTAGCTTCCCCATGTAACTTAACCAATTCAGTCTGGATAATCTCCTGAAATTTGTCCAGGACAGGGGGTTTTGATTGTACTGGATAGAATAGCGGATTGGTGGTTTTAAAATTAGTAGCTGTATTTACCGTTTCATATTCTGTTACATGGGAACCATCCGCTAGACTATTTAGTGTATCATAAACAATGACATCTTGAGCAGAAGGAAAATTCAAATTTTTATCAATAGTATTGACATCATGTACAATATAATCTTTAGAATCATCAGCATCATGATTATCAGCAGTGTCTTCTTGTCTGAAAAAATGTTTTTTAACTGTTAGCAAGCGAACAAAATTATTAACATCCAAAATGGTTTCATATAAATCAAAGTGATTAGTAGGGGCATAATTAAGTCCTTTAGAAAGAAGCGATAATTCAGAGTCATTGATAATGTATGATGATAAATTTAAGACGCTTACTTTTTCTTCGCAGGCTTCGTGTTCCTCTTTGGGTACTGTCTTGTGGTGCTTTCTTCGCCCCCTCCTGATGCGTTTTTTGTCTTATTCTGTCGTTTGGTGTTTTTATAATAGGATGGAGGTCCTGTAGCAGTAGTGGGTTCTGATATAGTAGAATTTGGTAATTTACTGTACATTAGCCTTAGGCTACAATAAACATGTTATTAAAGGTGTCTGTAATGAAGCTTTATTGTTAATCCTGGTTCCTATAACAAACCAACATTTTTAAAATCCAATGGTCACAGAGACCAAAAAAAGTTTGTGTGGAGTTACAATTATAAAATATACAGTTCTGACTTGCATACAAATTCAACTTAAGAACAAACCTACAGAACCCATCTTGTACATAACCTGGGGACTGCCTGTACATACATTTCTTCAATTGCATGTTATTAAATAAAAGTAACTGTGTGAAGAAAATTTCACATAAATGTAGTCATCTTGTCACTTACAAATGAGAGAGTCATCTTTGAATCCGACCACCTCGCTCTTTTCCAGCTGTGGCCAGAGATGCATTATTGAGGTCTCTACCCGACCACATGTATTCAGTAATTATTATCACAGAACGGCTGTGGGATATACAGTAACTCCCAGCTATTTCATATGCAAAAACGATTTGTTTTTTATGCAATCACTCCAGCAGCGGTGGTCGTATCCAAGAACAGCTATCTTGTTTCTAACGGACAACATGACTACAATTATGGGAAACTATCTTCAGACAGATACATATTTTTAATAACATCCAATTAAAGAAATGTATATATATATATATATATATATATATATATATATATATATATATATTAAATGTCAATGTCCAAATGAGAATACTCCCTTAAGAAATTACTCCTTAAATGCAATTTCTAAATGCAATTAGACACGAATGGGTGTCACGGCTCCAATGGTAAGTATTTGTCCCATGAGCTTTAAAGGGAACCTTCCATCAGGAGCTCTTTTTTTGGCTCCCCCATGTCCCCATAGGGAATATTGTATGCATTGGTAAAGTATAATAAAACTCTCTAATTCAAATTAAAAATAAAACCTATCCCATATCTCTCAGCCTCCCCATTGCTGACAGTAGAAAGCTTCACCCTAATGTTAGGTGATTATAGTTGAGCGGACATGAATAGCAAAGTTCTGAATCGTAAAAAACTTTGCAGAATTGCGGATTAATACGGCTCAAACTCAACAACCCCCTAACGTTAATGCTCACTGCCAGCGCTGTTCCAGATCATGGGCGTCAACTCCTTAAATGCCACTGGTAAAGTTACCTGGAACGAAAACACTCTTTGAAACAAGCGTGCACACTAGTAACTTTGTCAGCATCCTTAACGGGCATTTAAGAGTTTACTAATGGGGTTTCGGGTCCAAGTATGGTACTCTGAACAAACAGATTTAAGAAATTTCGGACCTATTATGGTAACTCATATTGTACCTAACCTGGTTAACTTTCTGTATATCCCAAGAGGAGTTGCAGGTCTTGTGAGTTGCCGGCAGCCACTTTTAGGACTTTCTGAAATTTTCTGTGTCCTGCTAACTCCCAGTGGGTCAGAGGACATTGCACTTATTACTGAATGGGGACAGAAGGAGAAAGTTTACCAGGGTAAGTACAATATGAGTGACCCCATTACGTGCCCTATTATACTTAACCTGTCAAATTTTTTTATACATGGCCAACCCTTTAAGAAATTTTTTTTAGACCATGTCCCGTATACCCAACCCTAAATAATGCTTGACTTAAAACTGTAGTAGTGGTCTCCTGTAAGGGAAAGTTACACCCCAAAAGTCCCTAAGGCTCCTGGGCCCAGATACAACAGTACCCTCAAAAATCCCTCAACGCCTAAATATTGAGTTATTCGCTTTACGACACATGTTAATCTTGACAACGGCACTCGGGACCATTTTATATCGGCTATAGAAGGGCTTCAGTTTACGAACTGGCAAAAATTAATGGTGCTCTATTTTAACAATCAGTTAGAAGACTAATAAAATATGCTATAGTGTACATAGAAAATCAATGAAAAAATATTTTTGTGTTTTTTAAATGATCTTATACAAAAAATAAGAACCATTCCAAGAATGACATATTAGATGCTATTGATGCCATTTTATAACTTTGAACTATTTTGTTAAAGAAAACGCCGTATTCTGTTTTCATTATATGAACATGAAAATACTGTACGCTCAATATAATAAGTCCATGGTGCATTGTTCTTACAAAAACTCCCGGAGATGAGAGAAAGCCTGAATCGCCACCACCATGCCGAATATAAGTGCTACCAGTGTAACATTGCTCTTTCCCCTTAATCATAAAAACAAATAACATATAACATCAAAGTCAATACAGGTCTCCGACTGCAGCAGGGGAAAAGCAATAACAAGAAAATCGAGCTCAGCAAGTTGTATATAAATGGAGAAAAACAAGTAAATTATAGCATGCATTTAGTGCAGCCATTCCGAATGAACTCGGGTAGTGAGGGGCGAGCAGCAGATATATGGGAGTTTTTGTTTCATGACAGTTTTCTTAAAGACAACCTCCAACCAACACTAAAAAGCCTCCAAATAATAGTATATTTATAGAGAATAATCTGAGGTCCCCAAACTGCAGGAATAATGGATGCAAAAAATCCATATTTTACTATTTGTAAGGGGTAGCCTATCTCTAAAAATTCAAGACAGTGGTTCTTGCAAGGTGATGCTTAAAGGGGTATTCTCCTTTGGGCATTCACATTTAATTGAATGCATCTGCTATATACAGGCAGCCTATACAGAACACCCAATTTACAGATGACCCCTAGTTACGGACCTCTGGATGTTGATAATTCACTGTACTTTAGCCCTGGGCTACAATAAACAGCTATAACAGTTATCACAGGTGTCTGCAATGAAGCTTTATTGTTAATCCTGGTTCTTATGACAAACCAACATTTTTAAAATCTAATGGTCAACAAAAAAAAGTTTGTGTGGAGTTACAATTATAAAATATTCAGTTCTGACTTACATACAAATTCAACTTAAGAACAAAAATAGAGAACTTATCTTGTATTGGCTGTATATACATTTCTTCAATTGAATGTTATTAAAAAAAAGTAACTGTGTGAAGAAAATTTCACATAAATATAGTCATCTTGTCACTTACAAATGAGAGTCATCTTTGGATCCGACCACCTCGCTCTCTTCCAGCAGTGGCCAGAGATGCATTATTGAGGTCTCTGCCCGACCATATGTATTCAGTGTTTGTTACCACAGAACGGCTGTGGGATATACAGTAACTCCCAGCTATTTCATATGCAAAAACTATTTTTTTTATGCAGCGGTGGTCATATCCAAGAACAGTTATCTTGTTTCTAACGGACAACATGACTACAATTATGGGAAATGATCTTCAGACAGATACATAGTTTTAATAACATCCAATTAAAGGAATATATATATATATGTGACAGATGAATTAAATTAAATGTCAATGTCTAGATGAGAATACTCGCTTAAGTAATTACTCCTTAAATGCAATTTGACAAGAATGGGTGTCATGGCTCCAATGGTAAGTCCCATGAGCTTTAAAGGTAACCTTCCATCAGGAGCTCTTTTTCTGGCTCCCCCATGTCCCCATAGAGCAGTGGTTCTCAACCTTTCTAATGCTGTGACCCCGCAATACAGTTCCTCATGTTGCGGTGACCCCAAACCATGTACAAGAATATTGTATTTGTGCCAAAAAATGCAATAAAATTGTGGCTCCGATGGCTTTAGGCGACCCCCTTGTTTTGGTCGTTCGACTTCCGACGGGTTCGCGACCCACAGGTTGAGAACCACTGCCATAGAGAATAGTGTAAGCATTGGTAAAGTATAATAAAACTCTTTAATTCAAATTAAAAATAAAAAATATTCCAAATCTCTCCTATTTGAAATAGACGTATGTCGGAGGGGTTTCCCGAGGGGCGCACATTGCTCTCAGCCTCCCTATTGCTGAACGTAGATGGTCAGTAGAAAGCTTCATGTCTCAATCAATTTTCTAATCCATCTCTCATAATCAATTGTTGACTTCTTAGACTTACAAGAACCTTTATTTTACTTTTCGACTAGGACACCTCTGTTGATTAAACATTGATTACTTCACATATAGCCTCCTATGGTGGGAAACTGTCCACTATTATTGTGTCACACACCCTTATGTTGGGCGAGTATTGTTGAGCGGACCTGAACTGCAAGGTTCAGATTCGTACCAAACTTTGTGGATTTGCGTGTTAATACGGCTCAGGCTCAAACTCAAACTCCCCCCCTCCCCCCCAGTGTAAATGCTCACTGTCAACGCTGAGGCGTTAACTCTTTAAATGCCACTGGCAAAGTTACCTGGAATGACAACACTCTTCAAAATGAGCGTGCACACTAGTCAGCATTCTTAACAACAACATTCTTTAAGAGTTTACTAATGGGGTTTCGGGTCCAGGTACGGTACTCTGAACAAACAGATTTAAGAAATTTGGGTTCGAAACTATTATGGTAACTCATATTGTACCTAACCTGGTTAACTTTCTGTATATGCCAAGAGGAGTTGCAGGTCTTGTGAGTTGCCGGCAGCCACTTTTAGAACTTTCTGAAATTTTCTGTGTCCTGCTAACTCCCAGTGGGTCAGAGGGTATTGCACTTATTACTGAATAGGTACAGAAGGAGAAAGTTTACCAGGGTAAGTACAATATGAGTGACCCCATTACGTGCCCTATTATACTTAATCTGTCAAATGTTCTTATACATGGCCAACCCTTTAAAAAATGTTTTTTAGACTATGTCCCGTATACCCAACCCTAAATAATGTTTAACTTAAAACTGCTGTACCAGGTCCCCAACTATAAAGTTTCATATGTAGTAGTGGTCTGCTGTAAGGGAAAGTTACACCCCAAAAGTCCCTAAGGCTCCTGGGCCCAGATACAACAGTACCCTCTAAAATCCCCCAATTTAGGCTGCCGCCTAATTATTGAGTTATTCCCTCTACTACACATGTTAATCTTGACAACAGCACTCGGGACCATTTTATATCGGCTATAGAAGGGCTTCAGTTTACGTAGCACATTGTATCTATATGATGTGGCTGCAATATTATTCTTTATGTTAACGTTTATGTCCACTCTGCAAAATCTGCCGAATTCGCACATTTCTTCTTCTGTTTTCGAGGACAGCAGCTTTTATGCGCGTATTTTAATTGCGCCGTAAGAATTTATGTGCTGCTACAAATCTGCCGAGTCGACAATCATGTTTATTAGTGCAGTCAACAAACTGCTTAATGTTTACTTAGGTTTTTTTTTTTCCCTTGAAGCTATGAGTGTAGACCTCATCTATGTCAATGTACTCGCTGTATATTCTGATGTACTATAGTACGGACAGATCTAGATTGGAATGACTCTATTCATTGCTGCCGGTATGTCGGATTTATTGACCGCTAGATTCCAGGAAAGCACCAAGGACATTAACATTCAACATTCTGACATTTATTCATTGTTTTCAAGCAAGTCCCTTTACTATAGTAACCCTGACAAGTGGTGTATATTGTATGGATCCATGCACATAATACACACTCTACGCCTCATAGTTTTGAACACTTAAACCCCTCTTAGAATATACATCCGAGTGAGTTAATTCAGAATTTCCATCTATAATAAAGACATGGAGGGCTCTATGTTGTTTACTTGCTTTATTCACTTGAAGGCTACACACTCCATTCATGTCAATGTACAGAGTAGGGGGAGACTACAGTTATTGTAGACATGCACTAACCCGGCTGATGTCATCGACTAAAGTAATGGGTAAAGATGCTTAAGATAACTTGAATATCTGAGTCCTATAGGAAATAGTAATCTTCCTTTGCTAATAAAATCTCATTTTCCACTTCACTTCGCCTCAACTCACTTTTCACATATTTCCACTATGAAAACAGAATTATAGGACCAATTTACACGTTTTCAGGTGGTATTGCTATGACCACTAGCTACATGAGACTGATAAAGAAGTTGAGAAATTAAAGTGGTTGTCTGAGACCTATACAGTGCTGAGATATAGTGACGTGTGGGCATGGCTGGCCACGGGGCCGACGCCGGCATTGGGCATCCCTGGGCAACTGCTGTGGTCCTGAGCCCACATTAGGCTGTGCAAAATAAATCCATGGGAGTTAGGGGGGCTGTATCTAATAAATCCATAGTGGGTGAGGGGGGAGCTCTATATAAAATAATAATCAAGGGCTGTTTGGTATGAAGAACTGGGGAATATTTTTGGGAACAGGAGACTGTTTTAGTTTCTGAATTTTTAATGCAGCCACGTGCAGCCAGTTCACTGCAACAGGAGCCTGATAGTCCTGGTAGCACTAGTTGGAGATGCCAGTTCTTCTTTGTTCTGTAATGAAGCTTTACATTAGAAAATGCAATAACAAAGACATAGAATTACTACCAACAGTTTGTGGTCCTTTCAAAGAGGATGGCAAGTTTACTTAAAGGAAATCTGTTATCAAAATCCACAATTCTGTCTGACGTGCGCTACAATTCTGCAGCATGAACAAAGTGCACCAAAAAAAAATGTTGCATTCTTTGAAAAGTGCGGGTGGGCCCCACATTCACAAAGACCATGCAATCCATTTCATGAATCTGTCGGGCCCCACATTCACAAAGACCATGCAATCCATTTCATGAATCTGTCCACACTGCACCCTGTACAGGCAAACTGTGCATAGTGCAGTTTGCATTGAAGCTTATTGCATGAGGCTCGCACAATCGGGGGCTTAACAAAAATATACCAATATATCTATTAAAATATTTTAAGAAAATCGAATTGCATGATTTAAAGGCAGAAATATGAAAATGAAGAGGAGCCTGCACACTGCAGAGAAGCAGATAGACAACTTTACGACTCCAAGGCGTCTTTTTCTATGTTTTTTATATTAAAGCTCAGGTCAGAATATAATGAAATTCAAGTTCTTGAAGCTTTTTCTGCCAGAATCTTAAAATGAGGATATGTGTTATTTATTTCATTCCTTTAGTTGCTACTTAGAATTAAATCAAGCACCTAAGCTGTAGCTGAATTTTCTATGGATGTTCTGCTAAATTTGCTATTTCCAAATTTACGGGGGAAAAAAGGTTCTTGAAACTGGACTGTCCTAGCAAATGGGTTGTGATGTGCTTACAAATATAACAACAACACAATGGGGGACATGTATCTTTATTTCTGCTAGTTTAATTGTATCATTTTGTTTTGTAGCTTTTTGCGACTTTTGTCGTTTTTGCGACTTTTCACTGAGACTTTTGCTGTCGTTTTTCAAGCACACCTTGGTCTGCACCTTGTGCCTTATGTATCTTTATTTTCCAGATGTTCCCTGCCACTTTTCACTTTATTTATACATTTATATATATGGCAATGACTAAGAGGGTGTAAATACGCTTGAAATGAGTTGGCTGTGTACTGTAGTCTACCTTATGGATGCAGCGCCATAGTTTATGTGATGGTATACTTTTTTATGGAAGTCAAAAAAAATTTGAGGATTCTTCTTAACTTATGCGCTGGATCATTACCTTGGATTGTTTGCTGTTTCACACGCTGATCACGTGGGATCCGAGCTGCTCTGCTAGAAGCCTCCCCAGGACGAACCTTGCCGGGCGAGCTTAATCTACTTTCCATTCACACCTTATTCATATGAATACAATCAGTACTGCAAAGATCTAACCACTTTCTTAGACTTTTGGTCCCATGTTGTGTACTGAAGGTATGGCCTGCAATGTTCTCTCTTTAATTCTTGCTATGGCATACTATATTGGGTTTGTAACACAAGTTTACCCCTTCTCTCCATTCTAAAACCCACATCTATCTCTAGATAAGGTATCCCTCACCTGCATGATGCATATAGGTTGTGAGTGAATATGCAGTTAAGAGGCTTACCGGGGATTGACTGATTTCTTCTGCTCCCCTGGAAGAAAATGTTGAAAGACACATGGATACTGAGAAACCCAACATTAAAACTTTCCCATGATAGAATTGCTAGATGTTAGCTCAACCTTGGTTGGACCTACATGTATCGGACATCTATCTTGCACTTATGACATAAATACCGTATATTTGATGGTAATAACAATTCAACAAAACATAGTAAAGAGCATGGAATATTTTAGAAAACTTAGAAGTTACAAATATCTTGGGGCCAATCCATTGGGTCACAAAAATAGACTTTGTGTATACATTACCTCATGGCAGTTAGTTATAATCCAATTGGCACTTGATGTCATAGGTTATAGCTTATGAAATCCCTTCCCACATTTCAATAAATAAGTCACCGGAGATTCATTTCAGATGGTTTTCTAATTAGCTTCGAATAAACCTTGTAGAACTGTGAAAAACAAATAACCCTCTAAAAGTCTACAACTGCCTGGAGTTGGTTTTGAGCCCAAGTGGTCGATATTTCATATGCTTATATGTTAAATAAAGAATAACATCCAAGTTTATTTTGCTATTGGAACCACAGGGAAGACTTGTTTTGGAGGGAGATCATGTATCATTCAGACTCTACAAAGGAACTGAAAGGATAAACTAGAATGAACTTACACAACCGATTTTCCAAAAATTTATATTATGTTAGAAAGAACTTCACAGCCGAGACCTTCCAATGTAAATAAACCAAACGTGAGAGGCAGCACAATATATATCCAACATTGTGGTATCATGGCAGGTCCCATCAACCAAAGAGGATTGTTCTTGTAATGTAACACGTGTATAAATACTAGAACAGCTCACAATTTGTGCCTTGGGTCTACTATGGCCTCCCGCAAACCCAAATATGACAAAGTAAATAGAATAAAAATATTATAGAATAATTTAAAGCCTTTTCTGTTATGCGGTTCCTGAGGGTCGCCAGAAATACGTAAATAATTGTGGCCTACCCAACGTTCATTAATATCGATATGTAACTTATGAACTTTGCAGGATATGTCATTGTAAAAGTCAGTTGGCGAGTGGAAAGCACGATCAAAGTCCCAAAAAAATCCATTCAAAATTAATTTTCAGTTCCTGATTCATCTATCCAGATGTGGTTGCAGCCAGCCAACTTGAGATGACTGACCATCCTTTGTTTTGCAAAAAATCTGCATCACTAACTAAATGATCAATTTAACAAGCATTATTCAGAATTGGAGTAGATTGTACTAACTAGACACCCATCATCACAACTACGTAGTCTGTTTATCACAACAACTGAACTATTCCAACTGGTCTCCACCAATGTGATAAATTGCCTCCCAACCAACTTTTCAACCAAGAAAAGTAGACTTCTCCATCTTAACAACTGGATTCCTCACCATGAAATGTCAATCCCTCACCATAACATCTGGACTTTCTTAAATGGCAATTGGATTCTCCACCATAAAACACCAATTTCCACACGTAGACAACTGTTCTGCTCACTATGACTATAATTAGACTCCCTATAATGACATTTGGATCCCATCAATTGGTTCCTTCAAGATCTGCCAAGGTCATCTCCTGTTTCTTCTCCTGGGTTTCTCTACTCTACTACTTCCCCACCATTTGCATTTTTCACATAACATCAGCAATTGGGGAACATTTATCTTAAAAATTTTTCCTTTTTATCTTTCATTTTTGCAACTTTTTTGGGCACATTTGATACAGTGGGGCTCATTTACTAATTTCATGAATCTGTCGCACACTGCACCCTGTACAGGCAAACTGTGCATAGTGCAGTTTGCATTATTTTTGATAAATGTGGCCAATGAGTGCTGTGGCAGGAAGCTCATGTGACCCGAAGCTCCCACAGACTACAGAGAAACTTTACTAGGGTCAATACAAAATGGGAGACCCTTATTAGAGTCTTATTCTTACCTTGGCAAAGTTTCCTACTAGTGGCCAACCCCTTTAAGGTTGTATTCAGATGAATAATAGCAAAATAATTAAAACACAATGGGGGGGGGGGGATTTATCACTGTGATGATGAATTCTGCTGCCGTATAAAATTGATGGTTCCTATTTTAGTAATACTTTTCGTTAGTCTAAACTGTGCGCCAGAATTTTGGGCGCACGGACGATTTCCAGCAAGCCACGCCACTTTCTCATGAGACCACACCCATTTCCCACAAGGCCATGCTCCTTAATCGGGCAAGTCGGAAAAGTTCCAAAAAAGGTCTAAAAGCCTTGATAACTGCGGTGCAAGCCATTTTATGCAGCGTTTTTGGCACAATACCACCAGAATTGTGGCACAAGTGCGTTTTTAATT
>CM033642.1:253942482-254092430 GCA_019512145.1 Engystomops pustulosus | reverse complement strand
CCCCCCCCCCCCCCCCCCCAATGAAACTCTGTAGCAACAATTTTTTTGTGGCAGTTGTGTCCGAGTGACTATTGTATGTGAGCTTTGATGTTCACAGCTGTACAGTTTTTAGATGGGGTACAAACACATATGGCTCTGTTGAGTTACATTTATGTATTTTTTCAACAAAATATTTTGGATACGTTGGAAAATATGAAGCTTCAGCTTTAAGATATTTCCACTTCTGGAATACAGTGGACATTAAAAATATAATTTCATACAGCGAGAGCTCCGAGCCCTTCCATACTGCAGCTATTTGTGCCGATAAAGCAAATTTGGTCTTGTAGGAAGCTTATTGCATGAGGCTCGCACAATCGGGGGCTTAACAAAAATATACCAATATATCTATTAAAATATTTTAAGAAAATCGAATTGCATGATTTAAAGGCAGAAATATGAAAATGAAGAGGAGCCTGCACACTGCAGAGAAGCAGATAGACAACTTTACGACTCCAAGGCGTCTTTTTCTATGTTTTTTATATTAAAGCTCAGGTCAGAATATAATGAAATTCAAGTTCTTGAAGCTTTTTCTGCCAGAATCTTAAAATGAGGATATGTGTTATTTATTTCATTCCTTTAGTTGCTACTTAGAATTAAATCAAGCACCTAAGCTGTAGCTGAATTTTCTATGGATGTTCTGCTAAATTTGCTATTTCCAAATTTACGGGGGAAAAAAGGTTCTTGAAACTGGACTGTCCTAGCAAATGGGTTGTGATGTGCTTACAAATATAACAACAACACAATGGGGGACATGTATCTTTATTTCTGCTAGTTTAATTGTATCATTTTGTTTTGTAGCTTTTTGCGACTTTTGTCGTTTTTGCGACTTTTCACTGAGACTTTTGCTGTCGTTTTTCAAGCACACCTTGGTCTGCACCTTGTGCCTTATGTATCTTTATTTTCCAGATGTTCCCTGCCACTTTTCACTTTATTTATACATTTATATATATGGCAATGACTAAGAGGGTGTAAATACGCTTGAAATGAGTTGGCTGTGTACTGTAGTCTACCTTATGGATGCAGCGCCATAGTTTATGTGATGGTATACTTTTTTATGGAAGTCAAAAAAAATTTGAGGATTCTTCTTAACTTATGCGCTGGATCATTACCTTGGATTGTTTGCTGTTTCACACGCTGATCACGTGGGATCCGAGCTGCTCTGCTAGAAGCCTCCCCAGGACGAACCTTGCCGGGCGAGCTTAATCTACTTTCCATTCACACCTTATTCATATGAATACAATCAGTACTGCAAAGATCTAACCACTTTCTTAGACTTTTGGTCCCATGTTGTGTACTGAAGGTATGGCCTGCAATGTTCTCTCTTTAATTCTTGCTATGGCATACTATATTGGGTTTGTAACACAAGTTTAGCTTGAAATGAGTTGGCTGTGTACTGTAGTCTACCTTATGGATGCAGCGCCATAGTTTATGTGATGGTATACTTTTTTATGGAAGTCAAAAAAAATTTGAGGATTCTTCTTAACTTATGCGCTGGATCATTACCTTGGATTGTTTGCTGTTTCACACGCTGATCACGTGGGATCCGAGCTGCTCTGCTAGAAGCCTCCCCAGGACGAACCTTGCCGGGCGAGCTTAATCTACTTTCCATTCACACCTTATTCATATGAATACAATCAGTACTGCAAAGATCTAACCACTTTCTTAGACTTTTGGTCCCATGTTGTGTACTGAAGGTATGGCCTGCAATGTTCTCTCTTTAATTCTTGCTATGGCATACTATATTGGGTTTGTAACACAAGTTTACCCCTTCTCTCCATTCTAAAACCCACATCTATCTCTAGATAAGGTATCCCTCACCTGCATGATGCATATAGGTTGTGAGTGAATATGCAGTTAAGAGGCTTACCGGGGATTGACTGATTTCTTCTGCTCCCCTGGAAGAAAATGTTGAAAGACACATGGATACTGAGAAACCCAACATTAAAACTTTCCCATGATAGAATTGCTAGATGTTAGCTCAACCTTGGTTGGACCTACATGTATCGGACATCTATCTTGCACTTATGACATAAATACCGTATATTTGATGGTAGAAGAATTTGAGACTTTTGTGCGACTCTTGTTCAACTTTTTAATAAAATGTCGTAAAAACTATCTATAGACACAAGTCCAAAAGTCGGAAAAGACAAATGTCCCGACTAAAGATAAATGACCCCCAATGAGTCCTTCAAAAGCCATGATGATCGAACTAGAATGTTTAATGCCTGACCACAATTTTGAGGGACTCAGGCTTTCTCCTAAATGGATTCCTACACTGGAAACATGTTTTGCCAATTGCATTCGACAAATTTACTTTAATTGTTAGCCAAGGTAATTATACTCATGGCAGAATGTAATTATTTTCTGCCAGATTCCATTTTTATATTTAATATTTGGTTCTGTGTATAAGTCTGTATTCCAGGAGTAGACACTTATCCAACCTTTCGCATGGTGACGTGGCGAGTCCGCAGTGAGGATGTTTGACTTCTGTAATTAAAAGCCTTTACGTATGAGTCTTGTTTCAATCATTCTGATAAGACACATGTCAGGTCGGTGTATGTTCTGTCATTCCGCTGGATGCTCAAATGAAACTGGAAACCGTATACAAGACTCCATGTACTTGTCAGAAACCCGGCTACCGTGCACATAAATAACATGGATCTGCCAGGCATGGCGCTCAGCCGCCCTCCGATAAACTGAGTCATCAGTCAGAAAGTATAATTTATAACTTCAGCAAACAAGACATAAAAGGCAAATGGTTACATATATGACTAATGAACCACGATAATGAAAGGCATTGAACCAGCTTGTCTGCATTCGGAGACTGGAGTTACGTATAGCTCACAGCCAGGCTCTGGCTTCTGTTGGTAAAACAAGAGCTGACACTGTGATTATGTCTTGGGTCTCCAAGTTTACTGGAGCCGTGTGATATCCATGTTCAGGGTATTACCAGTCATAGATATGGAGGTAGAAGAGATGAGTTTAACAGGTGTGTAATAATAGCAGTCATGGGGGGGGGGGGCGTCCATGACCGGGCCCACAGGAAGAGGGGTGGCCCGTAGCTGTCATATTCATACTGTAAATGCTCTTTCTTCCTACAGACATCTGTGTGCCCACCGGATTCAGGGGCCCCAGCCCGCTGACCTTGAGCTCCAGGCCCCCTGTGTACTTGTGCCATTGTAGAGCATCCTAAGCTCACTCTTCTCTCTTTTCACTCCTGAAGCCAAGAGTCGGGTAAATGTCAAAAGAGAAGGGAGCAGAGAATATCAGGAGAATGTGCCGGGCTCCAGTAACACTGGAAGAGGAAGCTGAGGCTCCCTGTATGTTCCCCTTTGCCTCCATATAGTTTCATGTACCCTGAATTATGCTACAATCCACAGCCCTCCTTACCAGACTGCAGGGCTCATGTTCCTGCTGGTAAGTATGTGAGAAATGTATGTATCGGTGTGTGAAAAAATGAGCATAAAGTGCATGCATTGTGTTTGAATGTATGTGTATGTATATTTGTGTGCATATGTATGTGTGTGTTTGTATATGTGCATTCAAGTGGTTGTATGTATACGCATGTATATGCATGTATGTGTGTATATGCATACGTGCGTATGTAAGTGTGCATTCATATTCATTCACGCATTCATTTCTGTGGGTTTCCTACGGTTTCTTCCCACACTCCAAAACATACTGATTGATTAGATTGTGAGCCCCATTGGGAACAGGGACTGATTTGGCACTGTTTAGAGCTAATGCTCATGTCCTCACTATCTTTTTAAAATCTTTATTGCCCTAATATATACATTTTGTAAAGAGGCTATTGGGGCATGGAGTAGCCGGACATGAGGATAGATGTCGCAGCTACTCCACGCCCCAGTAGCCTCTTTCCCCCTTCCAACCTGAGATCTTAGGCGCACAGTTCCTTGTATGCGCAGAACTCCGGCTTCTCGGATGAGGGCCCGCAGCTCCGAGGAGCTGCACACTAAAGATCTTAGGGTAAGAGGATCAAAAAGGCTTCTGGGGCCACAACGTGTAGCCTTATGTCCGGCTACTCCACGCCGCTTTACAGAATTTATATATTAGGGCAATAAAGATTTTAAAAAGATAGCAGGGACGTGAGGTTTAGCTCTAAAAAAAGGCTATCCTGTCGTCCCATGCATGCACCTACAACCCATTCCACCTTTATAGGTAAATTCAAGGTGGTAGGTTCCCTTTAAGACATGCGACTCTGTACAGGGGTGTAGGTGCCATAATGCAAGTTGAGCCGTTCACCTTAGGCAGATCTTCTCGCAGGAAAACACGGGGACCTTATCTGGGGTACTGTAAGATGCTACAAAGCAGGATTTGTCACTTCAAAAATAGTTCTAGACCTGAGGAAATGAACATTGCAAGACATTTGTCTCTTCACACCTGATGTCAGCATTATGACGCCGTGTGGACAGCCGGCAAATATTCCATGATGGGGTGGAAATTGAACTTTCCTATGGGAACTCAACCTAAGGCTCCATTCACACTGCCGTTGCCCGCCATACCGTAGCACGGCGGGCACACTGTAGTGCCAGCGAGAGGAGGAGAGGGAGAGGGACACTCACCGCCGCCCCTCTCCACAGGAAAGTATGGCGCGCGACGCCATATTCTGGAGCAAGATAGGACATGTCCTATCTTTCTATGGGGTACAGAGCGGTATGGTGCCACACGTGTAATGTACTGTACCGCTCCCGTTGGGCGCCGTGTGCCCATTGCCGTCTATTGGGGACGTATATCGGCTGTATATACGTCGGCCCTATATACGTCCCCCATGCAGCAGTGTGAATGTAGCCTAAGAAAGATCACATACTTTATAGACACACATATTTATTTTACACATATTTATTTTTATTCATTGTATTTATTATTTATTTATATGACTTTAATATTTATGTATTTACCTATTAATATTATATTATACATTTATTTCGATTTTAGAATCAGAAAAAAAAGCTTCTCTTAGTTCTTTATGTAAAATCTCAGATCAATAGTTACTTCTGGCAATAAATAAGTCAGATATGAAGAATCTGTATAGGCGGCTTTAAACCTTCCTTTGTAATAATTTGACATTTTATTCCATTTTATCCCAATGTTTATCCCGGCTGCTTGGGATACATGGGATTTTTCATGTCTCTTCCTCGGAGCTCCTGAACATTTATCATGTGCTGCCCTCTAGTGGCCTCCTGCAGACATTGCAGTGTTATTCTGGTTTCTGGGAGAATTGTTCTCCTGTAATCACTCTGCTATCAGGGGCCTGAGGCGATACATTTCATTTCATTGTAAAATCTACAATTGTTACAGTGTGTTCCCATGTTCAGATTTATGATGAGGCTTTTGCAGTCAAAACCAGGGGAGTCTAAAGAAGAGAGAAGAACCATCTGTCCTGTACTTTCATTCTCCGTTTATGATCAACACCTGATTTTTGGCTTCAGAAACTGCATTACAAACCCTGGATGTGGAAACAAACCCTAAGGCCGGGGACAGATGGGACAGGTCCGCAGAGGACATTACACAGGACAATTTCTGCCCATGTTTTAACCTGCACCTGAATCTGCAGCAATAAGTGACTGGTTCCAGAACCAAAACCCACAGTGCAATTTTTTTGCTGCATGTGGATAGGACTCATCTAAATCTAATCCCCTATGCTGGGATTGTAAATCACTGTTACTTTACGCACCGGTAATCCGGTCCAGTGTGTACAAGTGCTGTCACTCACTTTTGTATTTATGGGACAAATTTTGCCAAAAAAGTCCATGTTCAGTTCTATCATCTCTTTCTCTATAGTATTTATTTCTTAAGCGATTCCTATAGAAAATGGGTCCCCAAACAAAGAATTTGCTAGAGTTGTTTCCTGTTAACTACCACGTCTCTACATGCCAAAAACATTGAAGAATTAAAAGGGTTTTTTTCAGACCCCGGGGGGTGAGGATAAGATAAACACAGTCACATATTTACAGCTCCTGGTTCCCAGATTGCTCTGGTACTTCAGAATTCAGATCCTGGTTCTGATGGGAAGTTTTGAGGGTCATATGACCAGCTTCATCCACTGTCTGGCCTCTTCTGACCAGGCGACAACACAAGAGGCAGGGACATAGCTACAAGGGCAGCAGCCATATCAGCCACTATGGGGCCCACAGTGTCAGGGGGGCTCCAGAATCTGGGGTATTGGGTGCGTATTGGGAGAGTATATGCTGTATGTCTGTATATGGTATTGTATGTGTGTAAATTATGTGTATATGGCCTGTATTGTCTATTTGTGTGATATGTTTGTGGTGTATGTATACATGGTGTGTATATACTGTATGTATGTTAATGCTGTATGTGTGTATATGGTGCAAGTATATGATGTATGTATGTAAGTAGATAAATGTGTCTATGTATGAGTGTATAAATGTGCATGACTTTATTTCACATGTGTGAGTATACAAATATGTATTTTTTTTAAGGAGGCCCCATTCAGAAGTCTGCATTGGGGCCCTGTCTCTCCTAGTTACGCCCCTGAGAAGAGGTGCTTCCCCTTTGAAAACAGAAGTAACATTCTGGGGCTCATTTACTTACACAACCGCTGGAATTCGCCGAAAGTGCATTGTCCATCTATAATGCACTGTGCCGCGATTCACTAAGATTGTGCGCTCAATATCCTGCATGTGTCGCTTCCCCGCTCAGGTCCGACAGAGTTCACCTTCTTCTTCCTGGTGCGTGTAAGTGCATTGTCTTGCGACACAATATGAAATTTAAATCCTGCTCTCAGTCTGAATTAGTCGGTTCGTAAAACGGCACCCCCCCAATATGTGTCGCATGAAAGCCAGCGCAGCTGCAACAAAAAATTATTTTGTGTCCCAAAATCCCGATACTTCCTAAATACCTGTCCAAGCCGTGTAAACCCGAAAACGGTGCACAGTCCAACAAAAGTGCGATCCGCAACCCGTAGTAAATGAGCCCCTCTGCGTCTAAGGATGGGGCTTATCATCTACCTGAAACTTTTGGTTGGGCAAAGACACAAGAAGCAGAAGGATCTGAGCAATTCTTAGAAACGGAAGACAGAGGGAGGTGAGTATATGTTCTCCTTGATCCTTATCTTGTATTTCTGGAAAAACCCTCAAATTTGTATTGCATCTATCTTCTTTTTTAAGGATTTTTGACTTTAGACTCCACACCTTTGTCCCCTTTTTGTGGGGTCCGAGAGAAAGCTGGCAGCCGACTTTTACACTACTTGTGCAAATTGAGTCTTGAACTATTCCCTACATAATGGGGCAGATTTATCAAGCTGTCTGAAAGTCAGAATATTTCTACTTGCCCATGGCAACCAATCACAGCTCGGCTTTCATTTTACCAGTGCTCATGAATATATTAAAGGAGAGCTGTGATTGGTTGCCATGGGCAACTAGAAATATTCTGGCTTTCAGACAGCTTGATAAATCTGCCCCAATATATACAATATTCACTCTTGTATCTATCTACATATATCACAGAGAACAACATATTCAGTATATATGAGAGAGCAAAAGCAAGTCGAATATTTTTGATGTTTTTCTATGTGGAGGGGTTTCTATAGGACATTTCATTAGCCTCCCATGTATGAAGTGCGTGTTGTAATGTAGATATTAGAGAAGCGTTGGCTCTGAATGAGAAGCATACGGCGGCTCATATCAACATGAATCCTGCTCACAGGTGATATCATTGATGCAAATAAATTCTTTGTGTTTGCTCTTGAAGCTTCATACCAAGCAAATAGCTACGGTTCAATGAAACCAAATGAGTTGGTAGGCCGTGCCAAGCTGCTGAGGTATGCCAACATCTCCACATTATTCAGTGAAATGCGAAACAAAAGAAGCAAATCTTTGGATTGCGCCGCCATCAACGACAGAAAAGTAATTAAAAGAAAGTGGTGGGCGTAGTAATACCATTGTAACCCTACGTCTTAGAGCCACCGTCATGTATCCAACAATATTGCCTATGGATCTTTACCTTATGGGAGAACAATTATAATTCACTCTGGGTTAACATTTATTTCTCCATTGTCTATTTTTTTAAAGGGGTGGTCTACCCTGTAGAAACCCCACCCCATGAGCATAAGCTTTAGAACTTAATAGTATTGTTAAAGAATACGTGTCACCAGTAATTTAATTCCTCACACTATGTAATACCTGCTGGTAAAGGGTTAAAAGTCCTCCCCATATCACCTAAAATTTTCTGTCGCTGAGGCACTGTACCTAAGTTACAGCCATTTCTCTGATATGCAAATACATATAGATTAGTCATATTCTGTCTAGAAGAGTCATGTTTTCTCCTGGCTGTCAGTAAACCACGCCTCCTTCTTTTAATTGACAGCTCTGTGTCATTTCAAATCTTGACCTGACAGGAAGTCCTCTTGTTGTCCTCTTCCTGTTCCACCAGAATGCTGTCCCTCTGCAGGATGAATATAGCAGTGGGCAATAAGTGGCAAACTGCAGATCTTCTCACCACTTCATGTACCACACAATAGACAGGGCCAAGTGTCAGTAGGTGGAGCCTTTCCATTGGATGCAGCCAACATAGACCAAGGCAGAATACCTTTAAGGAATGATTTTACTGGTTGGGAAAGGCAGATTTAAGCTAAAACAACAAATGAACAATGGGGGGTGGGGTTTTTTTTGTGTGTATTCCTGATGAGAAATTCCCTTTAAAGACCCTGGAGAAGATCTACTGATACTACTAAACAGTACAAACTGGACCTAGATAGTGAATTCTGGCACACAGGGGTCACATCACTTGCCATACTTATTCCTTTGAAGCCTTGCACCTCTTTTGTGAAGTTTGTTAGCCCAAAAAACAACAACAATGGTGCAAATTAAATGTTCTACATTATGTTATATTTCTTATGTATTTCTTCAATAGATCAGTTCCGATATGTCAGCTGGACGGCTGGGACAAACACCGATAATGAAAACTAGAACCCCAAGACCTTACCACGCTTTAGTGAGAACAGGATCCCCATTCTCCTAATTACTTGGAGTTCTCGTTCTTATGATGGGTTGGGGGTACCAGCTGTTGACCCTTTAAAGATGAGAAAGTTATCTCCTATACTGTGGATTGGAGATTTCTTCCTAAATTTAAAATAAATTTTAAAATATCCTGAATTCCTCTAGTATTTACTATGACCTTCTAATATGTGCATACATTAGATAACACAGAGTCACACAATTTACAATAGGCCATACAATAGGTATATTTCACCTACACCCCCTTCAATGCATCGTGATTTTTGCACGGGTCACAGAGCATGCTCACTATTCTCCTCCGTTTAGGGGTGAACATAAAATATCTGCTGCCTGAGGCAAGCTATAATATGGCGCCCCCTCCACCCCATCTGGTAGTCATATATCAGGTTATTATTTAAGTAAGTGACTTCTCCATGGAGTTTCTCACACCTGTGCTGAGATCAAGTGTGAAGAGGAACTATTTTTAATTGGTGCTGCTTTTTAGTAGGTGACTGCCCTTGATGCTGCCCCCCATTTTGCTGCCTCTTTGTACACTAGAAAAGATGTATTTAATAAATTTGGCCTCTTAATGAATCTTAATGCACTGTATACTCTCAACAAACCCACTTTCCAGAAAGATTGATCGTAAGTTACGGAACTAAACCTCCTCTATGATAAAACTTAAGACTTAAAACACATCTTTTATGTAAAATATTTGATAAATATCCCCCAATAAGTTATTTCCACATTACAGGTCAATATGGTCCAAGTCAGTGCTGCGAAGCACATCTCTGAATGCTGTAAAGAGCAGCTCAGGCAAGATGGCCGCCTCCATGATTATAAATATTTTTTTTTAAACCCACAACAAAAAATACAGGTTAGGAAATTATTTCTGTCCATTTCAATTAGTCAAACATATAACTGATTCTTTTGCTTTAAACCAAAAAGCGTAAAACCGTTTTTTTCCCGCTAGCATCCAGAAAGTCTATAGAAGTAAACGATAAGATGTGGGCAACATATCTAACATGACCGGCCAAGTTATGATGTAGAAACCAACGTGAAAATGATTGCGTCTTATTTTATTAACCCTATACATCAAAAATAGCCGCCATGCTGCTCATAGCCTTAATCTCAAGTTTATAAAATATGACAAACGCCAAGAACAAAGGAAATTAAAATCATCGGACTGATTCATATCACTTATTATCCGGCAGATGAAAAAGTGAATTACTTACCATCCTAATAAACAAATACTTCAAGGAGTAAGATATGTGCCGCCCGCGACGTGTTGTATTATGTTACACAACAGAGATAATGACAGTCACACAATATCTATTATTCTCCGGCTCTGTTCTCTATATCCGCTAAATTTGCTTTCCATTGATCGGGTGCTCGGGTAATATAACACATTATTAAAGGGCATCCATAGACTACACTCATTGTAGCTATGTGATTATTATGGGTAGATTTTTATTGCTTTGTTGCTAACATTTGATGAATTTTCCCCTTTCTTAGATTATTTTAGTAAACACCTGACCTCAGATTCTGCTCTTTACTTCCATCTGTTTCTCTTCTATCCTCCCAGAATCGAGTAATGTGCTGCAGATTGCCCCATTGTTGTTGTAAGCAGCCTTAGTGTGAACCGAATATTAATCTTTTCTCCTGAATCCTTGCTCTCTAAATGAGAGGGTCATCATAAATGGCTAAAACCAGTGGCCAAATCCAATAGCTATGATTGAACAGCTATTCCCCTGGAAGCTTCCTCCATACATGAGATCAGGACTGTTAAAATCATATTAGTCAGCTCATTTAAAGGGAACCTGCCATTCGACTTAATCCAAACTATAGCTTTGCCCTTATCCCTAAATGGTTCCTTTCTATGGCTAGGGGACATGATTCATTTATATAAATATATGAATGGTCCATACAAAATATATGGTGGTAAATTGTTACAGATTTAATCAAATCAAATGACGAGGGGGCACTGTCTCCGTCTGGAGAAATCAAGGTTTAATCACCAGAGACGACAGGGCTTTTTTACTATGAGAACTGTCAATCTGTGGAATAGCCTGCCTCAGGCGCTGGTCACAGCAGGGGCAGCAGAGAGCTTCAAGAATGGTCTAGATGCCTTTTTACATGTAAATAAAATTGATGGTTATGTTATATAGAATTGTTTCCCATAAATCCTTTCCTCATCCAATTCCTTCCCTTCCATGGTTGAACTTGATGGACTAGTGTCTTTTTTCAACTGTATAAACTATGAAATCCTTGTTGGAACATTTAGATAGAGACAGACAGACAGGTGCTGTGCGTGACTCAGCACTGCTACATCATTTTCTAATCCCTCAGAAAGATGGGGGCTGAGAGAGACCTGACTATATGAAGAGAAATCAACATAACTGCCCTCAGAAATTGTCTTCAGAGAGTCACATGTCTCTATCATTCATGAGGAGGCTGGGTTAGCAATATCAGCAACAGTGAGGAGGTGGTTTATACAGACTCCATGACTGGAACTGAGTACATCAATAAAAGCCGTAATACCATGCTGGCCGTAATACCATGCATAGTGGCTTCAGTGAAACATGTATTAAGGAATCTAAAAAGTACTGTATGAGGGTTGGAGGGGGGATTCTTGTAACAGATTTTCTTTAAGCCAATTCATATTATTGAATTATATTTTGAAAGCTCATTGGTTGAAACATTAACCTTAAAGGTCCATTTCAGTTGGCTACTTAAACAGGTTTTTTCCGAAATCCTTGTTTAACCACTGGTCCAATGTCCAGTGCTCATTGTAACCATGTTTCAGTATTTCGGAGGTCTCTCGTTTTTCGGCACCTTGACCCAGTCTGGGACATCTCTTCCTCTATGCCACTAGTGATTTCTCCAATCACCGCTGATATCAATGACAGGTGGAAGCGGATCCCATGACCCCTGCTCCTCGTGGCTGTGCTGGATGTGCAGAAGACCAGGAGATTTGTGTGACATTGGAATTGGAAGCAGGAGCAGGGTATGTACACTTTCTCAAAAATATTTTTGCTACCTTCGACCTGGCTACTAGAGTGTTTGAACATTCCTAAAAATGCCTTTAGAGTAGTAGGGGAAGATTTATCATAAGTGGCCATATCCAGTGCTGCATCGGTGAGGCAGTGCTATGATCTTGAGCGTGCATAGGCTCTAGCTAGTGTTCAAGTGTGAGGGGTAGAAACTACATGAACTGGTGCCAGCCACTGGACACACCACTTCACATACCACTATGACCATTTGGCATGGAGGTGGTGTAAGCCCTTAGTATTAAGATATTTTAATGGTTACTTAAGTTGGGATAAATATTTATATCAAGTTCACGCCACAAGTTCTAAATAAGTGTTTATTGCATCCATGAACGTTCCATCCAAGCTACGGTTGAGTAACGAGAATCCGCAACACAAAAAACAGCTGACGCACAAATCGGACATTACTTGCTACTTACTACATCTGCTCATCACATGTGTGTAGTGTTCTCCATGGAAGTCATTATCACTCTGTTGTTCAGCCTGAGATCCCATCAAGTATTACCAACTCCACAGGACGCAACGCACAAAAAGCCATCACAATTAACGACGATAACAAGCGACCCACTAATTAACATGTAGCTAATTAACTATAGAACCACCTGCAATGTCCCACTGTCTGTGTAATTGTCTTATTCCTGTTATTACCTTTACATATATACTACATGTAGAAGACTTTCTAAAGGTCATATGGTTTATTTCATCTGCTGATGTTTTTCATTACTAAGATTTTCTCCCATTTATCATATAGGTAGAACATTGACGATTTGTCATCCGGACTGAACCCTGAACGTCCATAAATAATTGTTCAAAGGATGAATTCTGGACATAATTCAATACTATAAGGCTGAAAGCTTTCAAGGCTGAGTATACATGGAAGAATATCGGAGAAGGTCAATCTCTACTCGCAATCAATAGATATTCCAATATATGAAGATCATCAACTATTATTAGTAACTTCTATGGAAATCTCTATAAATATCTAGAGCAATAAGATACATATGTCTTATGTTGTCAGGAATAGAGAGAGATGCTGAACTTGTATACTTACCCTACATCACTGCTGGGTCCAGGCTTTGGCTCAATAATGGACCTCAAAAGTCCACCAGAGGAGAACCTCAAATTTGGTGGTGACCTTAGGTCTAATGACTTGCCGCTATGATCTGTATCTCCACGAATGATTTCTATATTACCTATTACCTAGGTTATATGTTACCTATGAGATTCTGTATAGATGGACATAGGACCCCCAAACTTGTTTCCTAATGTAGGGAAAAGAAAATAGAGTTTTTATCAGGTGTTTGGTTAAAGAGAAAGTGTCAACTAATTAAACCAAACCGTATAAAGCTCCAGGCAGTGGAGAAGAGAACTGTGTAACCATAAGTGCCTTGGAGAACTCTGGTGTGCTGGTGTGTGAGATCTCTTGACTGAACATAGCAGAATCCCACCCCCCCTTCTATGCACGTCCAGCTACAATCCTGGAAGAATGTTTACAGTCCATCTACTACTAGCAATATACACAATTTATGGTTACACAGATCTTTAGGACCAATACCTAAGGCCCCATTCACACTGCCGTTCTTGAGACTTATACAGGAAGTCCCCGGGTTACATACAAGTTAGGTTCTTTAGGTTTGTTCTTAAGTTGAATTTGTATGTAAGTCGGACCCATATATTTTATAATTGTAACCCCAGCTAGATTTTTTTTGGTCTCTGTGACATTTGGATTTTAAAAATGTTGGATTGTCATAAGAACCAGGATTAACAATAAATCTTCATTGCAGACACCTGTGATAACTGTTACAGCTGTTCATTGTAGCCTAAGGCAAAAGTACTGCAAATTACCAATTACCAGAGATCCGTTTGTAACTAGGGGTTGTATGTAAGTGGGGTGTTTTTAAGTAGGGGACCGCCTGTATATAATTCCAAGAACATACATCCCCATAGACAGTAATAGGTGCCCGGTGGTGGAACGCAACAAACACAGCGCGTCAATGTTTGCTTGCCTGGGCTAGGGCCGGACGAGCACATCTCCATGTGAATGTAGCCTAACACTGTCTGAAGCTTTGTATGCTCAAAATTGTTGAAAGTGCCTGCTAAAAGACAAATGTGCACTAGTCTCTCCTGCATATCATAAAAAATACATTACATTTTTTATCATTACATCCATGTTTCTCTATTACACAGTGTAGAAATGAGTATTAGGTAGTGTTACCATGTTTGGCTGTTTCTTTCTATATGAATCCTTTTACGCTGCACATTTCATCTCACTCTGACCTCTTAAAATCTACAAAAGTTTACATTTTAGTTTAGTTTAGTTGTCCGACTAGGATTCGGGTCTGCCGCGATTCACTAACATCGTGCGCCCGAGTTCCTGCAGGTGTCGCTGTTGCGCCGAGGTCCGCCAGAGTTCACCTTCTTGTTCCTGGTGCATGTGAGTGCTTGATCTTGCAACACATTTCGTTTTTTAAATTCCAGGGTCACTTACTCATCGATCCAGGTACCGTGACTGGAGTAATCATCTTATATTTGTTACCCATGGTCTCATTCCTGCTAAAATACACTTTTATGATAATGCTAATGAGCCTGAGGGGCTATGGTGGGCATTTCCAGAGACCCCCTGTGTTGTAGCTTCACAGGCTGGTACAATGATTAGAACATGTTTCCCTCTCTCTGCTATTTCTCTCCTCTGCCTGTGTAATCTGGCATCAGCAGGGAGTGCAGGGGGAGGGGAGACCTGCTCTACTAATTGAAACTGCCAGTGAAAAGACATAACTGAGGGGTTCCGGCCACCCCTGTAGCATTTCAGACTCATTAGCATAATTTTTAAAGTTGATGTAAGAAGGAAGGAGGCCATAGATAACAAATATAAGATGATTACCAAAGTCGCGGTGCCTGGATTTACATATAATGTTTGTGGTTTATCTTGATGGATTTTGATGGTAGATTTTCTTTAAGAACATATGTATAGAACCTGTCCTGTATGTGACCTGGAGACTGCCTGTATATTCAGATAAAGGAAAAGCCGGTCAATCTCTTCCAGTGAATAGCAGTTTGTGTGCAACTCTCTCAGACCACTGTAAGCATATATCAGACATATCACATTGGTGATATATGACAGGTGTTCTTTCTCCTCACTTCCTGTTAATATCCCAATAAGCATTCACAAGAATCGGGAGGAACACCGGACCTAACTACTACAGAAGGCATGTAGCCACCCTACGGTCAACGGCAGACATGTGTAAGTCCCTACATGTGTCTAGGGCCCATACTTGGTGGTCCTGCCACAGTTCAAATCAACATTGCTCTGGAACTTTTGCTAAATTGAATCAAGTTTACATTTAGCAATTTATCAAATGTGCTTTTTTCCCCTCATTCATTAGAAGGGTAAGAAATCATAGTTGTCCACACTCAATATTCAGCACAAGGGAATATTTTTCTCATCGCATTTTTGGCTGCGTGAGGTCATCCATGACCAACTCCGATATTATTTTAATATTAGCCAACACTTAGCGCGACGCGTAGTGTTTCCATTAATCAGCCTTCCTAGACGACAGGCGTATGCTCCCCGGACCGGTATGTCAGGTGGTAGTCAAGCTGTTAGTGACAGAGGGAAGAAGTCAGGCATCGCATTGAGTAGGAAATTGATTAGTGATGGTCTCTTTAGAATACAAGTCAGAGTCTCACAGCCGAGCCGCGCTCAGGACTATATTATACACTGCTAAGCAAGATAAATAACCTCTGTCACCACCAGCAGGAAGGAAGCTGTTAATTATTATTATTGTGTGTATTAAATAAACAATTTGGGTCATTTATCATAATTATTATGGAAAAGCTGTGAATGTCAGGGGCCAAGAGACTGCAATGAGCACTTGTGTATAGCAGGGATTTACTAGGGGAGAATTAGCGTTATAGTAAACGTTTTCCAATAAAACATGCGAAATGAGACTTTGCAAGTTGTTTGCATATTTTCTTATTTAGTTAATGAGGATTTCTGGGCTCACGGACTACTTTGGTATTGATTTCTTATTCGAAGAAAAGGCCATTGGCATCTGTCTAGTCCGTTTTCAAAACCCCAATCTTGTACGGATCAACTGTTATGGTTACCCTTAAAGTAGAATATATCACTTTCAATTTGTCCCTTGGCCCAGGAAAACCCTTTAAGAAGGGGCCAATTTTGACCATAAGGAGCAAAGTAGCAAAAATCTAGTCTTGATTTTTGACCTTTTTGACAAATCTTCTCCAATATTCTTTCTCTTGTACCTCCATTCAGAATACTACCACCAAAAACACTACTAGCATCACCAGCTTCACTACTGCTACCACTACTAATACTACTACTGACACAACTACTACTACTAATCATAGAATCTTCACACATATTGTTCTTCACATACTATTGTGAAGAACACCTTTCTGCACTCGTGTCTTCAGATAAGTCAGCAGATGTATGGAAACATCTGCAATGTGTTCTTCACTTAAATGATCCTGTGTTCACTTGTTCTTCTCTGTTCTTCACTGTGTTTCCTTAAGTGAAAGCTCGTTATCAAGCAGGCGAAATACTCTTCGAGTACGCTAATACTCGAACGAGCATCAAGCTCGGACGGGTATACTCGCTCATCTCTAGTTATTACAGATGAATTTCTACTTGAATAGTAGCTGCAATGACTCCCCTTGGCCACCGCAGTAAGAACAGAACTCTATGTTTCCTATTCTTTTCTCTTTATCAGCACAGCTGATCTGCGGGGGTCTAGCATGTCAGACCTCCAAATAATCGGCATTTTAAGCTTGGTAAACCCCCCATAAGCAAACAGCTTCTGGTGGATACATATTGTAATTTATTTCAAAATCAAAGAGTCTTGTAAAATCCATTGAGCCAAAAGCTATTTGTTTGTTTCTAACAGCATGAAAAGATCTTCATGTAAGACATCGCTTTCTTGTGTAATGACAAACGGCGGCGTGCTACTCGGGGGGGAAGAAGAAGGCACCTCATGTTTACAATCCCATGTCATGCAGGAAGGAAGACAAAGCTCCATCCATCCACATTATAATATGCATAGCGCTGCAGATTATCGCATAGCGACGGGACGGGGTTGCGCTGCTTAACATTAATAAATACAACTTTGTAAATAGAACTATTCGCAGTCTGATGTGAAACATTTCCATATTCATGAGGGATCTTTTATCTGCCTTTGATGCAGAATGGTATGATCCGGCGAGCATTATTTGGGTTGACAGTACTTTTTTCTCATGTTTTAGTTCAATGGGATTTTTTGGGAATAATTATAATGGTAATGGTCACAGTGGAAACGATCATCTGCAATCCATAGATATAGAATAAATGTGTCATCTGAAACCTATCATGGAATATCTTATATATGGTGATCATAAGGGATGGTCGGAAACTGGAAGACAAGCAGAAGGATCTTTTGTAAAATTTCAATCCTAAAAACCTAATAATTGTAAAAAAAACCCCCTAATCTATCAAAAATATTGCACATGATTTTAACACACAAGCCTTACCTACTTCCCTGATCCAACCTTAATGTTGGACAGTTACTTGGCATCTGTTCCTCCCAACGCCAAAGTGCAAAACACTTAGCCAAGGACAAAATCGGGTAAGAATGGTCACAAGGCCAGGTCACAACCGAGATAGCAACAAAGTACAGAATCACTGGATGGAAGAGAAGTCAGAATAACACGCAAAGATAAGAACTCAATAACAAAGTCTCAAACAGAACAAAGAGCTAGGCCAAGACAAATTCAAACCAGTGCGCATTTATGTTGATGGGAGCAGAGCTCCTTCAGTAGCAATGGATAGCACGGTGACTTAGTGGTTAGCATTACAGCTTTGCAGCACTGGGGACCTGGGTTCAAGTCCCAGGGTCGACATCTGCAAAGAGTTTGCGTGGGTTTCCTCTGGGTCCTCCAGTTTTCTCCCACACTCCAAAACATACTGCTTGGTTGATTAGATTGTGAGCCCCATTGGGGACAGGGACTGATTTGGCAAACTCTGTGCAGCGCTGCGTAATCTGTGTGCACTATAAAATAAAGGAATTATTATTATTAACAGGTTAACTATTGATGGACTGGAGCAGAGCTGCAAGAGAAGATGGGTTTCCTGCAATAAAATCCTAACAGCCAGAAACCTAAGCCCATGTTCACACAGACAATGTACAAGAAAGGCCAAAAAGACACAATCGGCACCTCCTTAGCCACATACCACAAACAAAGGATGACGCCGAGCCTGAAAAAAGTCACCACTTGTACCAAATAATCTTGTTGAATTCTTCGCACTTCGAAAAGTCTAAATTCTCAACTCCAGATTAAAAACCAAAAAATCTAAGTCTAATTATGAATTCATCCCACTGCACAGAAAATAATAGTGCCGCCCACTCGCCGCACTTCAATTCAACATTTACTGTGTTAAATATTTCTAAAGTGAAGATAAATTCAGTACATTACATAAAAGCAATCAAGACTCTGCAATAATACAAATGAAATGGAAAACAGTCCCTAAATGTGCTTCTGCAGAGGAGATAGCGCTCACATTCAGACAATCTGTCGTAGAACTCCATGGATTTACAGGATTCTATCCCCCCCCTCATCATTTCCATTGCATTGTATCATGGAGGCTCAGCGGGGTATTGCTAATAACTTGACAGTCAATCAAGGCAAATTGCAGCAATGTTGTAGACTAATTTTAAAGTATTCTTCATCTTTCCCTATTACTACCGCGGAAACAAAAAGAGACAGCATTTACAATCAATCTTCCATTTACATCAGTCATCACAGGGCTGAGCGCCGGGGAAGGAAGAAAGCAGCAAATTGTTAGTGGGATTGTACGTAAAGACTCTATTTCTTCCACATTGTAGAGATTTTTTACTGAACTAGTAAGATTCTGTTGTTTACAAAAAATATTCTCTTCCCAAATTGCAAAAATATAATAAAAATAGTTATCCGGATAGTAAAACGATGGCTGCTCGTTTCATATTGATTGGATACAAATATTGCAGATATCAGGAAGGAAACGAGAACTAAAAAATATTCCATGCAGTGAAATTCTTCTGATTTTATGCAAGACATTCTGGAAAACGTAAAGACCCGAATTTTGAGGATATAATGGATGATTGTTAGGATCCATCATTGTGGTAAATCAGTGGTCACAAGAATGGCGACGCCACCGCTGGATATCTCAGTTCCTGTGAAGGCTGATGCTATTTATTGCCCTTGTTAGGGCACATTGGGGCACATTTATTAATGTGCAGCACAAGGTCTGCTTTCTGGCACCGGATTTTACCTTTGTTTTGCAGTGTGATGTTATGTTGTGGCACACGGCCTTAATGTATTTGGCGCACCGTAAGAAGAACAAATGAGTGTCAAACATTTCTAACCACATTCATGACCTGGGTTTGAAGTTGCTTTTTGAAGGTCTGATTATGCACCGAAAAATTGATAAAAAGGCCTGATGGAAAAATAAGGTTTTATTGTGCTGCCAACACTCTGTAAATCTGTCAGACTAAGTACAAAAGAAAAAAGTCTGTGAATACCCAACAAAAAGCTAGTGCAAAACCATATGGCCTTGTGTCCCAGCTGGTCTAGAGTGCTGAGGTGGTTGACTATTATTGACACAGTAGTGAGATTTACTGCAATATATCCCAGGTGGTCTAGGGTGCTGAGGTTGTTGACTATTAATGTATCCATGGTGAGGTATATTGCCTTGTATCCCAGCTGGTCTAGGGTGCTGCCATGGTGAGGTATATTGCCTTGTATCCCAGCTGGTCTAGGGTGCTGAGGTTATTGATTATTAGTGTTGCCATGGTGAGGTATATTGCCTTGTATCCTTATTGATTATTAGTGTTGCCATGGTGAGGTATATTGCCTTGTATCCCAGCTGGTCTAGGGTGCTGAGATGGTTGATTATTAGTGGTGCAATGATGGGGGAGGGGAGAGACCTGCTCTCTTAATTGAAAGCCAGAGTGAAAAGACATAACGAGGGGTTCCGGCCACCCGTAGCATTCGACATCATTCGCATAATTTTTTGAAAGTTGATTAAGAAGAAAGGGAGGCCATAGATAACAAATATAGATGTTACCAAAGTCGCGGTGCCGGATTTACTATAATGTGTTGTGGTTATCTTGATGGATTTGATGGGATTTCTTAAGAAAATGTAATAGAAATGTCTGTATGTGACCTGGAGACTGACTGTGAATTCAGATAAAGGAAAACGGTCCGGTTCAATCTCTTCCAGTGAATAAGCTAGTTGTGTGAAAGCTCTCTCAGACCACTGTAAGCATATAATTCAGAACATATCACATTGGTGATATTATGACAGGTGGTTACTTCTTCTATTCCTTAATATCCCACAATAAGCATTCACAAGAATCAGGGAGGAACACGGACACTAAACTACTACCGAGGCGTGTAGCACTCGTACGGTCAATGCAGGACATGGTTAAGTCGCCCTACATTGTGATCTCAGGGCCTTAACTTGGTGGTCCTGAACCACGTTCAAATAACAGTGTCTGGGAACTTTTGCTAGAATTGAATCAAGTTTACATTAGCAATTTATCAAATGGCGTTTTTTCCCCTCATTCATTAGAAGGGTAAGAAATCATAGTTGCCACCACTCAATATTCAGGCACAGGGAAATTTTTCTCATCGCATTTTGGCTGCGTGAGGTCATCCATGACCAACTCCGAGATATTTTAATATTAGCCAACACTTAGCGCGACGCGTAGTGTGTTCCATTAATCAGCCTTCCTAGACGACAGGCGTATTGCTCCCCGGACCGGTATGTCAGGTGGTAGTCAAGCTGTTAGTGACAGAGGGAAGAAGTCAGGCATGAGCATTGAGTAGGAAATTGATTAGTGATGGTCCTTAGAATACAAGTCAGAGTCTCACAGCCGAGCCGCGCTCAGGACTATATTATACACTGCTAAGCAAGATAAATAACCTCTGTACCACCACAGCAGGAAGGAAGCTGTGAATTATTATTATTGGCTGTATTAAATAAACAATTTGGGTCATTATCATAATTATTATGGAAAAGCCGTTGTGAATGTCAGGGGCAAGAAGAGCAATGAGCACTGGTATAGCAGGGATTTACTAGGGGAGATTAGCCGTTATAGTAAACGTTTCCAATAAACATGCGAAATGAGACTTTGCAAGTTGTTTGCATATTTTTCTTATTAGTTATGAGGATTTCTGGGCTCAGGATACTTTGGTATTGATTCTATTGAAGAAAAAGGCCATTGGCATCTGTCTAGTCCGTTTTCAAAAACCCCAATCTGTACGGATCAACTGTTATGGTTACCCTTAAAGTAGAATATATCACTTTCAATTTGTCCCTTGGCCCAGGAACAAAACCTTTAAGAAGGGGCCAATTTGACCATAAGGAGCAAAGTAGCAAAAATCTAGTCTTGTATTTGACCTTTTTGACAAATCTTCTCCAATATTCTTTCTCTTGTACCTCCATTCAGAATACTACAACCAAAAACACTACTAGCATCACCAGCTTCACTACTGCTACACTAATAATACTACTACTGACACCACTACACTTAATCATAGAATCTTCACCATATGTTCTTCACATATATATTGTGAAGAACACCTTTCTGCACTCGTGTCTTCAGATAAGTCAGCAGATGTATGGAAAACATATGCAAGTGTTCTTCACTTAAAAGATCCTGTGTTCACTTGTTCTTCTCTGTTCTTCACTGTGTTTCTAAGGAAAGCTCGTTATCAAGCAGGCGAAATACTCTTCGAGTACGCTAATACTCGAAACGAGCATCAAGCTCGGACGGGTATACTAGCTCATCTCTAGTTATTACAGATGAATTTCATACTTGAATAGTAGCTGCAATGACTCCCCTTGGCCAACCAGCAGTAAGAACAGAACTCTATGTTTCCTATTCTTTTCTCTTATCAGCAAGCTGATCGTGGGGGGTCTAGCATGTCAGACCTCCAACTAATCTGCTTTTTAGCTTGGTAAAACCCCCCATAAGCAAGAGTTCTGGTGGAACATATTGTAATTTATTTCAAAATCAAAGAGTCTTGTAAAATCCATTGAGCCAAAAGCTATTGTTTGTTTCTAACGCATGAAAAGATCTTCATGTAAGGACATCGCTTTCGTGTAATGACAACGGCGGCGTGCTACTCGGGGGGGAAGAGAAAGGCACATCATGTTACAATCCCATGTCATGCAGGAAGGAGACAAAGCTCCATCCATCCACATTATAATATGCATAGCGCTGCAGATTATGCATAGCGACGGGACGGGGTGCGCTGCCTTAAAACCATTAACTAAAACAAATCTGTAAATAGAACTATTCGCAGTCTGTATGTGAAACATTTCCATATTCGATGAGGGATCTTTTCTGCCTTTGATGCAGAATGGTATGATCCGGCGAGCATTATTGTGGGTTGACAGTACTTTTTTTCATGTTTTAGTCAATGGGATTTTTGGGAATAATTTAATGGTAAATGGTCACAGTGGAAACGATCATCTGCAATTCATAGAATAGAATAAATGTGTCATCTGAAACCTATATGGAATATCTTATATAGGTGATCATAAGGGAAGGTCGGAAACTGGAAGACAAGCAGAAGGATCTTTTGTAAAATTTTAATCCTAAAAACCTAATAATTGTAAAAAAAACCCCTAATCTATCAAAAAAATATGTGACAATGCATTTCTAACACACAAGCCTTAAACTACTTCCCCGATCCAACCTTAATGTTGGACAGTTACTTGGCCATCTGTTCCTCCCAACGCCAAAGTGCAAAACACTTAGCCAAGGACAAAATCGGGTAAGAATGGTCACAGACCAGGTCACAACCGAGATACAACAAAGTACGAATCACTGGATGGAAGAGAAGTCAGAATAACACGCAAAGATAAGAAATCAATAAACAAAGTCTCAAAACAGAGCAAAGAGCTAGGCCAAGACAAATTCAAACCAGTGCGCATTATGTTGATGGGAGCAGAGTCCTTCAGTAGCAATGGATAGCACGGTGACTTAGGGTAGCATTACAGCTTTGCAGCACTGGGGACTGGGTTCAAGTCCAGGGTCGACACTTGCAAAGAGTTTGTGTGGTTTCCTCTGGTCCTCAGTTTTCTCCACACTCCAAAAATACTGCTGGTTGATTAGATGTGAGCCCCATGGGGGACAGGGACTGATTGGAAATCTGTGCAGCGCTGCGTAATCTGTGTGCACTATAAAATAAAGGAATTATTATTATTAACAGGTTAACTATTGAGGACATGGGAGAGCTGCAAGAGAAGATGGGTTTCCTGCAATAAAATCCTAACAGTCAGAACCTAAGCCCAATGTTCACACAGCAATGTAAAAGAAAGGCCAAAAAAGACACAACGGCATCCTTAGCCACATACCACACAACAAGGATGACGCACGAGCCTGAAAAAAAGTCACCATTGTACCAAATAATTTGTTGAATTCTTCGCACTTCGAAAAGTCTAAATTCTCAACTCCAGATTAAAAACACAAAAAATCTAAGTCTAATTATGAATTCATCCCACTGCACAGAAATAATAGTGCCGCCCACTCGCCGCAATTCAATTTAACATTTACTGTGTTAAATATTTCTAAAGTGAAGATAAATTCAGTACATTACATAAAGCAATCAAGACTCTGCAATAATACAAATGAAATGGAAAACAGTCCAAAAGTGCTGTATCGCAGAGGAAGATAGCGCTCAACATTCAGACAATCTGTGTAGAACTCCATGGATTACAGGTATGTTCATCCCCCCTACATCATGTCACATGGCTTGTATAGGAGGGCTCAGCGGGGCGGTAGTGCTAATACTTGACAGTCAACTCAAGGCAAATTGCAGCAACACGTGTAGATTCAATTTTAACAGATTATCTTTCGATTCTTTCCCATATACTACCGGGTGGGGTCCGTGTCAGCGGGAAAACAACAAAAAGGGACGCATTCCAATCACGATACCTCTATCCACTTTCTATTATTTCCCGCTCAGATCATTCGGCGTACAGTTGTCGTGTTGCCGCATGTCTGCATTAACACTTCATGGAAGTAATATCTTGCCGCTCTGCTGGCGCTCTAGTTTAGAGTGAATCTGTAATCCTTTCACGCTTTTCAGCTTCAATCTTTGTAGCACGGGAGAGTGTCTCCCCACGTACCATATGCCTCTCAATTTCTTCCCCTACCTATGCTCGTCCCTACTTTTTGTCCACTTCCCTGATATCCCTGTTTACTGAACTGAGAGATTCTGTTGTTGTACAACAATGTGTAATTCTGTCTCCCAAATTGTACGAATAAATATTTATGTTTATAAATGTTAAACAACCAGAGTGTTACAGTTTTAAACTAATCAGATTCCGGCACATGAAAGCACTCAGTTGTTTCAAAATAACTGTTCTCTTTCAACACCTTTTCCTCCCTATCGTTCTTTCTTACGTCACCCCCCGACCCCCCCCCTCTTCCCCCCTTTTTTGGGCCATCCTCCCCTTCCCCTTCCTGGCTGTTTCATATGATTGGATATACAAAATTGCAGATATTCAAGGAAGGAAACCCTTTGAGATGATACTAACACTACCAAAATTCCAGCAGTGAAATTTTCTGATTTGATGCAAGACATTCTGGAAACCGTTTAAAGACCGAAATTTGAGGATATTAATGGAAGATTGTTAGGTATCCATCACATATGTGGTAAATGTGGTCCATAAGAATGGCGCGCCCACACGTACTGGATAATATCAGTTTCATGCTGAAGGATGTGCTACGCTATTGCCTTGTTAGCGCAACCATGTGGGGCCCATTATAATGTGCAGCACAAGGTCTGCTTTCTGGCACCGGATTTTAACTGTTTGCTTACGTTGGTAGGTAGGGTTTGTGTGGCACAACGGCCTAATGTAATGGACGCACCGATAAGAAGAAACAAATGAGTGTCAAAGATTACTAACCACATTTCATGAACCTGGGTTTGAAGTGCTTTTTGAAATAGGGTTCTGAATTATGCATATCGAAAAAATTGAAAACAAAGGCCTGATGGAATAATAAAGGGTTTATTGGTGCTGCCAAAATCTAACTGTAATCATGTTAGCCATAAGTACAACAGAAAAACATATGTACTGTGAATACTCCAGACAAAAAAGGGCTAGTGTCAAAAAAAAACAACTATGGCCTCTTGTGTCCAAGCTGGTCTGGTGCGGAGGTGGTTTGACTAATTATTGACACAGTAGTGATGATTTAACTTGTCAATATATCCAAGGTGGTCTAGGTGCTGAGGTTGTTGACTATTAATGATCCTGGTGAGGGTTATATTGCCCTTTGTATCCCAGCTGGTCTAGGGTGCTGAGGTTATTGATTATTAGTGTTGCCATGGTGAGGTATATTGCCTTGTATCCCAGCTGGTCTAGGGTGCTGAGGTTATTGATTATTAGTGTTGCCATGGTGAGGTATATTGCCTTGTATCCCAGCTGGTCTAGGGTGCTGAGATGGTTGATTATTAGTGGTGCAATGATGAGATATAATACATTTTATGCCAAATGGTCCAGGGTGCTGAGGTGGTTGATTATTAGAGGTGCAGTTGTGAGGTATATTGCATTGTATCACAAGTTGTCTAGGGTGCGGCGGTGGTTGAATATTAGTGTTGCAGTGGTGAGATATATTGGAGCTTATTTACTAAGGGTCCCACGGCAGTATTTCCGTCGGGTTTTCTGACGTTTTTAGGGATAGCTCCACTGGGATTGGTATTTAGTAGGCGATTGTGTCGCAGGTCATCAGATTGTGTTGCAATCATGCCGGCTTTCATGTGACACAAATCGGGGTGGGGGGGCAGGCTGTTGATCCGATGGATTTGGACAAACCGCGGGATTTAACTTAAAAATTGAGTCGCAAGCCAAGCACTTACATGCACCGGGAAGAAGATGGTGAACTCCGGCGGACCTGAGCAGGGAAGCGACATATGCAGGAAATTGGGTGCACAATCTTAGTGAATCGCGCCAGACTGCCTGATCATTGGACACTCTGGACCTCATAAACTCAAGCAGCCGGGTAAGTAAATGTGCCCCATTGTCTTGTATCCCAGCTAATCTTGCATGTTGCGGTGGTTGATTATTAATGGTACAGTTGTATATTGCCTTGTATCCCAGCTGGGCTAGGGTATTGAGGCTGTTGACTATCAGTTGAGCAACAGTAACATAGAGGGGCACATTTACTTACCCGGTCCTGTCGCGATCCCCGAGGTGCATTGTCTGACGAGGATGAAGTCCGGCGTGGTTCACTAAGATTGTACGCCTGATATCCTGCATGTGTCTCTTCCCCGCTCAGGTCCGCCGGAGTTCACCTTCTTCTTCCTGGAGTATGTGAGTGCATGTCTTGTGACACAATTTGAATTTTAAATCCCGCCTTTAGTCCGAATCAGTCGGGTTGTCCGACGGCCCGCCCGCCGATTTGTGTCGCATGAAAGTCGGCGACACAAATTGGAAATAGTCGGGAAACCCGACTGAAATGCGGCATGCAGACCCTTAGTAAATGTGCCCCATACTTCCTTGTATCCCAGGTGGTCTAGGGTGCTGAGGTGGATGACTATTAGTGGTGCTTTGAGGAGAGATATTTCCTAATTTTTCAAGTTTAAAAAGTAATCCAGAGATGAGTGAATCCATCCATTTGCTCATAGATTCGGCAAAAATCTGCTATTTTAAGGGGCTGAATAAAACACACATCCATCCAATCCGCTATGGACAGAACTTTAGAAATGGCGGCTAGATACAGCAGTCAATCATTCCAGATCTTAGGGAGGAGGATGGAGGAGGGAAATGTAAAGAATTCTGTAAAAACTTCATGAAACAAGATGGTAATTTTTGGTATTTTTTTTCCAAAAAATCATTTTTTTTTTTAGAAAAAAAAATTACTACATTTTTGAATGAATTTTTCAACTTATTTATGAAAAGGATAACGTTCTGTTATTGTACATGATATGTAGGATTGTAAGATGGTGAAATGTTCGTAGTGGTCACTAGATGGCAGAGTGAGACAGCATCTACTAAAAACAATATAAGGACATATAAGGGATGAAGCGCCCTAATACACAAAGTTCTATCTCTAATGTGATTGTTATGCTATATAGAATTGTTTCCCCTAAATCTCTTCCTCATCCAATCCCTACCCTTCCTTGGTTGAACTTGATGGACAAGTGTATTTTATCAACCGTACAAACTATGAAACTATAATGTGTAAACGGATCTCATTGAATTAAATGATATTAAAATTCCTCATATTCTGCTGAAATAACTGATATCCATAGAAGGGGAATATCTCACACAGATGGGAATACAATGACATCCAAGCAGAAACATTCCTACTGTGGAGAACAATCTTGAATAAGAAAAGCTGCAAGAACTGGAAAGACCAAACTCTTTGTAGACAGCATGTTATAGAGCAGGAGGTGCTGAGCAAATTATACATAGGGGCAGATTTACTTACCCGGTCCATTCGCGAACCAGCGGCGCGTTCTCTGCAGTGGATTCGGGTCTTCCGGCGATTCACTAAGGCAGTTCCTCCGACGTCCACCAGGTGTCGCTGCTGCGCTGAAGTCCGCCGAGTTCACAATCCTATATTTGGTGAAGGTAAGTGCGTGTCAGCGACACTTTTTTTAAAAAAATGCGGCAGTTTTTCCGAATCCGTCAGGTTTTTGTTCGGCCACGCCCCCCGATTTCCTTTGCGTGCATGCCGGCGCCGATGCGCTGTGGCAAAATTCCGGGGCAATTCAGGAAAAATTGGCACAAATCGGAAATATTCGGGTAAGACGTCGGGAAAATGTGAATCGGGCCCTTAGTAAATGACCCCCATAGTGTCTGATCTGTAGACAGAAAGTTAAAGAGCAGGAGGAGCTAAGTAGATTGTACATATTGTTATATCTGCAGACAGAATGTTATAGAACAGGAGGAGCTGAGCAGATTGTACATAGTGTCCTATCTGCACGCACACTGTTAAGAGCAGAGGGAGCTGAGCAGATTGTATATAATGTCCTATCTGCAGGCAGCAAGTTATACACCATGAGGAGCTGAGCATATTGTACATAGTGTCCTATTTGCAGGCAGCATGTTATAGAGCAGGAGGAGCTGAGCATATTGTACATAGTGTCCTATTTGCAGGCAGCATGTTATAGAGCAGGAGGAGCTGAGCAGATTGTACATAGTGTCCTATTTGCAGGCAGCATGTTATAGAGCAGGACGAGAGAAGCAGATTGTGCATAGTGTTATATCTTCAGGCACTAGCAGCTTGTTATAGAGCAGGAGGAGCTGAGCAGATTGTACATAATGTCCTATCAAAATGATGCAAATTTTCCATCTTGTCCTCAGGAGGCCAATATGATTGAAAGTTGTTGAAGAACGGGGAGCAATAAGCTACTGCTTTAATTTTTGTTTGGCACCTCACAATAAATAAGGGGAGTTTTTGGTTGCAGTTTGGGCACTCGGCCCCTAAAAGGTTCGCCATCACTGGTATATAGTATTAAACGTTTCTCTGATTCTTAACATTGTCTCATAAACCCATATTGTAATTAGTCATATATGTAAAAATATCTTATTCAGAGTAACTTTCCCTCCCTCTAAAATCACTATAGAATTGATCGTCATATAGAAGACCACTCTTCAAATTAACTGAGAGATCAGGTTACGTGCTTCCCATAGAAGTTTATTGGGAGAGGAGGGTGAAGAGGCTTTTAACAAAATAATTTTAATGTGTATATAGTGTTAAACGTTTCTCTGATTCTAAACATTGTGGCAGATTTACTTACCCGGTCCATTCGCCGGGATTCCTTAAGGTAGTTCCTCCGCCGTTCACCAGGTGGCGCTGCTGCACTGAAAAGCATCGGAAGGCACTGGAGTTCACCGAGCCGGGCTGAGTGAAGGTAAGTGCAAGCTCCGCGACAGATGTTTTTTTTTAAATGAGGTGGTTTTTCTGAATCCGTCAGGTTTTCGTTCGGCCACGCCCCCGATTTCCGTCGCGTGCATGCCAGCGCCGATGCATTTACATGTGTGAGCAGCTCCTAGTGCTTTTGTTTTGGGTGTCCCATCTCTCCAAAGCAGATCCACATCCCATTGATCCACCTACCACCCGATCTACCTTTATAGGTAGATTTGTGGTGGTAGGTTCCCTTTAATGAGAAATCGGGAGCCCTAGAGCAAATTTAAATTAAGTTATAGGAGTTGTATCAAGGTGGCTGAGTAAGTAGCACTTCTGCCACTGTGGTCCTGGGTTCAAATCCCGTCACAGGTCAACATCTGCAAAGAGTTTGTATGTTCTCTACGTGTTTGCTTGGGTTTCCTCCGGGTACTCCGTTTTCCTCCCACACTCCAAAACATACTGGTAGGTTGTTTAGATTGTGAGCCCCATGAGGACAGGGACCAATTTGTCATGCTTTGTGATGCGCTGCGTAATCTGTGTGTGCTATATAAATAAAGAATTATTATTATTACCACCACTTTGTCTGGTTTCTTCTACTTCTTTTATTGACTTTTCTGTCTCTTTCTTGACTGAAACAAAAAAAAAGTTTTAAATCAGACAAAAAAGTCTCATCTGAGACAAATATGTCTCAAGTGAGATGAAAAAGTCTCAAAAAGTAGTAGAAACCAGACAAAGGGGCACTATCTTTCTGGTATCTTTGGTCCAGTCGCCTGCGCTATATGCATCTATATTGGTTCTTTCTTTACACCTGTGTTTGCCTAATAATTCTCCAATTTGTTAAAAAAATGGGGGGGGGGGAGACACAAAACAAAGAAAACATCTGTTTTGCAAAGATAAATTAGGAACACTGTAACATATACACACCGGCAAACTTCTTGATGCACATATTAGGCCCAATAAAATGTACAAGTACTCACAAAAAGTCACATAAAATTGTAAAAATTTGCAAAAACTCACAAAAAGGCACATAAAAAATACATAAACGTCCAAATACAAAAGGTGCAAAAAATTTTTAAAAAGTGTAAAAGGAAAAGAAAAAAACAAGTCAAAATAAAGATGCATGTCCCTCAAAGTGGTGATAAATCCCCCTCCTCAGATAGTGTATGAATGTGGAGAATCTTAACCCCCAGAAATAATAATATTAATGGGGGACTATATGTCCCCTTGAAGTGTCACATGGGAAAGAAGAGGTGAAGCTCGATCGCTCCACATCTATGAGGCTGCAGAAGATGCTTGAAGGTGTATGGAAGACAAAGAATATATATATATATATATTTTTTTTTTTATATATATTATATATAATATATATAAATAATTATACTAATATAGGACACCATGAAATTTCTCTAGAATAATACCATTGATTGAATAAATAATTAATGCAATAATTATTTTTTGAAAATATCATATGATATTCACAACTCATTACAGTGACAAATTGATTGAGTGATTAAATAATAAATAAATGATAAGTCATTTACATATAATACTTATATTATGTCATCACTTCTTTGTATAAACATTTGGAAAATGTTAAACATTTTTTTTTTCAATGTATTATTGTAATTTATGTAAATATAATCATTTCTTTGATTAACAGACTGATACATAGTAGTTACAAGTCTTCAATATAAACGTTGTCTTTTGGTCTCACAAGTTGTACACAAAACACATCACTAGAGGGCGATACTGGACAATATTCCTTGCTAAAAGTTAAAGCACTGCCAAATGCAAATTGCCAGGGATTATATTGTAGAAGAGCAACACAATAACCACGGTAATGTGGAGGACAATGAGAACATTTAAAAAATGTAATTAAGTTATGACACTATGACAACAATAGGAGCACGTGTAACACATATGACCCGGTGCACACATCCACATGAATGTTGAATTAGATTTATATTATTTTAACAAATTCAATTATCATTAGAGATGAGCGAGTATACTCGTCCGAGTATTACTGCTCGGTCGAGTATTAGCATACTCGGACCGGCTCGTTACTCGGCTGCTCGAAATCGAGCATTAAATTAATAAATAAAGTGAAGAACAGTATTTTTATTGCAAAATAAAATATTCCACATGTTTCCAGATGTTTTAATTGTTAGAATACATTGAAATAACACTATTCTTCACTTTCCAGGTGTCTGCGTGTGTCTTCCGCTAAGTTCGGAGATGTTCGGAACATCTGGATGTGAAGATTAGTGTTCTTTCAATGTGTTCTGCAATTAAATGGTCCTCTATTTACTGTTTTTAATGTTTTTATTCTATTCTTCACATTGCAGCTGTTAGCGCGTGTCTTCCAATAATGTCGGAGATGTGCGCGCACATCAGCAATGTGAAGAATAGGATAAAAACATTAAAAACAGTGAATACAGGAACATTTAAGTGCAGAACACATTGAAAGAACACTATTCTTCACATTCCAGATGTTCTGAACATCTCCTAACTTAGCGGGAGACACGCGCGAACACCTGGAAAGTGAAGAATAGTGTTATTTCAATGTGTTCTTACAATTAAAACATCAGTAAACATCTGGGATATTTTATCATGCACTGTTCTTTTACTGTTCTATTTTATTAAAAAAATGCTCGGGTCTCCCATTGACTTTAATGGGGCTCGTTATTCGGTACGAGCACCCGAGCATCGGGAAAAGTTTGTACCGAATAACGAGCACCCGAGCATTTTAGTGCTCGCTCATCTCTAATTATCATCTTTTCTACCCTCCTACCCATTAACTGTCTAAGGCACCAAAGATGAATAGAGCAAAATGGCTCATGTGCAACCGGCTGCTCTCTTCAATTGTGGGGAAAACCGGATCCCAATTTCTCACGATCCGTGAGGGGATACGATCATGTGAACAGAATACCCACTTTTTTTTAAAATTTGCAATCATCAAATAAAGATTTTGTTTATTTGAAGACTTTTTAAAACAAATTATTAGCTGCATTTTTTTTCATCACATGAAAATTTTAATCTCCTTGTGATGTTTACACAATAAAGATAATTTTCAGCCCCCATACTTTACAATTTACAATAGTTAATTGCTGCTTTTGGTACTATCACACAGTCATGTTCATTGAAAAATTTCAGAATGTGGATGGGCACTAGCTAAGCAGACACTTCATGATTCCTCTATTTGTATGGGATGCTGTGTGCTGACAATGTTCTTAGATTATTCTACTAGTATCTGACACCTGGAAAAAGAGAGATGAGACAGATCAGAGATGAGAGATGATGAGATCCATGAGGTGGATATTAAACACAATGACACTCTCAGCTCTGCCATCTCACCTATAACCAACACAGTCAGATTTGCTATATTCCTCCCTCTTCCCAAGGATAAAGACCTTATCTTGTCTGTAGCTCTGCATGATTCTGATGCCAGCAGAAAGTGCCTATGTCTGAGCTGGTCTTGTAATGCAGGGGGAGGAGCAGGAGGCAGAGAGCACTGCAGTGTGCAGACATGAGAAGCTATTCATGAGAAGAATTTGCCCTGCCCGACCATAGTCAGAAGATTTACAGTTGGATTCAGGGACAACCAAACTTGTATACACCAGGTTGGAATTACATCTATGAAATGCTGTATTTCTGTTAATAACAGTGAATTAGAGGATGTGTTATTTTGTTATCCTGAGTATATTTAAGAATCTTGTCTTCGTGGGAATATCCCTTTAACTTATTCCTACAATTCCGTTTCACTTTTATAATGTATTAGTATAGTCCAGTATAGTAATAGGTTATGGTGTATGTCTGCATGACAACGGTAAGGGTGTCCTATCATTAATTTTGTTGTGGATAAGTTATTATCGGCATCATATCTGGGGCCAGTATATGATCAAGGGCCAGAAAACTCTTATGTAAACAGAGCTCTTGCCTATAGGTTGTGCGTGTTATTACCATTCATTCTTTTTGACTTCAAAGGAGATCTCCTAATGGATCATTACTAGAAATGAGCGAGCACTAAAATGCTCGAGTGCTCATTACTCGAGTTGAACTTTTTCCAATGGTCGAGTGCTCGTATCGAATACTCGACACGAACCCCATTGAAGTCAATGCGAGACTCGAGCATTTTTTAAGGGGACCAATAAAATGTGTCATTTTATTGAGAAATAAGGAAGTCAGTCGTGTTTCTTAGTTTTTTTTATTCAATGGAATATTCGTGGAACTTCAAAAAGGACAATGACCCGTGTTAAACATCTGCAATGTGTTCTTCACACATATTGTTCTTCACATACTATTGTGAAGAACACCGTTCTGTACTCGTGTCTTTTGATAAGTTAGAAGATGTATGGAAACATCTGCAATGTGTTCTTCACTGTGTTCTTCACTTTAATGATCCTTAATGATCCTTTATTGTGTTCTTCACTGTGTTTCCTTAGATGAAAGCTCGTTCTCGAGCAGGTGAAATACTCGTCCGAGCAACGAGCCGTTTCGAGTACGCTAATACTCAAACGAGTATGCTCGCTCATCTCTAATCAGTGATGAAAGCACCTAAACCTGGATTTTAGCCAAAAGTTCCTGTTTGGGGTTCAGCCCCCCCCCCTTAACACCTGCGACTGGTGCTGTCACCAATCATGGGTGTTAACTCTTAAAATGCTGCTGACAAAGCATAGAGTAGCATTTAAATGTGTCGCAATTTGTCACGGGTGTGAGCCTTAGGGTTCAAGTGCTGAACCACAACCAAACCTTCAGGTTTAAATATTCCCATATTCAATCTATGGGATTGTATCATACTATTTAAAAGAACACGCAAGCTGTGCACCTGTGTGTACATCACATGACCATGGACAGATTTCTGTCCACTGAAAGTGAACATAGAGACTTTCTACAGAATGACAGAAAGCAGAGATCTAGAAAAGCCATGAGGCGTTGACACAGAAAGTATATTGGAAAATTGTATAACATTTCCTTACACTAACAATATCAAATATTTGATGAAAGTGGACAACCCCTTTAAGTTTTGCCATGGCAGAAGCAGCTGGATGATAAAAACAATAATATGGTTGCCAAGTATAGGCATAGCCTTCACATAGCAGTCAGTTTCGTTAGGTAAATTGTGGTGACATATTTTCTTTAAAGAATAAAGTAGCATTGGTTTTGAAACCTTTATCACTTGTTCTGTAAAAGTCTATACTTTGTAACCCATATTACATTTGCATAGCGTAGTCCGTATAACCTTCTTATCCTCCATTCCCTCCTGGGAGGGTGTTCATTCTATACAAAGTACAGAATTGAAATCCAATTATTAATCTCATATTAGAAAGTCAGTGTCTTCAAAATTAGGACATTTATAGGAGACCTGGGCAGCTAGATGTCCCCCGGCTTCTCCGGGTTATGCAATGATAAAAATGGGTCAAATGAGCTGTACTTTGAGAGAGACAAGAAAAAGTTCAAATTAATGTACAATGATTGTTCAAAGCTTCAGAGAAGATGAACCGTGAAATGACAATCCAGGACATGAACCTACTTATGCATGGGGCACAGTAGCAGTAGGTAAAATATTATAGAACGTTCCCTATAGGAATTTAACAAAATAATTTTTAAGTGTATATAGTATTAAACGTTTCTCTGATTCTTAACATTGTCTCATAAACCCATATTGTAATTAGTAATGTATGTAAAAATATCTTATTTAGAGTAACTTTCCCTCACTCTAAAGTCACTATAGAATTGATCGTCATATAGAAGACCACTCTTCAAATTAACTGAGAGATCAGGTTACGTGCTTCCCATAGAGGTTTATTGGGAGAGGAGGGTGAAGAGGCTTTTAACAAAATAATTTTAATGTGTATATAGTGTTAAACGTTTCTCTGATTCTAAACATTGGGGCAGATTTACTTACCCGGTCCATTCGCGATCCAGCGGCGCGTTCTCTGCGGTGGATTCGGGTCCGGCCGGGATTCATTAAGGTAGTTCCTCCGCCGTTCACCAGGTGGCGCTGCTGCGCTGAAAAGCATCGTAACTTGCTGGAGTTCACCGAGCCAGGCTGAGTGAAGGTAAGTGCAAGCTCCGCAACAGATTTTTTTTAAAAATGCGGCGGTTTTTCCGAATCCGTCAGGTTCTCGTTCGGCCACGCCCCCGATGCGCCACAATCCGATCGCATGCGCCAAAATCCCGGGGAAATTCAGGGGAAATCGGCGCAAATCGGAAATATTCGGGTAACACGTCGGAAAATGCGAATCTGGCCCTTAGTAAATGACCCCCATTGTCTCATAAGCCCATATTAGTAATTTATTTTAAAAATATCTTTTTTAGAGTAAATTTCCCTCACTCTAAAATCGATCTTCAGAGAAAAGACCACTCAAATTAACTGAGAGATCAGGTTACGTGCTTCCCATGGAAGTTTATAGGGAGAGGAGAGCTTTACATAGTCAACAAATACAATATATATGCTCTTAAAGAGGACCTGTCACCCAAAACAAAAACACTATGAGCTGTTTACTAATGTAAGCAGCTCCTAGCGCTATCTCCTATGCAGCAGTGTTACACTGCTAGTGTTATTGGAAACCTCCGATATCGCTAGCAGACACTCCTGCAGAGTACAATAGAAACTCCGAACTGCACTCAAAGTAGTCCAGCATGTCTCACTCCATAGGCCGGCGGTGACTGCCGAGCTTCATGTGGCAGTCACTACCCTTAGCCCCGCCCCCTCATGAATACGCCAGACCGCTTTGAGCACTATTGTACTCCACAGCAGTGTTTACATGTGTGAGCAGCTACTAGTGCTTTTGTTTTGGGTGTCCCATCTCTCCAAAGCAGATCCACATCAGTTGAACAGCAGCATGGAGGACATCATGCAGCAGTTCTGAGCATTGTGTAACATCTTCAAATATGTTTTTTGACCTGTTATTCTTTGCATAAATCTGTGCTGATCACCTTGACCTACAGTTTGATCCACGATTTTATTATAAGTCATCCTATGTTGGCTTTTTGAGGATTTTTTTTTAGAGATATATGATAAGTAACTGTAATCATGCTAAAGAGTGGTATACTGTGTAGATGGATCAATGACCAAATGTAACCATTTAGTAGGCAGAGGAAGAAAGAAGGGTGCATAATAAGTAGAGAAAGGCATTTTTCTTAATTGGAACAGAGTACAGAGGGCTGTGATTTTTTTTTCACGACTGACCATCTCCGTGCATATGGAAAAACTGATCCTATAGGTATATGGTAAAACTGGTCATCTTATGGGACACATCTAGGGATATGGGAAATTACGGTTTTGTGATATTGCCAAGACCGGAACGAGGTTGGCCAAACTTTCAATGTTCTCCTCTATCCACTTCCCCTTTAAGACCAGCTATCTCATATTTTGTTTCCATTATAATATCCTGGTTACCAGATAGCAAAATGTCTTCTAAATAATTTTGTCTACATAAGTTACATTTATTATGTGTTTAGCATTTCAATACTCTACTCGGGAGAAGCCAAATCATTTACTGCACAGAAAACCATTCAATTGAATCCTTATCAGAAACTATTGCAACTATTGATTTAATGGAATTTGGAATTTTCAATTATGAGGTTTACAGGTAATTTCATGTAACAGGGAAAAAAAAACAAAATTCATTTTTAAAAAGCTAATTTAGATACCAGTAGTTTGGTTTTAATTTCCTTTTTAAGAAGACTCCAAGTCTCGTCTTTCCCCCCGATATATTAATTCTCTCATCAATGAGATTTATACAGAGTGCCCTGGGAAAAGTCAGCGCTAGAGTGCAAGCTATTCATATGCAAACTAGATTCGTCTTCCTAGATATATAGCTAGATTTTAATTGAAATCGCTCTGTCAGTGTTACGTTCATATGGGAATATTTCAACTTATTGCTTTTACTTTAATTTATGGGAGATAATGCATAAGGTAAAATAGGAAAATATCTAACAAAATTAACTAAAGATAGTAATTCTGGTGCTGAAGGACATGTCTAAGAAGATGAAAGAGCGCATGGTGCAGTTATTATATTACAATGTCTCATTAAAGAGCTCACTAGAGACCAGCCCTTTAATATAATTATGCAGTACTGTTGTTGGCCACTAGGTGTGAATCATAGTAATTTATTATTATTTGATGATTAAACTTATATTTTGCTAAAGGCTGTATTCCAGGCATTAGGAGTCTTCTTCTAATCAACTGTATAGATAGGAGAAAATACATTGGACCTTGGTCCACCAACTTTATTATGAGTCTATGTTATTGTTCTAGAGAAATTTTAGGTCACTAATATTGTTGATTCAGTCTCCTAATGTATGTGCTTCATTACACTAGCTTAGGCACCAAATTGCGTGGAGGACTTGAGTTTCATGAAATTTCTCAGACATCCACTTTATGGAAATTATCAACTTGAAAGTTTCAACTCTGACTATAGAAAAATGCACAAATTGTTTGGACATCGTTTTATAGTTGCATATTTCCAATTTTGAAGCTCATTTCTGACTTGTTTTTTACTTGGCGCTGTGTAATTACATAGCTAAATACAAAAGACCTGCAAACTTCCTAAACTTCTGCTTATATTCAGGTGGTCACACTTGCTGATGATCAAAGAATCAAGTTAATTGTATTAGTAGCACTATTGGGGTAGTTATTATCATTGATCCAATATAAGCAGTAACAATGCTCTTAATTTGAAATAGTAGTTCTTGAATTAACCTATTTTTAAGACATTTTGATTATTATTATCTTTATATGAAAAACCACAGAATTCATATGGGTTGTGTTCTCATGGTCTGACATTGACTAGAACTATTTAGCATACTTTATCTCTAGGAGTAAGATTCCTTTCAAGCTGAATCTCTGCAATCTTTAAAATAACCCAAACCACATCTCAGCCTGGGACACTGTATATACTATCAAGACATCTTGGCATACTATCAGGCATCTCCTGCAGATGTTATGGGCTTATGTAGAGGAGGAAACCCCTGGTCAGGATGGACAGAGTAAACCTGGACTAGGCTCCCCCTCTCCACAAGTGCCATGACCTTAGAAAACAAGAAAGGGTTCAACCAGCTGATTGATAAGACGAGATTATCTCCAGGTCCCTTGTGCATCCTAGTTTTCTCAAGGCAACACTAAAACTTTTTGCAATCTCTAAGTTGCTTAACCTCTTAAAACTTGAGAATGTATTACATTGGGGCACATTTATCATTGTACTTAGTGCCAGCATATGATGGTACCCCTGTTCCTGGATACGCACCAGATCTGTCAGGAGGCTGTAACTGCCACCAGGGCATCTGTACAACAGGTCCGAACAGGCGCAGGCTATAGGCAGTGTGCATGCATGGGGTAGGAATGCCCACCAACGATCAACTGAACAGCCAGGCACCTCCCTGCCCAACCAGCGTAGAGGACAGCAAAGTCACAATTCCCAGGTCTGCGCCGGGAATTATGGCTGATACGACTTTTTTCAGGTGAAGAAGCTGTGATAAATGTGGCCTGTTGTCTTTATATTACAGTATTTGCAACAAACCTGTGCATATGGCTTTGCTTTTGGCTTGATGTCTTCTACTACACATCTGTCCCTCCTTACCCTTCTGCTTGCTTACAATTAGAGAGCAGCGAATCCTCATAATTGAAAGGTTTGGTGGTGATGTAAGGTGCATGCATTGTGCCATGCATCGACTGTGCCAGGCAGCCCCTCGCGTGCTATGGACACTTGGGTGGAGTTGTGCCCCCCATCAATGTCCACTTGCCAAAACAGAATGCAAACAAGCCCTGTTTTTTCCATACGACACTGTGCACAAGGCCTTGGGAATACTACTCTGTATATTGCAGTGTATTGTATTTGAGTCCGTGAACTTTCCTTCTGCATTTGCAGCTTTTCCCTGTGGTCAAATACATCATGTCGTGAAATTTACCTTCTGAAATGCTACTCTGGTAAGGACAAGACTCTTGACCTCATGCAACTTATCTAATGTTATTGTCCTCTTCCAGTAGTGTCACGGTAGACAATGAGTCAGCACATTCACTAATCCCACCAAACAAGGAGCCTTGAAGACGGTAACAAGCATCCAGCCTTCCCGTAATAGATGAGAAAAGGTTACGCTGTCTCTGGTAGCAGCCCGTCAGTGTGCAGTTGGGAACAAACACAGGTGACATACAACATATTGCTAGGAACTGTCACCAAATGCCATTGAAGCCCCAGCCACCGCAAGGTGCGGGTGACAATTGATGGATGACGCCCATTATTCCTTCCTCAGTCGCTACTTTGAGGTTTATTACTGCAGAGTTACATGGAAGATGTCGGCCATGCTGCTGTTTTATTCACAGCAAAATAAATTCTACAGCAATACAAAATGCATTATCTTGGCATATAATGAATCTGCCGCCTAAATAATGCAAGGGGAAGCGCATGCATAGAAATGGATCTCCCAGAGAGCAATTTGAAAGCACAGGTGGCAGTGAAACCCATTTCCGCAGTGCAGTAATTGATAATTTGTGAAACCTATTTTTTGGTTGGACTTCCAAGACAGGCAATTCCTTGGTGTATTACACGACGGTGCGTTACAGATGTAAGGGAAGGCTTCGTGTCAGTCAGCAAAGATTCCTGCTAGTATGATTGACACTAGAAGCAAAAGTTCACGTCGCTCAAATATGTCTTTTCCAGCACTGGGATATCTCGCAGTCAAATCACTGGCGCGATACGTCTAAGGAGTTATTAATTTTAATGAAAGCCATGCATCTTAAGTGCAAATATTATCCGATGCTGTATGAGATACGCAGAAATTCAATCAGATACTTAATTACTTCTTAACATGAATTCCAAGCAGCTGGCTAATTCCCCCGGCCCTGATTAAACGGATTACAAAAAAAATAAAATTTTTACATCGTGGCTCGCATGTTGCTGTTGCTGCTGAAACATTTATGTATTAAGCTTAAGCATTTATGGAACATGCAAAAAAATTGAGCACCATCGGAGCGGTTATTTCATTATAAGGACATGGTTTATTCTTTCTACAAGGAAATTCCCAACGCTTGTTCTGTGCCATAGTCACTTGTCATATCAAATAAAATTTGTAAGAATTGGCATTGAAAATGTCCTGTCATCCAGTTCCTTTGCATTACTTTGGGAAGAAATAATAAAAATATTAGATTACGTGCATGGAAAATCTGCTACATGTGGATTCATTATAGACTAGATTCACAACAGAGATTTCTTTTCTCTCTCGAAGCCTTTCTGCACACAATAGGCGAGATGTATCATACGCCGCCACCTATACGCCAACATATGATGAAATTCTAATACCTCCGGTGACACTGGAAGGGCTTAGACCTTTTGATATACCCGTCTTTGTGGCAGCGCAATCATCAAATGTGCCACAGCCACTTGTGAAAGTTTACTAGCTACAGTGAATGTGCAGTCGACCCACGTTGGTCCACTTTACCGCCAGCCACATCCCTCCTCGCCCCCTTGGTGTGGAGGGAAGTGAAGGTGATAATAATTGCTATGCCTGGTGGTTTGCAAGGTGATTATTTTAGGGCTTCTACACCAGTTTTCTGGCCTTGATAAATGTCCCCCAATGTGTCTAGTTCCTCTGGATACAATCAGCATTCCCTTAGACCGATCTTTGTGGTCTACTTTCCATGAACGTTTCTTTGTTGCCTGGATGTCATTGGCGTGCTTGAGTCTCTCGACTACCAATGACAATTACTAAGACACAAACTTGGGAAGGAATATGATTTGCTTTATACAATGGCGTACACCCCTATTGAATATGAGTAAACAATCAAAATACCATATATAGTTATCAAAAATTCAATAAACTTTATTAGTTAATCAAAAAAGCTTCCCGTAGGGATAAAATGGAAACACAAAGACAACACACAGACTAATATACAATGCACAAAACCCGGATAGTAATATGTTAAGAAGTGGTATTTTCACTCATGATGCATCGCTACTGTCAGCAAGGACCCTATCCGTCCTATCAAGTTTCATACAGTACACAATCTCCTAATACAGATACATTCCTATATACATCATTGGTCTGAGGAACCAACAAGGAACAAAAAGATATGGGGATCATCGGATAAACCACTAATGTAAAGTATATACAGACCGCAGTGATGTGCAGGGACCCCGACACGTGTTTCGCCTTCAAGGCTTCTTCTTAGGAAGGGAGGTGGTGTGTTCTGCCCTACGACCACCCCCACATATTGTTTGGTGTATCATCATTTATACAATGGCGGTAGCAGCCATAGCTGCTGTTATAGGACCCGCAGTCACAAGGGGCCCCGGTATCCGACCTGACACACAGAGGAGTGAAGGAAGTGCACCATTATATATGTATTATGCTGCACATTGTACATCATAATAAGTATAAAACCATAAAAAAATGTTGGGGGAAGGGACGGTGCGGCTAGGAATCTCTCATCTCATTTCTACCTGCCCTATACTTCCAAAATGTGGTCTGCAGTTACCTGTACAGATATGTGCCCTCAACCCTGGGATAAGAAGACTGGCTGGTGAAGGGGGGCCCCATTCAGAAGTCTGCTATGGGGCCCAGCATCTCCTAGTTATGCCCTCTGCTCTATCTATGTGGTCCTGGCAGTTGCCTCCTACACTGGGCAAAGGAATCCAAAGCTGTGTACATGAAACCATAGAAATATTTGGGGACCTGCAACACATTCATCAGACTATTGTAACCACTTTTAGAGCATGTTGTGGCTCAGAAATGAGTGACTGAAGGCATTTGCTTTCACATAATTTTACGGGAGTGATCTTATTAAACATAATTGATTGCTGCTATGCAAAAATCTATTTTTCCCGGACAGTCTTGGATTGTAAAGCGGGGTAATTAATAATATGACAGGATTGGATTGTGAAATATACCAGACATTATTTTTTGACAGTTTAGCATTTGTATCATGTTCATATTAAATATTATTCATTACAATGTTCCACACAACGCAAAGGGTTTGTAATGGACTAGAAATACATGGCTGCTGTGTTCCAAACACAGTGCCACATCCGTCTCTTGGTTGTGTCCGGTATCGCAGCTCAGCCCAACTGGAGAAGTAGAATTTTTTTGTGGAAGAGATGACATCATTGGATCCATTTCCATTGCTGTAGGGTTTGATGATGATCACTGCCTAGACAAGGATCAGTTTGGACAGTTATTATCATCAAAGTCTGCAGCAATGTGAATTGGAGAGATGGAATAGATCAACATCTGAGACTATGGGGCACATTTACTTACCCATCCTGCGCGATCCCCAAAAGTGCATTGTCTGACCGGAATGCACATCTCCCGCGATTCAAGAAGATTGTGCGCCCGATTTCCTGCATGTGTCGCTTCCCCGCTCAGGTCCGCAGGAGTTCACCTTCTTCTTCCCGGTGTATGTAAGTGCTTGGTCTTGTGACACAAAAAACGTTGGGTTTTCCAACGTTCAGTGCGCATGTTGCAAAACCCGACGGAAATGCAGCCGTGGGCCCTGTGAAGACTTTTGAAAAGATTTGAAAGCCCCAGAATTAAGTTGCTTTCCCTTGTAGCACTTTCTTTATTTTCTATACCACTGGCAATACCTGCCCTGATGATCACCTACAGTGCGAAGATCTGAACTCCAGGGCTCCCAACACTATGCCTGAACTAGTAATGCTCATTGTTCAGTGAGTTCCTCATATCTTCCAGCGAGGTTGTTTCAGACAAACTCTTCTTTATTAAGAACAGTCAGGTAGAAACATGATGACGGATGCTTTTTGGTTTGACCTAATTGTTATCTACTCCTCCTTATGTATATTTTGATGAACAGATCCCAAATCAATGTCCTGTGTATCGTGTCTGTTCTTGATGACAAGTTCCCTTTAAGTAAAGAACATGTCCCTATGTAATTTTCTTCTGGAAAATATCAAATTTATCACTACACAAATGGCATTATCTGCTATGATGATGTCCTATACTCAGAATCACTGTGATCAAGGCTCGGAACTAGCGCCAGATCCTCTTCAATGTCCTGAGTAAGTTACTTATGGTTTTCTGGTCTCAATACTATAATGAGTCATCTGCTCCATCATGACAATTGTCACCCTGGCGACGGTTCCTCCTTTCTACTACTGATATTGAACATTTTTGGTCAGTATTTTGCTAAAACCCATAAACTGTACTACTCACAAAAAACCGTCTTCAGACTCCCAATGCGACCCCGACCCTTTCCGTAGAATTTATCTCCATTCTCCTTTGCATCTCTCTCTCTCTGTTTGTCACTTGGCAATTAACTAGTTTAATTAGCAAAGTTACCAGAAGCACAAACTTGCTAATTTCCTGCTTCAGTGTGTAAGAAAACAAGCGGCTATCAAATTGTTCACAGGCCCTGCACACTCCATCAATGTATTTCATGCGCTACAACGTATCAGTCACCTTGACAACCGACTTTTAATGTATGCATAGCATTACGTCCTTTCTCTGTCTTTATAAACCCACATCTGACAACAAATCCATACTGCAGCCGCCGGTGACAATCCTCCACTTAAAATGAAGCATTAAAGTCATGACTTGTTTTAATAAGAGGAGAAGAGTCTGTACACTGTAGTCTATAACCAAACTTTGGAAATGGAGGAAACTGCAATAAACTGATTTACCAAAGGCGGGAATGAAATCCCATTACTGTTAATGCTCCCGTGTTGCAGTTTTTATGTGAGGAGGCTCTAAGAAATGGGCAGCGTAGTGGGTTCTGGTGTATTAATAAATAGGTCCAGTCACTGAGGTGACGGCTATGAATTACTTGACTGGCAGCAAATCTATAGGACTGAGAAATGGAGGAGTCTAGTGAACTTTGCACTTGCAAACAATGACTTTTTGTAGAATGGAACTAAAACAGCACAAAAAGAAAATTTTTTCTTAAAACTTGTCATGTTAAAGAAAATCCACCATTTGTTTTCATGCATTATGAACCAAACATACATTGGGAATGCTCTAGCTACACTGATGCAGAAACATATCTTGTTAAATCCCTAAATCCCTATCTACAATTATAAAATTATGATAATGAGGCTCTGTTGCTCCTGTGGTTGCTCCGGTACTTCTCCTCTCACCCTAATTATGCACTGCTCCAGAAATTGCTTAATTCACTGTGTTATCCCTGACAGCCAGAAGTTATGAATCACCACACCATCCCCCAGCTGCTGTGTATGAGACATCCAGCTCAAATTGATTAGTCCTGTCTGGACAGATCAGGAAGCTCCATGTAATATGTTTATGTTGGCATCCTGCATGCAACCCAGCCTTCCCACAGTCCTGAATTTTATAATAGTTTTTTGAGCAAAACCACTCAGATCAGGGATTAAACAAGATATGTTCCTGCATCAGTGTAGCTACATCATTCTCAAGGTATGTTTGATTCACAATGCATAAAAACAAATGCTAGATCTCTTTTAGAAATACATTAAAGTGCCCCTTCTCGTGTCATGTTTTAACACTCATACACACATAAAGTACCCCCAAACTGAACTGGTCTGTGACATTGTGGGGCAGATTTACTTACCCGGTCCATTCGCAATCCAGCGGCGGGTTTTCCGATGCTGATTCGGGTCTTCCGGCGATTTCACTGGAGTTCACCAAGCTATCCTGGGTGCAGGTAAGTGCGTGTCGAGCGACACATTTTCTTTTAAAAATACAGCGGTTTTTCTGAATCCGTCGGGTTTTCCGACGGCCACGCCCCCCCATTTCCATCGCGTGCATGCCGGCGCCGATACGCCACAATCCGTTCGTGTGCGCCAAAAACCAGGGGCAATTCGGCACAAATTGGTAATTTTTGGGCAACCCGCCGAAAAAACGCGATTCGGGCCCTTTGTAAATGACCCCCAGTGTGTTTAGGGGTCGTCTGTAAGTTGGGTGTTTTGAGTCGGGGACTGCTTGTACTCTTTAACAGTTCTGCTCTAAGAGACTTCTGATAAATCTTCATCTATGAGCAGGTAAATATTTGAGCTGTGATTTATGGCCTTTGCAAATTCTAAAACAATTATTGGGTGATGATAGGAAACAAAATTTCCTAATAGTTGCACATTTTAGAGCAAAAAACGTCTGTTGGAGCACATCTCACGCCAGAAATGGATGTCAGATGCATAACAATAATCCCATCCTGTAATAAGAATTGTAGAAAATTAATGTAATAATTTTCATTTAAAAGAAGGAATCCTGAGACAATTAACATCTTCTTACGACCTTGGATAAGATATCGGAGTAAGTTTCCATCACCTCTATTAGGCAGTAACTCTTCTAAGCCTGAAGGCCCCTGCTGGGTCTTTACCTTGACAAAGGGTAGAGCAGTTCGGATTCTTTAATATAAGCAAGAAGATAATTCCCTGTGGATATAGTCCACCATATGGAATATATTACAATATAAATATATTCATTCATTCAGTAGATTTTATGTCATCTAATTTCTGTACTGTATTTTTGTAATAGAGGTGAAACTATGCAGAAGGTTGTGAGTTCTCCCGTAAAATCTGTAACTGTGTCCCCCACAGTTACAGTTTAAGCAAGGCCAGATTAAGGTAGGTGAAGGACCCTTGGGCGGAAAATCAGGGGACGGCCCCTACTGAATGTAGCTCAAACAGTTGTACACATTACGTTTCTAAATCATCATTAATATTCTAAACGTTATTCTTCTAACATGTTAGCCTGGCTGCTGGCCATTTCCACTAGATGGCTCAGTGGAAATGGTGTTAGCCTAGCTGCTGGCCTAGATGGCTCAGTGGAAATGGTGTTAGCCTAGCTGCTGGCCTAGATGGCTCAGTGGTAATGGTGTTAGCCTAGCTGCTGGCCTAGATGGCTCAGTGGTAATGGTGTTAGGCTAGCTGCTGGCCTAGATGGCTAAGCGGTAATGGTTTTAGCCTAGCTGCTGGCCTTGATGGCTCAGTGGTAATGGTGTTAGCCTAGCTGCTGGCCTAGATGGCTCAGCGGTAATGGTGTAAGCCTAGCTGCTGGCCTAGATGGCTCAGTGGTAATGGTGTTAGCCTAGCTGCTGGCCTAGATGGCTCAGTGGAAATGGTGTTAGCCTAGCTGCTGGCCTAGATGGCTCAGTGGTAATGGTGTTAGCCTAGCTGCTGGCCTAGATGGCTAAGCGGTAATGGTTTTAGCCTAGCTGCTGGCCTTGATGGCACAGTGGTAATGGTGTTAGCCTAGCTGCTGGCCTAGATGGCTCAGTGGTAATGGTGTTAGCCTAGCTGCTGGCCTAGATGGCTCAGTGGTAATGGTGTTAGCCTAGCTGCTGGCCTAGATGGCTCAGTGGTAATGGTGTTAGCCTAGCTGCTGGCCTAGATGGCTCAGTGGTAATGGTGTTAGCCTAGCTGCTGGCCTAGATGGCTTAGCGGTAATGGTGTTAGCCTAGATGCTGGCCTAGATGGCTCAGTGGTAATGGTGTTAGCCTAGCTGCTGGCCTAGCAGGCTCAGTGGTAATGGTGTAAGCCTAGCTGCTGGCCTAGATGGCTCAGTGGTAATGGTGTTAGCCTATCTGCTGGCCTTGATGGCTTAGTGGTAATGCTGTTAGCCTAGCTGCGGGCCAAGTGATCTGTGAGGAAGTAAACCTACCACTGATTGGCTAGACTAGTAATCAATTCAGCCAACGAGTGCTAGGCACTAAGTGGGGTGGGGGTCAGTTGCTTCTGTAAAGCATTCTGCATGCAGAATGATAGCATGGGTGGGCTGCGTGGGCACACTCTTACTGACAGAGCCAATGAGTCACTGTCACAGTTTGGATCCAGGGATATCTGAGAATTGCTCCCAGAGATAGTTAGCTTACAGCTGTTAGCTGAATGTCAGACATTGCTGGTGGGGGCCCCCTTATAATTAAAGTGGTGGGGGTTCCTAGGTGCGTCTCCCGGAAACCCCCACCATAATCCTGCACTGACTTTAATATACAAATGTAACTAAGTTTCCCCTTGAAGGTGCGTTGTAAGTGAACTAGGACAACTATTTTGTTTACCCCTTTTCAGTATTCCTGAAATCTTTTTACAGGGAACCTGACAGCAGGAATTCTCCTAATAAACCACTACTAGTAAATTGACAAGTAGCTTAATACCTTTAAGATTATGGGGTAGCATGGGGTAATCATCCAGTGAATCAAGTTTGAAGTAAGATGTACTGTATATAAGTTGTGGTGGGGGTGGATTGTTTATCATTGAAGTCCTGCCTTCTCTGCCTCTAAATGCAACTTGCCTGTACTTGACAAGCATGAATCCACAGACAACACTACCGGTGATCCTGAAGACTGGTGCATGATGTCAATCACAGCAGTGGAGCGTTCTAAGGCAGAGAGAGCTTGACTTCAGTGAAAAACTCTCTGTCTCTTTGACTTTATATAACCAATTTACAACTCAAATAGTCTGGGCCATGAAATAACAATGTTAAGATGCCTAGCAAAATCCATCAAAATCAAGCATGATAAACCAGGGACAATTACTCATAGATCCAGGCACCGTGACTGTGATAATCTTCTATATTTGTTATCCATGGCCTCCTTCCTTCTAAAATCATCTTTTGAAATTATGCTAATGAGCATGAAAGGCTATGGCTGGGCTGTAGCCCCTGAGGTGGCTTCTATATCTATAGAGCGCAGAGGGCTTCTATATCACACCCATAATACCTTCTAGATTATTAGCATAATTTTTAAAAATGCTTTTAGAATAACAAACATAAGAAGATTACTACAGTCACATGACTGTGGTCAGTATACAAAGAAAAGGGCCAGGGGAGAACACACCACCTTTAAGACATATTCATTCTAGTTTACAGTGGCGTAACTAGGAGAGGCAGGGCCCCATAGCAGGCCTCTAAATGGGGGCCCCCTTCCCACTTCTACTTCTATACTCACTTGCGGGAGTTACACACCATACATCGTATACATACACATACAGCATATATACATCACATATATGTACAATGTGCAGCATAATATGTATATTATGGTGCACATCCTCCACTTTTTAGTTTGTTAGGTTAGATGATGGGGCCCCTAACACTGTGGGCCCCATAGCAGCTGCTATGGCTGCTACCACTGTAGTTACGGCCCTGCTAGTTTAGCTCCTGTGAACCCCCTTAAGATACACTTCCATCCAGGAGATAGATATTCTTTATCCAAGTTGCTACATAGTCATTAAACCTCAGTTACTTTTATTAACACATAATAGAAAGTAGTTTCATACGACAATGCTTTAATCTCCCAGTCGGAGCCTACCCCGAGAATTCAGAGATGCATGATTATTCCTTTAGTGTCGGATCATTGACTATACTGATATTCTCTTGCACATTTTATTGGCTGAAATTGTAATAGCTACTTTTTAACTAGAGCGTCAGTGATGATGTCTAGCACCACTGTGTCATCTCGCCGGCGCGGCTTTCAATCACCAGAGTACTTTCTGAAGCTATGATGGACGGATCATCAATAAGCCGAGCGGTGATTGACAGCTTTGCTTTTAAGCAAGACTATTCTTGTTTCTCTTATTCCCATTTGATCAGTTGAGTTTTCTAACTTTATCTCGGAGAAGTATTGCTGATAGGTATGATAGGAATTCGGTATAATTACACAGATTACAGCTGTTCTATCAGTGAGAGATAAAGATTCAATTTGCTTTATATTTTCAGAAACTATTAGGAATCTACGTTACTCTTATCAGCTCCCAAATTCCCCTACGAGTCAACCCAGCATTGTGTATGGGACTTATTTGCATAAAGCAATTTTTTCCCCCCAAAATGCTTGATAACTCGAAAACAGGAAAGTAATATCTGGAAAACTTATAAAGTGCCCTACCCAAAGCTATTTCTCCATTATGAGATGCTTTTAATGTTGGACGACTCCTTAGGTGCTGAGGTAACAGCTGTGTCATTGTCTGGTGTCATCATCATAGGTTTGATGGCTTTTTGGATTGATTAGCACAACACTAATCTTTTTCCTCTTCAGCCAGACATTCCTGACCATTCATTAGCAATCGCCCTTCCAGGACCTTATGATAGTATTCATGAATATAAGATCAAGATCCTGGCAGAGCGATTGTTCATAGACAGATAGAGCCAGCCTCCAGCCCAGCACTTCCCATCCGACAGTAGAAGCTGCCCATTACTGACTATCTTGAAATTATACTATTAGACTCACTACTGTCTGACTGCCTGTACTAATGATAACTGTAAATTAGCCTTCTGCACCCGGCACAAATAACAAACAAGACACATTGGGGCAGATTCACTAAGGTCCTGCGTCCAATTTCCTGCATGTGTCACTTTCCCACTGAGGTCCGCCGGAGTTCACCTTCTTCTTCCCGGTGTATTGCGATTGCAATTCCAAATGTTAAATCTTGCGCGTTGTCCGAATCCGCCGGGTTGTCTGACAGCTGGCCCCCAGATTTCTGTCGCATGCAAGCCGACCCGATTGCGTGCCCCAAAATCCCGGGGGAATTCGGCGCAAAATGGAAATCGTCAGGAAACCCAACGAAAATGCGCTCAGCGGACCCTTATTAAATCATCCCCATTGTCTTGCGAAATGTGGGAGGTCGGCCACAGCATTAATTTTAATATTGTAAATACTATAAAGGACCAATGGGGAACCCCAGACCCTTATATCATTTTACCTAGCATGCCAGGCCCTGCCTCCTCAGGGGCATGTCTTTGTTGATCCGTCAGGTGATCTAAAAATCAATCCTCAGAGGGTCTAAGATTCCGCCATGGCCTAGCCTTGACTACCAATATTATTAACAATAGATAACAACCAGAAGTAAAAAAAAATCAGGAGGGAGGGATCTTCCTTGAGTGCGGTGCAGTATCAGAGGCGACTGCCCCTGCGTGGTTAGCGGAGATGACACTGGCCACATGACGCAGGAAGGTCATGCTCCACCTTAAAGCTGCAGAGCACGGCCAGTCCTGCAACCTTCCAGCTTATACAGTCTGCAGGCTCAGCAGACTGGTGGTCCTAGGGTGGAGCCTTGCTCTGCCTATCTGAAAATTAAAATTTTGGAGCAGAAAGTCTTTCTCCTCTCGTTTGCAAGTAGAGAGCCAAAAATACATTAATTGCTCAGAAATGGTAGGAACCATAGAAAAAGTTCAAACTATTTCAGAATCAGTGATATATTATTATTATTATTATTATTATTGATCCAATATAGGGATAGAAATAGCTGCAGTTTGTAAACAAAGGGAAATGACCTCTACATTATATTCCATATAAATTAATGGTATATAAATTGTTACAAGTCATCAGCCTCCATTGATATATTTTGGAAAGGCGCAGGATGATACATAAAACATGAACTTGGTGCTGAAGATGCGTAATAAATCAGAATTCCTCGCACTTTCCAATCACACAGAGGTTAATAATTGTATCGCTTTGTTTGCAAACTTCATTACCCAGAAATTAGACAAGATGCAAATCCGCACACTGTGAACTTTGCTTTCTACTTCCTGCGCATACTAAATGGGGGAGGCTTCATATTCATAACACTCGGATGAACAATTAAACCATCCCCGAGTCTCATGTTGTAGATGATATGGCCTTGTGCTAGTCAAGTGGTTGGCGAATATGTGGCATTAATATTGATGAGACTATATGCAGGGTGTGTGCAGTTCTCGGAGATAGTCTACTCTTTCTCCCTACAGGGATTGTGTTACTGTTTGCTTTCCAGGAATCTTGTTAGGATATATATCCTCTGGGAACTATAGTATCAGTATACGGTGAAATTTGCTTTAGATCCATTTCATCATGTGTATAAATAATGGAAAAATAATAGAATATAATCCGCTGTGCCGAGAATCCTGACTTCTTCTTTACAGAGAAGATACCTGGGGAGAACTTTGTCTGTCGGAGTCCAAGGTAGGGGTTTTAGAGTGGGGCCCGCTAACAAAAATGGTAACGTAAATTAAAAGTACAATGAGTGAAAGAAAATCTGGAAAACGTTTGCCCACATTTACTTATAGCAGTACAAACTAAAATATGTGCAGTTGCCTTTGTATACTGCAAAGGGCGCCAGATTCAGGATTTTTGGCTCCCGTTCTTCATGAATTTGGCACCCTTTGCACTTCTCCGACAGAGTGCACCATTTTTCTTTGGTGCACCTTCAACAAGGGCCAAGCGACACATTTCTGTCGGACTTTGTATGATAAATCTGGTGCACTGTCCGAATGAGCACCGGCCTGGCCCTTCATTGCAGAAATTTGTGCCGCACGAAGAATAGTGCAGCCATGACACAAAGGGGGTCATTTACTAAGGGTCCGAAGCAGGTTTTTCCGTCGAGTTACGCAAATTTTTCTGTTTTGTGGCGATTTTCCCTGTATTGCCCCAGGATTTTGGCGCATGCCATCGGATTGTGGCGCATCGGCGGCGACATGCACGTGACGGAAATTGGGGGGCGTGGCCGTACGAAAACCAGACGGATTCGGAAAAACTGCATTAAAAAAAAAAAAAAAAGTCGGAGGAACTACCTCGCCGGGAGACCCGAATCCTCCGCATGGAACGCGCCGCTGGATCGCGAATGGACCGGGTAAGTAAATCTGCCACAAAGGGTCTGTTCTCCTAGAAATATGGACAGAGATTCACAGAGGAATCAAAATACTTTGTATACGTTCATGTGCATGAGGCCTTACGCTTCCTACATCATGCACCCACCAACATCATCCAGCTGAGGAGCACATGCATGAATCATTGAACACAACCATGAATTCATTGAAGCTCAACCCAAACTACTGACATTTCAAATGGCTGGAGGGTCATCTGTGATGCATGAATGAAAGAACGGAAGTAGGAAAAATGGAAACAATCAAAAGGTTGCACTTTTGATTTTTTTTCCAAGTCCTATTCTCAATAGACTAATGTAATTGAGTTACCCATCACCTATGAAAAAATATGGACACCAACTAGATAGGTCTACTGATGAAATACCACCTGGTAACCTCTTCTGCTTTGCCCACATGTCCTTGCAACTGCAGGACTCACTGACCAGAGCTTTTACCCTCCTTAGCCACTGATTGGTTGTACAGTAATCTTCTATGTTTGTAGGGGAGCAGCAAGTAGGTGCCAAGGACATGTTGGAACAAGTATAGCATCACAATCAATGACAAGACAAATTTTTCAATGAAGAGGACAATTTCGTTGAAGAGGACAACCCCATGAATCTAGTAACTCTCCTCTACATTGTTGAGTTACCAGTCTCTGACCGAAGGTAAGTCTTCCTTGATGAATCCATCTCCAACATCAGGGTGAAAATGGGTTTATGTTCAGAGTATAAAATAATAAAATATGGATCTGTGTAAGTGCTTGTAATCCAGTTCGGAATCAGAGAGAAGGGTCCAATCATTGCACTGATGATGGAGTCTCCAGGTTCAGCAGGTGTGAAATTCCTGCTTAAATCCCACATATATCCTCATTTCACAGTTAAATCGCTGTGTTGTTAGACGCTCTCTGTAATTTTCCGAGTTGCATATGTTCAAGGTCATTGCTGAAGGTGATTAGAATATGACTTGACACCTTCATTTATTTTCTGATTCCATCCCTGGGCTCTTCTATACTGTGGCTGGATGTTCTTTAGTGAAGTTGTAGAAGTCTTATTCCGCTACTGCAGATTAATATCACAAAACTAAAACCACAAAAAGGGCAACATCTACTGTAACGGTTATCTGTATGTAACGGCAATGTCTGATTAGATATGCTAATCTAGTAGGTGACCTACCTCCTTACATACAATCCCTATAATCCCTGTAGTGTGTTGGGCACTTTCTAAACTTTTTTGTTACCTAGCTATATAACATTTCAGAGAAAATTCTACTTTATCACCTGTTTACGGAGGAGGCATGTTATAGCCCAGCTAGAGCTAAGCAGATTGTACATAGTGTCCTATCTGCAGGCAGCATGTTATAGAGCAGGAGGAGCTGAGCAGATTGTACATAGTGTCCTATCTGCAGGCAGCATGTTATAGAGCAGGGGGAGCTGAGCAGATTGTATATAGTGTCCTATCCGCAGGCAGCATGTTATAGAACCAGAGGAACTAAACAGGCTGTAAAAATTGTCCTATCTGCAAGCAGCATAATATAGAGCACGAGATGCTGAGCTGATTGGTTACAGTGTCCTATTTGTTTGCAGCATGTTATAGAGCAGTAGGAGCTGAACAGATTGTATATGGTGTCCTATCTACAGGCAGCAAATAATAGAGCAGGGAGAGCTGAGCACATTGTATATAGTCCCAACTGGAGGCAGGATGTTATAATGTAGGAGGAGCTCAGCAGATTGTACATAGTGTCCTATCTGCAAACAGCATGTTATAGAACAGGTGGAGCTGAGCAGGTTGTAATAAGTACCCTATCTGCAGGCAGCAGAAGGAGCTGAAATGATTGTTCATAATCCTCAGGAGCTGAGCAGATTGTACCTAGTGTCCTTTCTGTAGGCAGCATGTTATAGAGCAGGAGGAGCTGAAATGATTGTACAAAGTGGCCTATCTGCAGGCAGCATGTTATAGAGCAGGAGGAGCTGAAAAGATTGTACATAGTGTCCTATCTGCAGGCAGCATGTTATAGACCAGGAGGAGCAGAAAACTTTGTACATTGTGTCCTATCTGCAGGCAGGATGTTATAAAGTAAGAGTAGCTCAGCAGATTGTACATAGTGTTCTATCTGCAAGAAGCATGTTATGGAGCAGGAAGAGCTAAGCAGATTATACATATTGTTCTATCTGCAGAAAGTGTTTTATAGAGCAGGAGCTGAACAGATGTGTTTATTGCATTATGGGAAAACATTTATTGTAACCCAATCAATTATTCATTCATTATAACTCCTGCTCCTTAACTTAATATCTTGTAGGAGGTATCTTGTATTATATTATTATATATATATATTATATTAATATACTTATATAATAAAAAATGGCAGTCACTCATAAGACCACCTACTGGACTCCTAAACCTCGTATAAATAGGTACATGGATGAATGATTTACAAGTTATACTGAATCTTTTTAGCAGATCAGTCTGTTCTTCCTGCTTTAGATCATGGTGCCTTTACCTTAGACGTTATGGTGCCTTAACCTCAGTCAACATGACTGACTCCTATTCATCCAAAAATGATCAAACTTTGTGGTTTTCATTTTGTTTTGTATTTTTGACCTATAGTCAAAAAGTGAGATATTTACTTCTTTATAAAAAGCCCAAATTCACTAATTTTTCTTCTTGCCCTGAGTTCAAATTCAGCCAATTGTATGGAGAAAGTTTCTCCTCATCCGATTATTGTGCCAGAGGAAAATGTTTGATGGAAGCTTCAGAAAGTCTCATGATAACTAATCATCTACAAAACATAAATGTAGGTGGACATGGTGTGCTTGTGTGTGGTTACTTGGATGTCAACTATATTTAACTAATCCTTACCACCTTTGTAGAAATCTCAGAGCTGAACGTCTCCAACTTTAAGGCTACATTCACATGAAGTACCCTGACGTGTGCTCGCCCGGCCATAGTCCAGGTAAGGAGGGGAGGAGCGGCAGAGGAGGCGGTGTGACCCTTCCCCTCTCCATAGAAGATAGCAGTGCATGGCTGTACACACGTAAAAAGATAGAACATGTTCTATCTTTTTCTTCTGTACCGTGCGGGGCATATATGCGGCAGCAAGCTTGTGGCCGTATACACGTCCCCACGATGGCCATGTGAATGAAGCCTAAAATGTATACAGGTCAGTACTAGAGATGAGCGAGCACTTAAATACTCGAGTGCTCGTTATTCGAGACAAACTTTTCCCGATGCTCGAGTGCTCGTCTCGAATAACGAGCCCCATTGAAGTCAATGGGAGACTGGAGCATTTTTCACTGAAAGAACACATTGAAAGAAGAACACTGAAGAAGAACACATTGCAGATGTTTGCAGATGTTTTCACCAGTGTGGTGGCATCATCCAGAAAATAAACTTTAAGATGAGATGTAAATTGGTTGTATAAAGTCATGGAGATGGAGAGATCACCAGTGAAGTCAAGCTCTCCTCACCCCAGAATGGAAAAAGATCTGGTTAGTGATGTGTCTGGATTTAGGACCATCAATTACAGTGAAGAGGCAATTCTGAAGTGAGGAAAGCTTGACTTCAGCGTTAATCTCTCCGCCTCCTTGACTTTATACAACCAAATTAAATGTCACTTCAAAGTTGATTTTCTGGATGATGCCATTGCAACATGATTTAGAAGGTGTTCAGCTGCTTGATGGCACACTAGTAGTGGTTTGTTAGGGTAATTTGTGCTGACAGGCTTCTTTTAAGTTAGTGACCCTTTATTATCACATGCATATAGATGGCATTAGAAGGATATGCTAATGTGATACAGAGAGATATTAAAAAATAATCAAAAAACAATTTTATATGATGTCAACTCATCAGATCCACCATAAACAAGATCCTTCATGTCCTTCATCCTGCCTGGCTCTCTACACCGTCTTCCTCATGTAGAGAGTGATAATTGAAAATTCAGATTACATTATATATCTGTATGTTGCCAGGTCAAATCCATATACAAAGGGGCACAAAGGACTGAGACCTTTCACTGAAAACCTATGCCGTAAAATTCAAGCCCTCCTACTAATGTCACACAATGTTCACAGTGTCTGCTGTGAAATGCCAGAGGCCCATCACATTAACAAGATGTGAAGCATTTAAAGTGACAGATGCCGCTATTAGAAGATGTTAGAATATCAGATGTGATGCCGGAGGCAATAGGGATACCTTGGACAAGTACACAGAACATGGGAAATCTAATAGAACAGTCTGTACCACAAGTAGTGCTGAAAAGAACAAATTATGGACGGCATACGGAGAGGGGTCATTTGTTGGAGAAACATTGTTGGACTGCAGTTGGGTCAATCTGATTGTTATATTCACTTTACAAAGTGACAAAACATCTGACCGTGCGTTTGTCCCCTTGTCCTATCAGGCAACATCATAAGAAAGATCCATATAAAAGATAAAGTGAAACATAAAAACCTCCTATGTGGCAACTGCATTCATCTAAAAGTAACAATAAAAACCTTGAGTACAAACAAACGTAGCCGGATGTTTCTTCATCACAAAGAATAGAATATTTTATTCACCTTAAAAACCCTTCTGAACGAGGGCATTTGAAATCATTTGTGTAACGCAGATTACGGACAGGGGGCCACATTTATCCACAACAGAGCAAACAGTGCAGGGGGCACCAGATTCATAGGGGGACATGTATTATCACATCTGCGCCTAAAAAATGACGGGATCTTTCGTTTTTTTGGGCGCAGAATTGTTGCGGATCATTTAGAATGAAATTGCGCCATAAAGAACAGATGTTTCCGACTATCCCGACTCCTCTAATTCTTTTTTTTTGTGTGGGCGTGGCCTAACTTTTGCACATCATCCGTCACATTTATATGTATTTTGTCGGCATTTTTAGGCGCAATTATTGGCGCACAATAGGCCAGGAAAAAAATGGTCAGAGAGCAAAATTAAGGCGCAGTCCATGTCAGATTTTGGAGCACATCTCATTGATGTCGGCGTTTTTATGGCGCACGACTGATTATCACCGTCTACCCATTATTTACTTATAGCCGTAAAACATCATGCTGTGCTTTCCGGAGACTGATCTCCGATGCCGACAGTTGTACAGGCGCCAGAATTAGTAAATCCCCCCATTGTGTTGCATGTTCTTCATGAATCTGGAGCCCCCATCTTTTTTTGGTGCACCTTTAACACCTTTAATGGTCCAACTGAGCACCGGAAAGCCCATTTATGTGCAGAATTTTGTGTTGCGTCAGGTATAATATAGTGCAGACACTTTATAAATACACATGTAAGAAGTTTGCAATGAAAAAAATGTGCAAAACCAGACAAAAAAAATCGGTGCTAAGCCTTTAATAATTCTGGGCCAGAGACTACAGGCTCCGAGACTGACCCCCTTCCTTGCTGTCTCTACCTACTTGACTCATCTCACACTTGCATTCCAAAACATCTGCTCTAATGGATAAAACCAATTTCTATCAATGTTCGCATGGGGTATTTTGGATTCTTCTCTGTTTAATGAAAGTGAGAAGGGTTAATCTGGTGCTAGAGTTCCGTGCTCACTCTCATAGGGCACTGGACACATTCTTAGGCTCTTTCCTGATTGTATTTATTGTTTTTGTATTGTATTTGTATTGTATTTATGTATGGACTAGAGATGAGCGAGCACTAAAATGCTCGGGTGCTCGTTATTCGAGACAAACTTTTCCAGATGCTCGAGTGCTCGTCTCGAATAACGAGCCCCATTGAAGTCAATGGGAGACTCGAGCATTTTTCAAAGGGACCATGGTTCAGGAATAAAATGTGTTATTTAATTGAAAAAGAATGTCTTCTGATAAGTTAGCAGATGTATGGAAACATCTGCAATCTATTCTTCACTGTTCCGCGCGTATATTATCTCCCGACAAGTTAACAGATGTGAAGAACAGTGAAGAATAGAATAAAAACTGTGAACACAGGATCATTTAAGTGAAAAACGCAGTGAAAAACACAGTGAAGAATAGATTACAGATGTTCGGCACATCTGCTTACTTGTCGGGGTGATACGCTGCCCCGGGATCCGCTCCTCTTCTTCCACTGAAGTCTCCCCGTGCTGCCGGATGTCTCCCCGTGCTGCCCGATGTCTCCCCCGTGCTGCCCGATGTCTCCCCGTGCTGCCCGATGTCTCCCCCGTGCTGGCCGATGTCTCCCCCGTGCTGCCCGATGTCTCCCCCGTGCTGCCCGATGTCTGCCCCGTGCTGCCCGATGTCTCCCCGCGCTGCCCGATGTCTCCCCCGCGCTGCCCGATGTCTCCCCCGTGCTGCCCGATGTCTCCCCGCTGCCCGATGTCTCCCCCGTGCTGCTTGATGTCTCCCTGCTGTGCGATGTCTCCCTGCTGCCGTTCCGCGCGTATCTTCCGACAAGTAAGCAGATGTGCCGAACATCTGTAATCTATTCTTCACTGTGTTCTTCACTTAAATGATCCTGTGTTCACTGTGTTCACTGTTTTTATTCTATTCTTCATTGTTCTTCACTGTGTTTTTTTAATTAAATGCTCGATCTCGAGCAGGGGAAATACTCGTCCGAGCAACGAGCCGTTTCGAGTACCTTAATACTCGAACGAGCATCAAGCTCGGACGAGTATACTCGCTCATCTCTAGTATGGACCAATTCGGGTGGTGTAGGTAGGACGTATTTACTGGTCTACATCACTGCTTATCCCTACAGTAGATTCTAAATTAACAAGTGACAGGGAGTAAAAACCACTGTCATCTTCACAACTTAAAATTGGCCATTCTTTTGTGTTTTCTCATCATGTTTTCCTAAAAATGTTATATATTTGTATTTTTTTCAAACTGGGATGTCACTGTAACCAAATTTCTGTGCTATGTTAGGAAGTGTTATTATGCTTTTGTAGCTTGCATTACCCATATGACATCACAGGGGCACGTGTATCAAACTTTTGGCTGCCCTTTTTCTTTAATTTTTGAGACTTTTCATGCTGCTTGTCTAACTTCGAAGTTCACAATTGTCTAGTTTTCTGTAGTGTTCCCTGAGTTATCACCTGGATCTAGATGGAAACGTTGTGACTCTTTCAAAAAGTTGCAAAAGAGTCACAAATTCACTAGAGACCAAATGCAACATGTATCAATTAGGAAAAAACTTCTAACATACATTTGACCAGCAGAAAACCCAAGACGGACAAAACCAGACTTATGATACATGTGCCCTACCGTGTGAATTATCTCTTTAATGTAATATCACCATGGGACACATGTATCAAACTTTTGGCTTGCCTTTATCTTTTTTTGTTCATGGTGTTTGTGGTGTATTTTGCGACTTTTTTTGTGCCTAAGGCAGTCTTCATTCAATGTTCACAATTGTCAAGTTTTCTGCAGTGTTCCCAGAGTTAAACCTCAATCCAGATGTGAAAATTGCGATTTTTAAAATAGTCACAAAAAAGTTGCAAATTTTGGAGCAAATCTACGGCTTACTCCTTTATTGTGATATTACTGTGTGTATTATCCCTATATTGTCACATCATTGTTCATCTTATCCCTGTGTATATTATTTTCAAACTGTGACATCACTGTAAGCACTAAATAATTAATTTTAAGATAAAATTGCAAAATCACGCATATTGTTTAAAAAGCTAGGACTCCTTCAGGCACGAAAGTATCATATAGTAGTGTGACATCACTGTGTGTATTATTCCTGTACTATGACATCACTGTGTGTATTATCCCTGTACTGTGACATCACTGTGTGTACTATCCCTGTACTGTGACATCACTGTGTGTATCAAAAACATGGAGTTTCCATCCATATGACAGTTTGCTATGTAGAATTACCCTTGGGGTCATTACATGGACAGTGCTCCCCCGGACTGGATCCCGAGCGAACAGAGGACCGGTAAGAAAATGTTGAGGGGTGAGCGCTCTTCAAGAAGAGCATCCTATACTCGATGACTGTCGGTTGAGACACCATGTGCTCACTGCATGGTCACCGGATACACAGAGATATGGGGACTGTGATCTGGTGACAAATTATGTGTGACCATATCACAGGTCCCATAGCGGCCATTGGAATGTTACATATTGTCTTAGTTTTACAAAAGCAGGTTAATATTCTGGCTCAACTGCTACTCTCTTTCATCATTAGGTCTCTTAGTTGTGCAAAAACGTAGTTGAGTTCGAGAAAAGAAGGTCCTATTGGGGTTCAATACCTCTAGGATAGTTGGTAATTAAAGGGTTTTCCATTTCTGGAGAAAAAACGGAACAGGCCTCCAAAGGGCCTCACTGCGACAAGTTGCTGAGATAGCGTTATAATTTTATTTCCTGCTCCAGCATTTTGAGGGCACAAGTAAACCCCTTTAAGGTATTCCTTCTCGCAGTCTTCAGAAAACCCCTAACCAATAACAAACCCAAAATAAAGGGAACCCTGATTGGTTAAAACTCCTTTAGACATAATGGGGCTAATACTAAGGGCTCTGCGGTAGCACTTTGGTCGGATATTTCCAACGATTTCCGATCCTGACGCATCGGCGGGGGATTGTGCGCAAGCGATCTATTCGGAATTCGCGATTCGGACTCGTGAGGAATTGAAACGTTTCAAATTTGTGTGGCAAGACAGACACTTACAAGCGCAAGGGACAGAAGAAGGTGAACTCCGGTGGACCTCAGAGGGGAAAGGACGGTTCAGAAACTCGGGTGCACGAGCTTCATGAATCAGCTGACTTCGCCAGCAGACCGTCCAAATCGGGATCGCGAACGGACCAGTAGTAAATTTCCCCATTAATAATACAGTTTCATAACTTTATCAGGCTAGTAATGTTTTTACAGAAATCTTTTGTGAAACTTTAACCAACTAGTTTGTAAACGTAACCCAACCAGAGCACACTAAAAGAAACTTGCCATCGGCGTTAGATAGACCTTCTAAGTCAATACAGATATTTATCTTTTGCTTGGATTATTGATTTCACACTTATCAATTCACTGCTATTTTTCAAGTCAACATAAACCTTTAATAAGGGATAAGTGAAATCAATGAAAAATCAATTGATGGTCCAGACTTCTCCCGCTACCTTTAGACTATTATCCAGGCTATATTATAGCACATTACCTATGCACGCCGTATAAACTGCACACATAAAATCTTATTCCACTAGAAAAGTTAGCCCATGCACGTTATTGGAGCTTTTATGTATACTATGGAAGTTCTGCACATTTTTGTACTTTCCACCTCTGTATTTCAATAAGTAAGGTCTATATTAGTGCAGTAACCACATAAATCATGACTTCTCATTTGCTACAGATTTAGCGAGAACCGAAACAGCAAAGCCAAATGCCTTGAATGTACGCACTGGCACATGTTGTCAGACAGGGAGGGCGCCATCAACTCTGAGGCAATGTATTCTACCATGTAGCCAACTGGTAATCCACTTGTAGTACTTCATTTATAGAATGAAAATACAATACTATCATATTCTATGGTTTATTTCTAGGGACCATATTCTATGGTTTATTTCTAAGTCCTCATTGGACGTAGTTATACAGTGACAACCTTTAGATCATAAAGATTTTGATCGGCTGGATAATGTCCAAGGAATTGTAACAAAATGGATGCCCACACCTGAGAGCGATGTCACTATAAAAATAATAATAATAATAATAATAATAATACACCCAGAGATGTCCCAGTACAGCGATAATACACACAGTGATGTCACAGTACAGGGATAATACACACAGTGATGTCACAGTACAGGGATAATACACACAGTGATCGTTCATAAAGGGATATACACACAGTGATGTCACAGTACAGGGACTAATACCACCAGTGATGTCACGTACAGGGATAATACACCAGTGATGTCAAGTACAGGATATGCACACGTGATGCAACAGTGCACAGACATAACACACAGTGGTGTCACAGTACAGTATACATACACACAGAGATGTCACAATACAGGTAATAATACACACAGTGATGTTACAGTACAGATATATACAACAGTAATGTCACAGTACAGGGATAATGCACCCAGTAATGTCACAGTACAGGGATAGATAGCACACAGTGATCCAACAGTGCACAGACATAACACACCAGTGATGTCACAGTAAAGACTATAATAAACACAGAGATGTTCAATACAGGACATAATACACACAGTGATGTCACAGTACAGATATAATACACACAGAGATGTCACAATACAGGAATAATACACACAGTGATGTTACAGTACAGATATAATACACACAGTGATGTCACAGTACAGGGATAATGCCACACAGTGTATGGCACACAGGATGCACAGACATAAAACAGGAGTCCAAAGTAAACGAGAAGATAAAAACAGACGATGTCAAACAGAGACAAAAAAAAGTAGGGCAAAACGAAGTGAGAATAACACAGCAGAGGCAAAGGTTAAACAGGATAATAAGACACTAGTGATGATCAACAGTTACAGGATAATACATCACAGTGATGAACAGTAACAGGTACTCACACAGGATGATCACAGTACAGGGATAATACACACAGTGATGTATCACAGTACAGGGATAATACACACAGTGATATCACGACAGTTAACCAGAGATATATTACACAGACCAGTGATGTCACGGTAACAGGAGATAATTAACACACAGTAATCACAGTACAGGAATCATAGACACCAGTGATTATCCATCAGTACAGGATAATAAACAGGATGAATGTCACATACAGTGATATCACACACAGTGAGTCACAGTACAGAGAAATACACACAGTGAGTCACATAAGGTCAATACATACAGTGATGTCACCAGTACAGGAAAATACACACAGCGAATGTCACAGTTAGCAGGGATAATACACACAGTGATGAACATCAGTACAGGGATAATACATACAGTTGAGTCACCAGTACGGGATAATACACACAGTGATGATGACACAGTACAGGGATAATACAACAGTGATGGCACGGTCCAGGGAATAATACACACGTGATGTCACAGACAGGATAAAACACCGTGATGACACAGTACAGGGATAATGCACACAGTGATATCAGCAGTAAAGGGATAATAAACACAGAGGATGTGTACTAGTACAGGAGCGTACAGTGCAATACACACAGTGATGTCACAGTACAGGGATGAATACATACATGTGACTGTCACTAGTACAGATGAAATCCCACATAGTGACGATCACAGTACAGGGATAATACACACAGTGTGTCACAGTACAGGGATATAATAAACACAGTGGAGTGTCCAGTACAGGATAATACCACACAGTGATCATGTCACAGTACAGTGGATATACACACAGTGATGTCACAGTACAGGATATACACACAGTGAGTCCGTCAGTACAGGATAATACACACAGTGATACCACACATATACAGGTAATACACACAGTGATGACATACAGGGATGACACATAGTGATGACACAGTAGCAGGGATAAATACATACAGTGATGTCACAGTAACAGGGATAATACACACAGTGAAGCACACAGTTACAGGGATAATACATAAGTGATGTCACAGTACAGTGGATAATACCACAGTGATGTCACATTACGGGTACTAATCACACAGTCGCTGACACGGACGGGATAATGCACACAGTGATATCACGTACAGGGAGTATAAACACAGGCTGATGTCACATACAGGAGGGAACCACAGATAAGTACAGACATAGCGAGTATAGTACCTGTTAACACAGTGATCGTCACATTACAGGATAATAACACACAGTGATGTCACAGTACAGGGATATAATACACACAGTGATGTCACAGTACAGGGATAATACACACAGTGATATCACAGACAGGGTAATACACACAGGGCTGATGTCACACGTATACAGGGATAATACCACACAGTGATGTCACAGTACAGGTACAGGATAATACACACAGTGTGTCACAGTTACAGTGGATAATAAACCCACACGAGTGCATGTCACAGTACCGAGATAATCACCAACAGTGATGTCACAGTAGCCGGAAATACCACACAGTGATGTCAAGTACAGGGATAATACACACGTGATGTCACAGTACAGTATATACCGATAGTCACACATTGCAGGAGAAGAATACAACGAGAGTGTGTCCCCAGTATACAGGAGATAGTTTAGTACACCCAAGTGATGATCCACCGTACAGGGATAGTAAACACATGTCGATGTTGTCAACTAGTACAGGGATATAATACACAAATGATAGCTAGAATTTGATGAATAGAGGGAAGCGTTGTGGAGTTCCAATTTTTGGCTATTGAGTTTCTTGTGGCATTAAGTATATGTGATAATGTAGTTAAATAATTAGTAGGTATATTTTCTAGTCCTAAAGATAATAGAGCTACTTCTGGTCCCCATGGGATATAGTATGGGATAATTTCTTTAATTTTTGTTTGAATTTGTTCCCAGAGGGGTTGTATTTCTTTGCAATTCCACCATATATGTAGTAACGAGCCTATTTCTGTGTTGCATCTCCAGCAAATGTTTGATCTTGATGGGTAATCTATCTATCTCATATCTATCTATCTATCTATCTATCTATCTATCTGTCTGTCTCTGTCTGTCTCTGTCTATCTATCTTTTGTCTATTATCTATCTTCTATTACCTATTCTTTCTATCTACCTACCTACCTGCCTACCTATCTAGCTGTCAATTATCTATCTATATCCTATTTATCTGTCTATCTCTTACTTGCCAATAGAATAATCAACACACATCATAAGGTAAATACATAACCTAGCAATGTACTTTGTATATTGCTATTTCTGTTATATTTATAACTATTATTTAGTAATATGGACCAAACTATCTTCATCCTGTAAAACATTAAAATTGTTTTGGTACATTTGATTCTCCTTAATAGTATGGAAAGAAATGTCTTTGATTCTAGGAGTTAGGGTTAAGAAGTCAATTAACATTTAAAAGACTATGTTCCTCCTGGGAAGGTAGGTGTGAAATGGGTGGGGCATTGAATAAAAGGATCAAAGTACTGGGTTAGATCCTTAATATTACAAAGACATCAAAAAGGGGTCCTCTGTAATACACATATTCTAGGAGATACATAATCTGCTCCAAACTGCTGGATGAACCATTAGAGCAGAAGAATCTCAAGAGAAAAGTCATGGATTCCGAGCTTGACCAAGTCCTCTGCACCATCCTTTCTCTAGAAGAAGACTATCCAGGGTTATCTCCTCCCCCGAGGAGCCAGGAACTTCCATGCAGGCATTTTTACACTGTTATTGATTTCAATTCAGTAAAGGAAGATCTAGAATGTCTCCATCACTCCAATGTTCTACAACAAGCAGCGAGTGAACTCTATTCTATGTTAAGTCCAACCCAGGACTCACAGATCAGGCAGAAGATAAAACCAAATAGCATTCCTGATGAGACCACCTCTGCGGAAGCCGGAGACAACACAACAAGCAAGCCAATAAAGAGTAAGTGTCTCTTCTTTATATTTGGTGTCTATTTTTTACTTTAGTTAGTTTCTGGGGGTGTGTTCTTATAATAGATTGAAACAATTTTTGAAAATTATGTTTTTTTAAATTATTATTTATACATTTCTATTTATTAAGTACAAACAAGGAGAATGATATTATATGAAATGTCTTTACTTAAACAGATTTATTTCACATAGTGTACAAATGTTTCTATTTTATACATTTCCATTATTAATTCAGATATTAGATTTTTTTTAGTCTCAGAAGTTTTTATGTTTTAAATGTTTTAATATGTTAATATTAAATAATAAACTTTAAATATTAATAAAATTTTATTTTTCTTTTCTAAAGGGAAATATTCAGATGATGGACTGGACGGAAGTAAGAAGCCTAAACTGGAGAAATGTAATCAGGATACGGTGTCCTGCAGCAACCAATACAGAAAGAAAACCATCTACAGCACTGAGCAGACCAACTTCCTCCAGAGCCAGTTCGAATCCAACCCGTATCCCGATTTTGTCCAACGATGTCGTTTATCTCAGATTACGGGAATCCCAGAACCCAGGATACAGGTAAGGAGATAAAGCCTTATTTTTTTTAGGGCTGAACGTATCGGAACTTCAAGTTTGGGTCCATGGTCTGGGTGCGTCTAGCAATAAGTCATGCAGAACGCACCCGAACTCTGGACTCGAACTTGAAGTTCTGATTCGCTCATCTCTACATGTTTTAAGTTTTTTTTGTTGTTATTTTTTCTGACTGTATTATACAATTTTTATTTTTTTTTGTATCTTTATAGCATATTTAGCCATTTCAGTACTAGGCCTCAATCTTTGCTCCTCCATCCATGGTATTTTTTTTTTACCAAAAAACATCAAAATGTTACAATGTATTTTATTTTATATTTTTACAGGTTTGGTTCCAGAACAGAAGAGCAAGACATCCTATCAGAAACAACTTCCTGGAAAAAAAGAAGAATCTTCTGCCTCCAGAGGTGAAGACTCCAGGAGACCTGTACAGGATCTAGGATTCTGTGTTGAGATTTTATCAGCACATTTAATATTTTTGTCTATTTTCTTTTTCATATATAAAGTTTATTGTTGTTTTAAGTTATTTTTTACTCTGGTTTTGCACTTATTTCATTCAAAATAAATCCACTTTCTATTTTACTCAATTTGTCGATTTCTATTTATTAATTTAAAAAAATGGGAAAAAAATTGTTTTTTTTTTTGTAATCCAGTACTGGTTATAAAAAAATTTGTGCTAAAAAAAAATCACACACACATTAGGGATTCTTCTCTGTTCCAGCACTGCTAGTACTACTATCTATTTACTCTCTTATGATATCAGCCAATCACTGCTCAAGGATGATGATGTCACTGCTAGGTCAGGTGACACATCATTACTATAGACATCCCATTGGGATCAAGGATCAGCAGTGCTGGAACAGAGAAGATTTTTTTTTTTTACGTTTAAAACATTGAAGTTTTTCTCTCATCGTGGTCGTACATTTATAGGCGTATTTTCCAACAGAATGTTTTTAAATAAGTATTTTAATTTTTTTTTGAAAATTGTGTGTACATAAAAAATATTCATCTAATTTGAGTTACCAAGACAAGCCACTTTGGATAGACGGCTGGCAGGGCATTAGCCCCAGGTACTAGGGTATCAAACACGGGGCAAGAGCAGAAAACTGAACGGGTGCCTCAGGGGAGGGATGTCTCAGCTGTAGCCTTCACAGATAAAATGAACATATTTCTATCCTAAAAAGGGAGGAAATATTGGACCCTTCTGGGGGAACCAAATAAAGGACAGGACAATTAGGTAAGGTAATCCAATCTAAAAAAAATGGAAGTGACTTAGGTATGAAGGATCCCAAGGAGGAGACTAGGGGTAGTATGTAAGTAGATGACCCAACCATAAGAGTCCGAGACCATAGAAAGTCAAAGTCATTACTAAGTGGACATTCCCTTTAACTGATATGACTATCTGCAGCACCACCACAAGGGTGAGGTATCACTAAGTTCTCATTAAATGCAATGGGCTGTTTAGGTAATGCATAACATTTCTGTGCTTCCAGAGGATTGAAGGGGTTGTCCACTTAACATTTAAGCAGATTAAAGAAAATAATTAGTAATGTTTATGTAGTGAAAAGTTATTACATTTTTCAATATACTTTATACTCTGTATCAATTCTTCACGGTTTCTTTGATCTCTGCTTGCTGTGTTCTAGTTGTCATGCAACAGGAAGTTCCATTGTCTATTTCCTCTATATAAACACCGGCACATGGTCATGTGACGTCACACAGGCGCACAGCTCATCAGCATCACTCATCTTTGATTACACTGTGGTGCTCATTTACTAAGGGTCCGCACTTTCGTCGGAAGGGGTTTTTGGCGCACGCGATCGTATTGTGGCGCATTGGCACCGGGAGATATGCACTCACATACACCGGGAAGAAGAAGGTGAACTCCGGCGGATCTCAGCGGGGAAGCGACACATGCAGGATCTCGGGTGCACGATCTTGGTGGATCGCGGCGGACTTCATCCTCGTCAGACAGTCCAGATCGGGGATCTCAACAGGACTGGGTATGTAAATGTGCCCCTGTGTGTTATAATGTGCTTATATAGAGGAAGTAAACAATGGAGCTTCCTGTTGCATGACAGCAAGAAACAGCAAGCAGAGGTCTAGAAAACTGTGAAGAATTGATACAGAAAGTATATTGGGAAATTTTATGAATTTTCATCACACCTGCTTGTATGTGCTGACAGGAAGTGACCCATCCCAAACAGGAAGCTGGGAGACACAGGGGGTCATTTACTAGGGGCCCGATTCGCGTTTTCCCGACATGTTACCCGAATATTTCCGATTTGCGCCGATTTCCCCTGAATTGCCCCGGGATTTTGGCGCACGCAATCGGATTGTGGCGCATCGGCGCTGGCATGCACACAACGGAAATCGGGGGGCGTGGCCGAACGAAAACCTGACGGATTCGGGAAAACCGCCGCATTTAAAACAAAAAATCTATCGCTGAGCTTGCACTTACCTTCACTCAGCCCGGCTCAGTGAACTCCAGTGCGGTCCGATGCTTTTCAGTGCAGCAGCGCCACCTGGTAGACGTCGGAGGAACTACCTTAATCAATCCCGGCCGGACCCGAATCCAGCGCAGAGAATGCGCCGCTGGATCGCAAATGAACCGGATAAGTAAATCTGCCCCACAGTGTGAATTAGAAGACAGAAATTCAATGTCATTAATATCTAATGTCTGCTGTTACATGGGACTTTTAGCACAGAAGACTAAGTCACGGCACTATGTAGGCAGGTATACAAGTACGGAGATTGCTTCTATCAGACCGGTGGGGTGGTCGTATAGCAGGATTTTTTTGCCTTTGTCAGGAGGTTTGTAAAGAACATAAAGTTTCTAAACAAGATTGGTAACGATGTTTAGCAGAGAGATTAGTGGATATATATGTGGGGGGAAATATTCTCACAGTCTTCACGCCCACCTACCTACACCCTGAACACGATATGATGACTCGTCTAAAGATATGATGTGGCTTGTGCATGGAAATATACTGAGGGCATATGATGGAAAAAGATACAACAACTGTATATTAGTAGAGTAAACAGCACAGTAACTATCAGGGTAATAAAAAAAGAAAACTGCAGGGATAGATAGATTTGTATATAAGTAGATCCCAGTGGGTCTCAGGTTTTGGGGTGTTTTTTTGCGCCTGGTTTGTTCTTTTTCTTCTCTTATAATGTGTTTTTAATTTGTGTTTGTTGTTGTTTTACCTTATTAAATGTGTTTGAATTGTCGCACGGCCGATTGATTTGCGCCAAATTTTTTTGCAAATTATCCCCCTACAAAGTACCGAAAAAGCCCAAAAAATGCCAAGAATGACCCAAAAAATTCTGATAAATGTCCTGCCGTGACATGCACAGAACTTTCAATGACACCCATCAGATCATACATGTTATATATAGCAAGTACATATATATATATATATATATATAGCAAATAATTCCTTTACACTCTGACAATGAAGAACTTTACTTCACTTTATTTTACAAACATATAAAATAATTTACATGGCAAACTATGTACAACTTATAAAACACAGAGATTACATAAGGCCCGTGCTACAGATCTGCATTCATACATATCCCCTAGAGTGATCGGTGCTGAGCTCATATTTATTGGAACCAAAGGTCCCATTGGACCCTCCGATGCTTTCCCTGGCACAGTGGTGCGTGTCCGTAGATAGTGTTCCAATGGACATAGGTGCCTAAAATAACCCACAAAAAGAGAGAGTCCAATCCAACCATCCAAATCCTGACTCTTCTAATATATAATTTCATCCTTTATTTCAAAAATGGATTTGATCCCATTAACAGCCTATGGGTGAATATCCAGCACGTATGTTTTAATCATTTTTTACTGAAGGATGAAATTTTAACAGTAGGAGACTCAGGATTCGGAGTGCTGGATTAGACTCTTTCTTTTTGAGGTTTGTTTTATATCAACCTTTAGTATCCGGCACCTAAAAAAGGATCTTCCGTATTATTTTGGAGGCATCTACTTGTTCTTCTCACTGTCTCCGAGCAATCAGTGCCATTAGTTTCCAGTTAAGTTTACCGATGTCAAGTGGGTGGTGCCAGACTGTTCATGCTACAGTCCATGACCGACCACCTGACCATAGATAAATAATTAACATTTTGGGCACCTAAAACAGCAATGCCGATTGTTTGGGAACCATGGATGATCCGTGAAACGGCATCTTTTGAAGGATGCAAACATTTGGAACTGGCGAAGATGAAAGGTCCTCTTCAAGGAACTCTCCATTTAACTCCCGTGGTCAGATATGAACCATGGTGCTACAAAAACTATGCCTTCTATGTCATCGTGTTACTCTCTGGACTTCCTCTACACTCCATTTACACTCTCAAAGAGGGCACAAACATATTTAACCCAAAAGTCTCCACCAAACCTGATCTACCAAACCATGATTGTTCGGTAGGACGAAATTAATCTTTTTTTTTGCTGTGTCCATGATCGGGATGTCTGGATTTTTCCTTGTGAATCCTTTGGTAAAGTCTATATTGCACCTGTATAAAAATTGCTGGTCCCAAATCAAGAATAAAACTGGTTCTCCGGACTTAGAAAAACATGGCTGTTTTTTTTGTTTTTCTCAAAAACATCACCAAACCTCTACAAAAATTGTGTTCGTATTACAACTCAACCACATCTACTCTATGGACATGGTAGATTGGTTTGTTCCATTGGGACATGATGTAAATATATACGTTTTATGCAAAACATAAGATTTACAATTGAAGAGGTTTCAAAAACAATCACCATTGGTAAAGTGGAAGAAAATGTAGGTCCCTTTGCCATGAAGTTCTTGTCACCATTTGTACCTCTGGGCCCTCATATTCGTATTAATATGTAATATTGATAAATGTAAATATGACCAACATTGTAGGTGCTTAGCTACCTAATGTTATGGAGCTGGTGGCTGGAGAATATTGAATTGATTTCACATCCATGTTCTGTCCGAGATCCCATTCTTGACCCCTCAAAAATTTGAGTTCTTAAGTCTTGACATTCTAAGAGGAAATAATTGGCCTGTTTCTGTCGGAAGAATGGTCAGAAAGCTCTAAAAATTTCTTTCCTGCCTTGAACTCCTCTTTGACCACATTTTTGATGGTTTCTGTGGTGAAGTAGTATGTTAAGGGGTCAAGCACTGTGTTACAACAGGCAGCCAATAGTGTGATCCTGTAGGGCTCTTCCAGAAGACATTTATCCATGAAATGGAACAGAAACAATACCATGTGGTAGGGAAAGAAGCAAAGAAGAAAGATGATTACATTGGTCGCCAACATCCGTATTACCTTGACCTTGTTGACTAGTCCTGTCTGGACCACTTGACTTTGTGTCATTGACCTCAACATGGCCACAGAGCTTATCATCATGATTCCAAGAGGGAGCAAAAATCCAAAACCAATTGCCCCTATTGTAGGTCCTACCATAATAACCACCGTAGGATGCCCATCCAAACAAGAGCGATTAGAATGTGATACTCCCTTTGAGACATTCACAACGCAGGATATTATGTTGAGAACCCAGACCCCAGCACAAATCCAAGAAGCTTTTTGACGAAAGTATCGAGATCGGAGAGGGAAGCAAACAGCCAGATATCGGTCTAAGCTGATGCAGGTCAATAAAAATATACTGCCATACATGTTAAGAAGGAGGAATGAGCCGGTGATGTTACATATCCAGAGCTGTACATCAGTTTTGACTTGTGAAGTATCTACCATGTAGGTATAGATCTTCAGTGGAATGGTGCAGGCCAGTAGGAGGTCAGCGGTGGCAAGGTTCTTCATGTAGACAATAGTGGGTGACCGCAGTTTATTCACAAAAACAAATAAGCAGAGGGCGATACTGTTCATGATAAACCCTATGGGCGCTATGATCGAGTACCCACTCAGGTAGAGGACAGGGTTGACCCACTGGCAAATGCTTGTGTTCGTCATTTGTGGAGACCTCACCGTCCTTCACACCAATGGATAACAGACCCTTAGATTTTTTTTTGAACCAAACCTGGTATAAAAATAAAATAAAAAAGTTACATTTCATCTTTACTTCTAAGTCATTCCTCAAATTCTGAAAGGGTTTTTGAAACCATCAATTTTGATTTTGAAAGTCTCTGGTGACTGTGTCTGATGCTGCCGCCAATTTATTTGCATACCAGGAAAACCCCATTCATATATTTTCATTTATGACATGCCATTAGAGCTTTAGACACTGGTGGGATAAGGCGACTGTCCTGGACGTGGGTGACATTGGTGGGACACCTTGATTATGCTGTGTGTGGTAGACATTGGTGAATAAGAAGACTGTGCTAGATGTGGGTGACATTAGTCGGATAAAGTGACTGTCCTGTGTGTTTGTGACATTGGTCAGATAGAATAACTTTCCTGTGTGTGAATGACATTGGTGGGATAGAATGACCACCCGAGAAATGGGAGACATTGGTGGGACAAGTTGACTGCCCTGGACATGGGTGACATTTTTTTCGGTTAGGGTAAATTTCCCATATGTGAATGAGATTGCTGGGATAGGAAGATGGTCCTGGACAGGGGGGAACATAAGTGAGGTAGTGTAACTTTCCTGTGTGTGAATGACATGGTTAAGATAGGGTAACTGTCTTGGACATGGATGACATTGGTGGGATAGAGTGACGGTCCGGGACATGGGTGACTTTGGTGGGATAGCGTAACTTTCCTGTGTGTGAAGGACATTGGTAAGATAGGGTAACTGTCTTGGACATGGATGACATTGGTGGGATAGTGTGACAATCGTGGATTTGGGGAACATTGGTGGGAAACAGTGACTATCCTGGACGTGGATGACATTGGTGGGAAACTGAGTATCCTGGACATGGATGACATTGGTGGGATAGGGTGACGGTCTTGGACATGGGAGACATTGGTGGGACATGGTGATTACCCTCTGTGTGGTAAACATTGGTGGGATAAGTTGACTCTCCTGGACATGGGTACAATAGGAGGTGCACACAAGCTTATGAAATATCTTCAGAAAACTGTCAGCATAGAGGAATGAGAAGCATCAGCTAGCGTGAGAGTTGACCAACCATGGGTGACATCCTTCATTACAGTTACCAGGGTCCTCATTGTCAGTTCAACTAGAAGGGAACAGTAAAGACCACAGCACCTGAAGTCTACTCCAAAGACACCATTACACCCCAAAAAAACCTTGATACCTGTCGGAATGTCATATGAAGTAGTCCATACAATAGACAACGACCCTCTGCATCACTTAGGGCAGTGATGGCGAACCTTTTACAAACCGAGAGCCCAAGCTACAACTAAAATCCACTTATTTACTGTGAAGTGTCAACATGGCATTTTAAGGAGTAACTTGTTGCTACCTGTACTTCCCCAATTTTCAATTGTATCAACCCCCTGAGGCCACCAATACAGTTGAAAGAAGGGCAAATGCAGACTCTCATTGTAGCTTCTCTCTGGGATCTCTCTGTAGAAAGAGAATGTTGGGACCTCCAAAGACATTGTAGTTCTGTCAACAGCCTCTCACTTTTCAAACAGCCAATGAAATGTCGCTTTAAAATAGTATCTCTTAAGTTGCCTGGGACTGCAGGTGGATTTGGTCCTATTTGGTGACTTCTGTCCTGGGGCGGTGGTCTGCGTGCCCACAGAAATGGCTCTGAGAGCCATGGGTTCGCCACCACTGACTTAGGGGGTTTCTGGTCAAGTTGCAGCTGCTTCTCAACCCCAAGGACATGTATACAAAATCACTTCAAACATAAGAACAAATTCATTAAAAGCAAAAACATATTGAGAACAGTTTTTCCCTTTTTCTTAAGATATTATTTGTGTATTTATAAATGACCACCGGAATATTGTGAGGGGTCTGTAGGTGTTCAGCATAACCCTGACCATACACAATGACCAGTCGCAGCTCTAGAGGACCCTCAAACACATCTAGTGATACAACCACTTCTGATGAAAAAATTCAACACATCACCCTATCGTTTCACGAAAATCCACCAAATAAATTTTAAAAAAGATGAAATAATCTCATCGTGTTTTTAGAGTAAAACAGAACATAACAGAGCTGTCAATGTTGGTACACCTATGTATGGATACTTATCTCTGTGATAGCCACCACAAAAGGTACAAAATCCTAGAGGTTTACACACCAGGCTGGCCCACAAGGGAACCACAAGGCTTCACCCAAGAGGGTCACAGGTTCCAAGGCAAATTCTGTTTACGCATATTGCACCTTTTTTTTTTTTTCCAAAAAGAGTAAAAAAACGTGTAAAAAGGTGTCAAAATAAAATGTTAGGTTTCTACTTAAAATTGTATTTTCTCAATGTGAGAAGAGAATGACATTTCATCACAATCTTTTGATGTCCTCCACACTTCTGCTTCCTCCATGTACGACCTTCAAGCTCTACCCCAAACATCTCAAACTCAGGAGTAAAATGTTTTTTTCTCCTCAGTTGCATAAAACACATGTATCCTTGGACACAAATCTGATAGGAGGCACTGGAGTGTTCATGGGTGCAGGTCTGTGAGCCCGTATAGGGGGTGCAGCTGGTGGAGGCACAATAACACGTCCGCACACATATGACAACACACAGAGATTACTCACCGACGAGCTCCTCATCTGCTCACTGAAGGAGCAAAAACAGAAATGCACATGTGTCAGGGCTTCCTGCCGGTGACTTCACGAGAAGAGTTACCACAGAGAGTCTATGTGAGATAACAGCATTTACTGTGGCAAATTACACCAGGTCTATTACGTGTTTCCTAAATTGCCTATTCCTACTAAGTTGATGAATGCACCAGTAGGGTGGGAGTTGAAAAAATTTGCCAAATCCGGTTGAAGCATTAATCATTGGGCCCCGGCAATGCTATCATATATTTGGCATTACCGTCCCAAATTTTATAGCCATGCCTACTGCTGTTCTTCCTTTAATGGAGATTACTTCTCCATGTATTGTCCTACTGAGCTTGAGATAGGCGTGTGCTTATATCGAGAGGCTAAACTGAAACAGCAGAGGTTCAGCGTAAAGCATGGGAGAGGAAGCAGTAGTCATTAACCTCAAGGAGCTTTATACCAGGAACAATCAGACCAGGGCCCTGGGCGACAAAGCCTTAGTGGGCCCCTTTTCAGTAAACTCACGTGCTGGTCCACACTGCCACTCTTACCCCCCCAGACTGTTCCCCTACTACAGTAGCCACATTATCCTCTTCAAGTAGCCACACTGTCTTTACCGACCCCCTTAAGCCACAATGTCCTCATCCCCCCATAAGCCACACTGTCTCCTCCCCAGTAGCCACACTGTCCCCTTCCCAGTAGCCATATTGTGGCTACCAGGGAGGTGGAGGTGTTAGGACAAGGTGGCTACTGGGGAACGGACAGTATGGTTTGCGGGTGGGTGAGGACATTGTGGCTTTTGGGGGAGCGGTGAGTACACTGTGGCTCCTGGGGGGAAGTGAGGACACTGTGGCTACTGGACGATGGAGATTGAGGACACTGTGGTTTCTAGGGGGTTTATGAGGGCAGTGTTGCTACTGGGGAGGGGTAAGGACAGTGTCCTCATCCCACCGCCCCCCGGTAGCCACACTGCCCTCCCAGTAGCCATAATGTCTTCATTCCCAACTTAGTAGCCACTGTGTCACCATAACCCCACACCAAGTAGCCACAGTGTCCTCATATCCCCACCCCCCGGTAGCCACAGTGTCCTCATCTTCCCCCCACAGTAGCCACAATATCCTCATTTAGCCAACCCCCTTGGAATTTAAAAACATTTTCTCACCTTTCCTTGCTCCTGTGAAGCGGCCTCCTTCTGTACCTGCCGGCTTTGAAGTTGGCACACGTGATGTGATGACATCATCATGTGTGCGACTTCAGAGCCGGCGCGTGCAGTGTGGAGCGCAGCTTTGGGGGAGCAGGAAAAGGTGAGTTTTGGATTATTTGTACCAGTTTATTAATGCAAAACTGGTACAATATCGACCACCAACACTTGTTTGAGTAAGCCGGGTGCTGGCACTGGGCCCGAATCAAACTGCAGGTGTAATGGCCTGCGGGACAGGTTACGTTACGAAATGCATCCTTAAGATGCAGAAAAAGTTTGGCCAGCTAATCCCGCAATCTGTGTACTTTCATGGGAGGTTTTCTTGTCACGAGCTGGCTATATTAGGTATTGCAGCTGCATCACAATCTGCCTGGGAACTAAATGTTATTAATGTGACCAATTGGATGTAGGAAACTCTGAAATCTCCACCTCTTAAAGGAAGTTCATAAAGCTCCCATGTGACTGGGAGCATCTAGGTCTTTTTGTGGGTGCTGAGGTACAGGACATGTCTCACGACACATGGCCTGCAGAGATACCAGGCCTCCAGAAGTAGCCCTGAATCCTAAGAGGGCTTGCCTAAACCCTCAAGCCAAAGTAGCTCCTTTTCTCTTAAGCCTGAAGATATCTAATTACCAAGCTGTGAGCAGCCATTGCCGAACACAATTCAACCAACAACCTGGGACCAGTTGAACTTATCTTGGCCTGTTGCTTTTGCCATGTTCTGAAATAAACGAAAAGTGAGTTAATGTTTACATCCATAGTCTCAGTGTGGTCCCTGCCAGCCACTAACATCACAGGCCTCCCCTCTACCCGGGGATCCTCACACATCAATACATAGAACTTGCCCCAGGGATAAATGTTTCCATTCATCAGCTGCATCTCCCCCCTTCTTGAAAACCACCTATCGGAAACCTGCCTGGCGTGGTTCTATCTGGACAAAGTCCAAAAAAGTTCAGGCTATGTTAGGAGATATTGCACAGGGATGTGGTGGGGATGTGAAGCAGAAGTGGTGAAGTAAAGAGAGAGTGAGGTTATGGGTGTAATGTTTTAAATACAGGGAAAGGTCATTGACTTTTCTTGTTAAAACTGACTTAAAAAAAGGGATGGTGAGGGCCCAATAAGTGTGGTGTGACTTCTCAGTGAAAGGAAACCCACAAGGCCAAAAGGGAGACCAAGTTGAACTCTCCATCCTCCACCCTTTGGACAGAATCAGTATAGTGTTAGTGGGGGACTTCTACCCAGCTGGGATTCATGGATTAGCCATACTCAGGAGGCTCCTCAAGATAGACTTCTGATAGGCTCTTCCAGAACACGAATATTAGGATTGGTCCATGCACAGCAAGCATCAGGATGAAGATAAACAAGGAGATATGGCAACTCATTGTATAAACCGTTTCATATAGAGGATTTCTGCTGTGATGGTGTCAGCAGAACCACAAAAACACTTCCTTCTGACCACACGGTTGATTTGTGAGAGAGCAATAATTTTATATACAGAAGTAAAGCTTCAGAAGCCATGGAGGGAAAGTACAGTCTCTAGAGACTCAAAGGTTTCATACTATCAGAGTAAGGTCGTCTCTAGGGTTTTATCTTGTCTATTGTGGTCTCGGGAGTAACATGGCCCCAGGTGGATCAAGCGATTCATCCAGACTTTCCCTTGAGTCGCGGTGGATTCATCCAGACTTTCTTCGTTCCTGGAGGCTTGAGGGTTTCACCTAGTCTATTATGGAACATGGATTCTCAAAAGGATTAATTTGGAAATTTATGCAGACTGGGTGCATTAGTCTAGAGGATCTTCTGCAGGCACATGATGTGCCAGATATACAGTACGCAGAGGTTCCTCTTAGTATATCCAGTGAATGATCGCACCCAAATGAATCAACTATTACCTGCACTAGGTTATAGTGAAAGATTCCTGTTCCCCGCCCCTTTACGTCCACTTGGCGTGGAGGTGGCTTACGGAGAGGGGGTGCAAGCACTGTCGGACTGGGTTTCTTTAGGCCCAACAGAGAAAATCAACTTGGGGACCCACTCTTCATCATCCCACAGTAAATATACTCTAGCAGCCTCCAAATTGTGGTGTTTTCTCATAGACCTCTGGGGTTCAGTATTGGGTTGAGCCAGGGCCCACCGGAGGATCCTCTGGTACTCTGGTGGGCCAGTCCGACACTGGGTACAAGGCATAATAATAAATGCCATTTCCTATCCCTGGGTCTCCAGGTTCATCCATTCTATCATGGTCCTCATTATCACAAGGTTTCATGCAATGTTTAACGGTCCCTGATCTCTGAAGTTTTTTACCCATTTTTTTTTATTTTATACATTCTTACTGATTTCAACAAGTGTCATACAATTAGTTTATATTCACCAAGTACAATAAATCCCTTTTGTCCCCTCCCCTTTATACCATACACCCACCCGCCCATCGCATGTAAGGAAAGACCACCTACCTATAATTAGAAACAGTCCACTTTCTCTCAAACATTACTTTTTTTTTTTCCAGTATTCGTAACCCACTTTTGTCCCCTATGCACCAAATTTATGATCCACAGGTTTAGGGTAATCTTCCCAAAACAAAATAATAACTGTGACCTTTACACACTAGGGCTTATTTACTAAGGGTCAGTGCGTGCACTTTCGTCCGACTTTCCAACATTTACAGGTTTTGTACGGCTGTGACAGGTACTTAACAGGAGATTGTGTCGCACACAATTGGATTGTGATGCGACACAAATCGGGGGGAGGGCCGTCGGACGATCCGATTGATTCGGACTGAGCGCGGGATTTAACTTTCAAATTGTGCTGCAGAACAATGCACTTACATGCACCTGGAAGAAGAAGGTGAACTCCGGTGGACCTGAGCGGGGAAGCGACACATGCAGGATATCGGGTGCACGATCTTAGTTAAACGTGGCAGATGTGCATTCTCGTTGGTCAATGCACTTTCGGGGAACTTCGTCAGACAGGTAAGTAAATGTGCCCCACTATATCCTATTATATCCTAGGCAGAAGTGGTTTCTTATCGGACCCCATTGCAGCCACGTTGTCTGCCTGTAACGGTGGTTCGCCACTGGCTTCCATCATTTCCACCTATCCATCTCTTCTCAACAACTATCCCCTTCCGAGTTATATCTTCAGCCACAATAATCTTGGAAGTTTTTCAGTATATCATCTTCTGCATTCAACACTTTTCTTTCTTCTGTTTTATGCCCATACGTTATGTTTTCATTTAGTCTATCAGGGTTCCAGAAGTTTCCAAAGATTCCCCCCATCTAGTTTTTTACAGACCCAATAGACCTATATCCAATCTTTCAAGGTTCCGTGTGCCTGTGGGGTTTTGTCCTCCACTCATTCACCCATTACACATTCTGGGCGACCCAGATCTCAGTTCGGTTCAGTTCTGCATTGCTACCTTTCCACCACTTCTATACTTTTTCATTATGGAGTTGTCTTTCAATAGATGTAAAGCTAGGCCTCTGGCACCACCTGTGGGTGCGATTCTATGAATCAATGTCCGGCCCTTTAGACAGGCCTAGGATGTGAGCCAAACCAGTCACCTGCAGACAGATGTTTTATGGTGACTGGACTTTACTGTCTTAGCAAATTCTGCATAAAACTATAAGTGGCGGCAGATTTTTTGGTCCCCCGCCCTCTGTAAATACATTTCCCTTCTGAGATCTCTGGAGATACGTTGTTTGTTTGTCTTTACACTGCATAATGACTTCGACGGTTAACCACATAACACATCTGGTAGTTGCTTCGAGGGGGAATTACATTTTCTGTCTCATTTAAAATAATATAACTATGGTTTACACCCTGGTAGGGACTATTTATATATGTCATATTTAGGCAAAGAGCCGCTATAACAATTCTGTTTCCTGCATTCACTTCATAATCAACTTCCCGTGTGATGATCATTTTCACCAAATTTTATGGTATTTTCTAATTTAGATCCAATTGATGTGATACAACATATTACTCTCTGTACATGTTCCCCTGCAACCGTACGTCTTCCTGTCTGGGTGACTACCACCGCACTGCATTTTTCCAACCAGAAACAAAAACATTAATGAACATGGATGCCGGAAATGGCCAGAATGGTCCCCAGTGATGGTTTGAGAGTCATCAATATTAACCAAGAAAGAGTCCTTTTCCATTAGGATAGGTCAAAAATGGCGATCAAATCCTATTAACCTGCCACAATTATGTGGGTGTCTTCTCTCATGGTTGAGCCTAGCTCGGTGGTTGTAAACCTATGGAACAGGTTTCAGAGGTGGCCTCTTTTGAGCACCCAAGCCATCACACCAGCCCAGAGTTTGCTTGACGTGGCCTCCTTCTGCAGTTCAAGAAGGCCCAAGACATGTCACGCTAAGTGTTATTTTGGCTGAATGGGACCACAAGAGGAGGATTAAAGGGGTTGGCCACTTTATCTTATGTGTTTTGTAATGTGAGTGTGAGCGTAAGTGTGTGGGGGGCAGGATATTGGGTAAATTACCATTATACATCTATTAATAGTTCTGCTTTCCTGATATGTAAAGTGAAGCCTCCTGTCTTATACCTCATCAGCCCAGACATTCCTGACCATTAAATGGCCGTAGATAGAGGGTCATGTGACCTCTAACTGTCCATGAGCAATCACCTGCCAGGACATTATTATATATTCATGGATATAAGATCAAGGTCCTGGCTGGGCGATTGCTCATGGACAGATAGACATCACATGACCCTCCATCTACGACCATTTTATGGTCAGGAATTCCTGGCTGATGAGTTAAAAGACAGGAGGCTTCACTTCACGTATCAGGAAAGCGGAGATGGACTATTGATAGATGTATAATGGTCAATTACCTAATATCCAGTCACATACACTCACATTACAAAATACATGAGCTAAAGCGGCCAACAACTTTAAGATTTGGACAGAGCTGACTTATCATTGGAGCTGCTGTTACTGCCCGGATGGCAGCTACAATGATCATCTGCATTTCTTCTCCTCCTTTCTATTGTATCGGTGTCGATGAAAGCTGTGACAGGGAATAAGAAGTCACTGCTTCAATTATCATGATGGCACTTTGCAATAAATAAGTGGGTTGCGGTTGTTTTTTGGGCATTTGGTCTCAAAAAGGTTCCCCAGCACTGCCTTATATGCTAGAAAACAGGAGAGGCCAAGTGATGTGATCAAAGCTCATCTTCACGTCTGTGGAGTGTAGGCATACAGGCGCCTATTGGACTAGGTGTAATGAAGACCTTGATAGTATTGACGCTCTTGGATTGGGGGTAGACTCCAACTCCAAAAATGGCTCAATTTGAGGTCTATAAAATATTTTTTCTTCACGGTTCTTTATACTATGCCAACTTGGCCAGTTACGTTTCAGCTCTACTGACCACTATCTTTTAATGTTGAGTGGAACCAAGAGTAAAAGAATGGATCATCATGAACTTCTCTTGCTTAGGAGGCACCAAACTCACCAGGACCACTCCTTATCAGAGACTACTAGATGATTACTTCTCTCCCTCAAAGTGACAATGGGGGAGCGTTCACAGTCTAACTCACCTCTCCCTTAATACTATCCCTCTTAATGGTCTACCATCCATTCCTGTAGAATCCTTCCCTAGTGATTCCACCGGTGGTGATTTAGTCGTTTAGTGTCCACCAGTGGCATCATTTTCCCTTGAGGTAATCCAGTTGATAACGTGTATCCAAAGATTTGATGTTTGGCTCTGGAGACCTGGGGGATCAGTGTCTATCCACGGTAATTCAGTGCTACAGTGTCCATTTTTGGTGATCCAGTGGTTTGCCGTTGACTCCAGGTAATCCAGCGACTAATGACCATTACAGCTAATCCAGTGTTCTGATATCCACCTCAGATCATCAAATATCCAGTTCTCATGATCCAGAGGTGTGGGGTCCACCACAGGTGACCCACAGTGTCCAACCCCTAGAGATCTAGGGGCTTAGACTTCTTTTTAGAACAAAACCAGGGTGGTGGATGCAGTTTTCAACCTCTTCGGGAAGCAGCTATGGGATAAACGTGAACCCTGGCCTAGTGATAACCTACACGCATGATGGGTACATTAAGAAACCACCACAGCCATGACATCCTTTGCTCTGTAACCACTGTGTCATAACGTCAAACTTTCACAACTTCCCTTTATGTCTTTGCCAATGAGGTTGTCTCAATGAGTCAGCTTCCACATTGTGAACACAATATATGGCAGCTGCGAGCAGTGACAGCGCCCCCATTACCATATGCCACGTATAACAGCGGGGTTTTGTTATGTGGCAGGTAGGTTCACCAAGGTTCTACGACCTATGTGCTTTCATGACACCCATGGATGAGATAGATCCATCCTGGGATGAGATGGCTACACCCATTGATGAGACAGCTCCACCAATGGATGAGATGGCTGCACCCATGGATGAAGCGGCTCCACCCATGGATGAGACAGCTCCACCCAGGGATTAGACAGCTCCATCCAGGGATGAGACAGCTCCATCCATGGATGAGACAGCTTCATCCAGGGATGAGACAGCTTCATCCAGGGAAAAGACAGCTTCATCCAGGGAAAAGACAAATGTGATATATTTGGATTTTTTCAAACTGGACTGTCACTGTAACCAAATTTTCTGTGCTATGGCTTAGAAGTGTTAAATTATGGCTTAGGTAGCTTGCATTACCCTATGACATCAAGGGGCACATGTTCAAACTTTGCTGCCTTTTTCTTTAATTTTTGGTACTTTTCATGCTGCTTGTGTCTAACCTCCGTAAGTTCCAGTTGCATTGTCTAGTTTTCTGTATTGTTCCTGAGGTATCACCTGGATCTAGATGGAAACGGTTGGTGACTCTTTCAAAAGTTGCAAAGAGTCACAAAGTCACTAGAGACCAAATCAACATGTATCAATTAGTAAAACTTTCTACACATACATTTTACCATCGAACACCAAGACGGACAAACAGACTTATGATACCTGTGCCCTACTTGTGAATTATCTCTTTTAAGTAATATCACATGGGAACATGTATCAACTTTTGGCTTGCCTTTATTTGTTTTGCTTCATGGTGGGTTGTGTGGTGTATTTTGCGACCCCCCCCCCCCCTTTTTTGTTGTTTTTTTGTTTTTTTTTTTTTTGTTTTGTTTGCTTTTTTTTTTTTTTTCTGTTTTTTTTTTTTGTTTTTATCGGTTTTTTTGGTTTGTTTGTTGGGATTTATTTTTTGTTTTTTGTTGTTTTGTTTTGGGGTTTTTTGTATCGGTTGTTAGTTGTTTTAGTGTGTTTTCGTAGGTAGTGTGTTTTGTGTTTGTTTTAGTTGTTTGTTCATTCATGTTTGGTAATTGTGGGGGGTTTGGTGTAATCTATAGTCAGTTTATTGTTTTCTATGGGTTTTTTGTCTATATTTTTGGTTGGTTGTTATGGATATTTTGTATGATTTGGTTGGTATGGATTTTGCTAATTTTGTCCTAGGCAGTATTCATTCAATGTTCACAATTGTCAAGTTTTTCTGCAGTGTTCCCAGAGTTAAACCTCAATCCAGTAGTGAAAATTGCATTTTTAAAATAGTCACAAAAAAGTTGCAATTTTGGAGCGAAATCTACGGCTTACTCCTTTATTGTGATATTACTGTGTGATTATCCCTATATTGTCACACATTGTTCTCATCTTATCCCTGTGTAATTATTTCAAACTGTGACATCACTGTAAGCACTAAATAATTAATTTAAGATAAAATTGCAAAATCACGCATTTGTTTAAAAAGCTAGGATCCTTCACGCACTAAAGTATCATATAGTAGTGTGACATCACTGTGTATTATTCCTGTACTTACATCACTGTGTGTATTATCCCTGTATACTGTGACATCACTGTGTGTACTATCCGTACTGTACATCATGTTATTACCTGTACTGTGACATCACTGTGTGTACGTATCTTGTACTGTGACATCACTGTGTGTACTATCCCTGTACTGTGACTCAGTGTGTATTTCTGCATGTGACTATCTGTGTGTATTATCATCTGACTGTGACATCACTGTCGTATATCCCGACTGTGACATCACTGTGTATTCTCCCTGTACTGTGACATCACTGTGTGTATTATCCTGTACTGTGACATCACTGTGGTGTATTATCTCCTGTACTGTGACAATCACTGTGTGTATTATCCCTGTACTGTGACATCACTGTGTGTAATTATCCCTACGGTGTACATCACTGTGTGTATATCCCTGTACTGTGATATCACTGTGTGTTTATCCTGTACTGTGACATCACTGTGTGTATATCCCTGTACTGTGACATCACTGTGTGTATTATCCGGTCTGTGCATCACTGTGTGTAATATCCTGTACTGTAATCCTGTGTGGATCTCCTGTACTGTGACATCGCTGTTTTTTATCCCTGTACGTGATATCACTGTGTGCATTATCCCTTACGGTCACACTGTGTGTATATCCCTGTACTGTGACATCACTGTGTGTATATCCCTACTGTGACATCACTGTATGTATTATCCCTGTACTGTGACATCACTGTGTGTATTATCCCTGTTGTGACATCACTGTTGTATTATCCCTGTACTGTGCACACTTTGTATTGTATCCCTGTACTGTGTCATCACTGTGTGTTGATCCCTGTACTGTGATCATCACTGTGTGTATTATCCCTGTCTGTGTACATCACTGTGTGTATATCCTGTACTGTGACATCACTGTGTTGATCCTGTATTACTCACGTGTATCTGACTTGTGACATCACTGTGTGTATTATCCTGTACTGTGGACTTCACTGTTGTATTATCCCTGTACTGTGACATCACTGTGTGTATTATCCTCTGTACTGTGACATCACTGTGTGTATTTCCCTGTACTGTGAATCACTGTGATTTCTCCCTTGTTAACTGTGACATCCTGTGTTATATCCTTACGGATATCACTGTGTGATATCCCGTACTGTGTACTCACTGTGTGTATTATCCCGTACTGTGACATCACTGTGTGATATATCCCTGTACTGTGACTGCACTGTAGTATTATCCCTGTACTGTGTCATCACTGGTTTATTATCCCGTACTGTGACATCACTGTATGTTATTATCCCTGTACTGTGTCATCACTGTGTGTATTATCCCTGTACTGGACATCACTGTGTGTATTATTCCCTGTACTGTGCATCCACTGTTATGTATTATCCCTGTACTGTGACATCACTGTGTGTATTATTCTCTTGTACTGTGACATCTACTGTGTGTGTATATCACTGTACTGTGACATCGCTGTGTTTTTATCCCTACTTGATCACTGTGTGTATTATCCTGTACTGTGAATATTACTGTGTGTTACTATCCTGTACTGTGACTCTACTGTGTGTATTATCTCGTGTAGCTCTGATATCACTGTGTGTATTATCCCTGTACTGTTGATATCATGTGTGTATTATCCCTGTACTGTGATATCACGTGTGTTTTATCCCTGTACTGTGTACCATCACTGTGGTATTACCCTGTACTGTGACATCACTGTTGTATTATCTCTGTACTTGACATCGGTCTGTGTGTATTTATCCCTGTACTGTGACATCACTGTGTTATAGTCCTGTATTGTGACATCTCTGTGTTATTATATCTGTACTGTACATCACTGTGTGTTATGTCTGTGCACTGTTGCATCACTGTGGCATTATCCCTGTACTGTGACATCACTGTGTGTATTATATCTGTACTGTAACATCACTGTGTGTATTATTCCTGTATTGTGACTCTCGTGTGTTTATATCTGTCTGTGACATCACTGTGTGTATTATTCCTGTATTGGACATCTCTGTTGGTATTATATCTGTACTGTGACATCACTGTGTGTTATGTCTGTGCACTGTTGCATCACTGTGTGCATTATCCCTGTACTGTGACATTACTGTGTGCATTATCCCTGTACTGTGACATTACTGTGTGTATTATATCTGTACTGTAACATCACTGTGTGTATTATTCCTGTATTGTGACATCTCTGTGTGTATTATATCTGTACTGTGATACCCACTGTGTGTTATGTCTGTGCACTGTTGCATCACTGTGTGCAATTATCCTGACTGTGACATCACTGTGTGTATTACTCCCTGTACTTAGACATACTGTGATTATCCCTGTACTGTGACATAACTGTGTTATTATCCCTTTACTGAGACATCACTGTGTGTATTATCCCTGTACTGTGACATCACGTGTGTAGTATCATGTACGGTGACATTCATGTGTGTATTATTCGCCTGTAGCGGGACATCTCGGTGTATATATTATTATTATTATTATTTTTATAGTGACATCGCTCTCAGGGTGGCATCCTTTTGTACAATTTCCTTGGACATTAGCCGGATCAAAAGTCTTTATGATCTAAAGGTTGTCACTGTATAACTACAGTCCAAGGAGGACTTAGAAATAAACCATAGAATATGGTCCCTAGAAATAACCATAGAATATGATAGTATTGTATTTCATTCTATAATGAAGTACAATACAAGTGGATTACAGTTGGCTACATGGGAGAATACATTGCCTCAGAGTTAGATGGAGCCCCTCCCTGTCTGACAACATGTGCCAGTGCGTACATTCCAGGCATTTGGCTTTGCTGTTTCGGTTATCGCTAAATCTGTAGCAAATAGAAGTCATGATTTATGTGGTTACTGCACTAATATAGACCTTTACTTATTGAAATACAGAAGGGAAAGTACACAAAATGTGCAGAACATTTCCATAGATACATAAAAGCTCCAATAACCTGCATGGGCTACTTTTCTAGTGGAATAATTTTAATTGTGTGCAGTTTTATACGGCGTGCGATGTAATGTTGCTTAATATGCCTGGATAATAGTCTAAAGGTAGCGGGAAGGTCTGGACCATCAATTGATTTTTCAATTGATTTCACTTCATCCCTTATAAAGGTTTATGTTGACTTGAAAAATAAGCAGTGAATTGATAAGTGTGAAATCAATAATCCACAGACAAGAGATAAATATCTGTAATTGACTTAGAAGGTCTATTCTTAACGCCTGGCAAGTTTCTTTTAGTGCTGTCTGGTTGGGTTACGGTTTACAAACTAGTTGGTAAAGTTTCACAAAAAGATTTCTGTAAAAACATTACTAGCCTGATAAAGTTATGAAACTGTATTATAATGGGGCAAATTTACTTACCTGGTCCTGTCGCGATCCCCAATTTGGACGGTCTGGCGAAGTCTAGCTTGATTCATGAAGCTCGTGCACCCGAGTTTCTGCAACCGTCGCTTTCCCGCTGAGGTCCACCGGAGTTCACCTTCTTCTTCCCGGCGCTTGTAAGTGCGTGTCTTGCCACACAATTTGAAACGTTAAATTCCTCACGCAGTCCGAATCGCGAATTCGAATAGGATCGCGTGCGGCACAATCCCCGGCGCGATGCGTCACGGATCGGAAATCGTTGGAATATCCGACCAAAGTGCTACCGCAGGCCCCTTAGTAAATTAGCCCCATTATGTCTAAAGGAGTTTTAACCAATCAGGGTTCCCTTGGATTTTGGGTTGTTATTTGGTTAGGGGGTTTCTAGAAGACTGCAGAAGGGAATACCTTAAAGGGGTTACTTGTGCCTCAAAATGCAGGAGCAGGGAATAAAATTATAACGATACTCAGCAACTTGTCGCAGCGAGGCCCTTTGGAGGCCTGTTCCAGTTTTTTCTCCAGAAAATGGAAAACCCCTTTAATATCCAACTATCCTAGAGGTATTGAACCCCAATAGGACCTTGTTTCTCAGAACTCAACTACGTTTTTGCACAACTAAGAGACCTAATGATGAAATAGAGTAGCAGTTGACCAGAATATTAACCTGCTTTTGTAAAACTAAGACATATGTACATTCCAATGGCCGCTATGGGGACCTGTGATAGTGATATGGTCACATAATTTGTCACCAGATCACAGTCCCCATAGACTTCTGTGTCTCCCGGTGACCATGCAGTGAGCACATGGTGTCTCACCGAACAGTCATCGAGTATAGGATGCTCTTCTTGAAGAGCGCTCACCCCTCAACTATTTTCTTACCGGTCCTCTGTTCGCTCGGGATCCAGTCCGGGGGAGCACCTGTCCATGTGAATGACCCCAAGGGTAATTCTACATAGCAGAACTGTAATATGGATGGAAACTCCATGTTTTTGAAGAGAATTTTTGACCAAAATGTCCTCTCTTCCAAGCGTCTTCCACTAGGAATATACAGAGTAAAGCTGCATTCACACATACTGGTATGTATACCTGGCGGGCATATGTTCACTCGATGGAGAGGAGGACGGGTGACCCCTTCCCTCTCCATAGCGATGCATGGCGCACGGCGCTGTAACACGGGGAAAGATAGGACATGTCCTATCTTTTTCCCGGTATCAAACAGTGCACCCATTGCCATTTATGGGGGATGTATGTACGGCCGTAAGCTTGTGGCCATATATACATCCCCTTGACGGTCTTGGGAATGCAGCCTAAAGTATGATACTTTTTTTCTCCAGTTGGACAAAGGTGATCACGGAAAAAAGACACGGGATTCTCTAAGTGATTTTAATAGGAGTAAAGAAGGCCTTGATATGATTTACATATCTATAGGAATACAATTATTTTTACTCTCCTGATTAAGGCCCCATTTAAAGAACTTTTTTGTTTTTCGTGGCATTTAAGATTTGAAAGACTCTCTTTGAAGTAAATAAAATGGAAATACTGTAAAGAAATGTTTTCTTTATTTTTAAATATATCAGAATCACAGCTTATAAAAAAACAGGTAATTTTTTAATTACATTTCTTAAACATGTAAAATACAAGAAAAACAACACAGTACAGGTGCCAGATAGGACAGTTAGAAATCATATGTAGCAACTGTGGCAACACCACCATCTTTCTTTTACCTGATGATTTCTTTCTTTCTGTGAGATCAGAGCAATATTGGAATGGATATACCTTAAAGTGGTTGGCCCATGTGCCTTTACTGCCTTGCTAGTAATCCCTGAATGTTCAACGTCCTGATACTTACTTTAGTGCTGTCTGCAGGCTCTCCGTGATTCTTTGTTTACATGTCTGAGCACTGATGAATAGGAGGAGATGCATTAGCAGGAGATTATGACTCTTGATGTTCCCCCCACCCTCTCCTGTTCCTGTGTCTGTCAGTGAGATGGACTGTGAAAAGATACACAGTAGGAAACATAATGAGGACAGCCTTGAGCAGTGAGAGAGAGAGAGAGAGAGAGAGAGAGAGAGAGGAAGCCGTGTATATATGCAGAGGGCATCTTAGTGAGAACAGGGAAAGGAGGCAAAGGTACAGGCACATATACATGCAGAGACATGCAGAGACCTGGAACAAATTTATAGTGATCAACCCCTTTAAGATGCACATCACCACATCACTACCGCATCCTTGATTCATAATGAAATCCATATAATTATGTCTATGGCAACACAGATGAGTATATGTCCCACATGTTATTCCTCTTAAGACATATTAATAGATAATTGTGATTCTGTACCTTTATTAAAAAACCCCATCATATCCATCTAGAGGTGAAGACCGTGCAGCTGTTGGGTGTGATAGATATGAGAGAAGACGCCGGGCTGGGGATACGTCTACTGGCTTTGTACAATAAAGATACATGTGCGCCATTAAATATGTATTAACTCAATATCTATATTGATTTTAGTTAGAATTCAATTTTCTTTAATCATCTGTAATGATCTTCAACATATTCCGAGCTGACGACGTATTATGAAATGTAGATTTGATAAAGGTTCATGCGCTTAATCTGAATTGCCTTTCATTGCGCGGGATGGTAATTTGTTCTATGTGATACCCTCTAACCGACAGACATTATCAGGAAACTTATTATGCTCCGAGATTTTCAATTTGACGGAGGATTTTTCTGATGATGTCAAGTACAGAGATATCTAAAATCTTTACCATTGACACAGTGAATGTGGAGATCATGTGTATGACAGGGAGATAGAGAGTATGGGAGACCCGACAATGCTTCACATTCAGAAACCCGACAGAATTCCCGTAATCGGGATTTTACACAATTGACATTTGTCATGAACATAGATAAAGACTCAGAGACCCAGAAATAGTACAGCCCCCTGTGCAACGTCTTTTACTAGCCACCATAAGTATCCAGACATTTAGTAATATTATGTGACCAACTCATGCAGCAATGTCTGCATTGGCGTTAACGATTTTAGGAGCATGACCCTCCATATACATGTTCTGCCCAGGGCCGTAACAATAGTGGTAGCAGCCATAACAGCTGCTATGGGGCCCGAAGTGTCATGGGGCCCTTGTATCTGGGGTATATGCTGTATGTATGTCTGTGGTGCATATATATTAGATGTGAGTGGATATGCTGTATGTCTGTATATGGTACTGTATGTATGTGTGTATATGTGATGTGTATATGCTCTATGTCTGTTTATATATTGTATGTGGCACTGTATGTATTCATGTATACGTTGTATGTATGTGTATATTGTATGTATATTGTCCAAAGGCCCAAGCATTCTAAGGTACCCACGGCCATCTTTTCCCGCTCTCAATACACCGTAAGGTTCTCCAAAAGTCCTGAATCCACCACTGCACTCATCCCTAGTGGCCATGATGAGAATATCATGGTCACTTGTGGAAAAATTGTAGGAAATTGCATATTCAAAATAATTTAAAAGATTGTAATGAATGTTGAGTGGGCAGGTTAGTCAATACCACATTACTACACACTGCAACTCACATTACCACACATAATCCCTTGGAATATCTCTATCTCATAGGGCAGTGCTGGGCAGTGTTGGTCCATTGGACCAAGATTTATATCTAAGGACCTGGGACAGAAGTCTTTAAGCCCACCTCAATGCCTGTGCACCTGGCCCTTTTGCCCCCTTCTAGGACCCTCTTGTGGTGTCTCTCATAGAAAATGTATTGGTTAATAATACAAATAATCTTTTAAACATTAAGTTTTTCTATAGATTTTCTTTTCTCTGCTTTTGTAAAATATACTCCAGATCCCAGAACAAAGAATATGTCACAATTCAGACTGAAGAAGAGCGAGAGCCTTGTCAGTAAATGGGAATGTTACAGTCTTCTTATCTCTACTTTACCCCTCAACTAGAGTACAGTATAAATAAGACGGGTAGATTGGTATCTCGGTGCTGGGTGCCTGCTTCAAAGTCAGTCTTCACCTTCAGGTGACTTTCTTGGCTTGTCGTGAAACTCAATTCAATTTGTTGAAAGCTTTAATTTATAAAATATACATCTAATGTACAAAGACTCTGCAGCTCAGCCAACTGCTTAAAATTCAACCAGAGACGGATCTGCATGGATTTTCTACTCTTTATGGGAGCCAGGTAGCTGAATGTTATGTTAGCCTTCTTTATGAGGAGAATCAATTTTAGCACAAACCGCACTTTTAAAATCAAAATCCATCATGATAAACCAGGGACTTACTCGTCAATCCAGGCACAGTGATTGTGGTAATCCGAAATCTTCTTGTATTTGTTATCCATGGCAAATTTTCTAAATTCAACTTTTTAAAATTATGCAAAAGAGCCAGATGGGCTATGGAGGCATTGCCAGAGCCCCTCAGTGTTAGAGATTTACAGGCTGTGACACTGTTCAGGAACATGCCCCCCATTTTCATTGTGTGAGTTTATAGCGGAGGGAAGAGAGAAGTGCTGAGTGAGCAGGCGAGGGGGAGACAGTGTAACTGTAGCTAAAACATGGATGGGGTCTGGTTACAACCCCAGAGCCCTTCTGGCTCATTAGCCATAATAATAAAAGTTTAATTTAGAAGAAAGGAGGCCATCGATAAAAAATATAAAAAGATTACCACAGTTACAGGGTCTGGATCTATTAGGAATTGTCCCTGGTTTAACATGCTTGTTGGGGGTGTAGAAAGGGACTGAAGGGCTGAAAACTTCTTTTCATACCAAGTATTTTTTGTGGGATGAGTTTTACTTTTCAAAGGCATACATTTTATTAGCTCTTCCTGAAAAACCACTGTTGTGGAAATGTTTTAAAAGCTGGTGCATCATGTGTTGGTCTTGGATTTCCCAGTACTGGTGCTGATGTATGGCATGTTGGATATGGAAGAGTTGTCCTCTTTCAGCAAATAATTCATATTGTGTGTGTAATGAAAAGTTATACAATTTCCAATATACTTTCTTTATGTATTCCACACTAGGTGTCTGCTTGTTGCCATTTATAGGAAGCTTCATTCCATACTTCCTGTGGTTATAAAGCGGTGCCTAGCAATGCGATGTCACACCTATGTGCCATCACATGACTTGGGATATAATGAGCTGTGCATCTGTGAGTCATCACATGACTAGGGATATAATTATCTGTGCACCTGTGTGACATCACATGACCAGGGATATAATAAGCTGTGCACCTGTGTGACATCACATGACCAGGGATAAAATGAGTGTGCACCTGTGTGACATCACATGACCAGGGATAAAATGAGTGTGCACCTGTGTGACATCACATGACCAGGGATAAAATGAGCGTGCACTTGTGTGACATCACATACCCAACGACTGATTTATGTCCACAGGAAGTAAACAATGAAGCTTCCTGTTGAATGACACAAGCAGAGGTCTAGACAACCATTATGAATTAAGAAAGTATATTGACAGTAAATTGAAAGGAATTGAGAAAGTATATTGGTAAATTGCTTACATTTTCATTACACAAACAATATCAATTATTTGCTGTAAGTGAACAACCCCTTTAATAAGAGCCTTCTGCCTCTTAGTGAATTGGTTGCAAAGCTGAAATGAGAATGCAATTCTGTTTTTAGGATAGAGAAAATACAGTGGGGTGGGGCTCCCATGCTAACTGCCCCCTTAAGTCCACTTTTTGGAAAAGTGGTGTGTGGGGCATAAACCGGTGGGACACATGACATGTTGGGGCACATTTACTTACCCATCCTGTGTGTTCCCCTAAAGTGCATTGTCCAACCGGAATGCACTGTGCCACGATTCACTAAGATTGTGCGCCCGATATCCTGCATGTGTCACTTCCTCGCTCAGGTCCGACGGAGTTCACCATCTTCTTCCTGGTCCATGTAAGTGCATTGTCTTGCGACACAATTTGAATATTAAATCTTGCGTTCATTCTGAATCATTCGGATCGTCCGATGGCACGCCCCTCGTTTTCTGTTGCATGAAAGCCAGCGCAGCTTCACCAAACTCCTATTGCTTGCAACACAATCCCCATTTAAATACCTGTCACAGCGACGCAATCCCCCAAAATGTTGGAAAATCAGACGAAAGTGCGATCCGCAGACCCTTAGTAAATAAGCCCCGTTGTCTTTATCCTGTATGAAAGTAAGGATAGGGTGATATCAAATTATTATTTTTTGGCTGAAAACTTCTTTTCATACTAAGTATTTTTTGTGGGATGAGTTCTACTTTTCAAAGGGATAAATTTTATTAGCTCTTCCTGAAAAACCACTGTTGTGGAAATGTATAAAAAGCTGGTGCATCATGTGTTGGTCTTGGATTTCCCAGTACTGGTGCTGGTGTATGACATGTTGGATATAGAAGAGTTGTTCACTTTCAGCAAATAATTCATATTGTGTGTGTAATGAAAAGTTATACAATTTCCAATATACTTTCTTTATGTATTCCACACTAGGTGTCTGCTTGTTGCCATTTATAGAAAGCTTCAATTTTTACTTCCTGTGGTTATAAAGCGGTGCCTAGTTGTGCAATGTTACAAGGGTGCACGGCACAGAGTATAATCAGATCTGTGTGATATAGGAATATAACAAGCAGTGCACCTATGTGCCATTACATGACTGGGGATATAAAGAGCCATGCACCTGTGTGACATCACATAACCAGGGATATAATGAGCCGTGCACCTGTGTGACATCACATGACAAGGGATATACTGAGCTGTGCACCTGTGTGACATCACATAATCAGAGATATAATGAGCCGTGCACCTATGCGCCATCACATGACCAGCGATATAATGAGCTGTGCACCTGTGTGGCATCACATGACCAGGGATAAAATGAGTGTGCACTTGTGTGACATCACATACCTAACGACTGATTTATGTCCACAGGAAGTAAACAATGAAGCTTCCTGTTGAATGACACAAGCAGAGGTCTAGAAAACCATTATGAATTAAGAAAGTATATTGAAAGGAATTGAGAAAGTATATTGACAGTAAATTGAAAGGAATTGAGAAAGTATATTGGTAAATTGCTTACATTTTCATTACACAAACAATATCAATTATTTGCTGAAAGTGAACAACCCCTTTAATAAGAGTCTTCTGCCTCTTAGTGAGTTGGTTGCAAAGCTGAAATGAGAATGCAATTCTTTTTTTAGGATAGAGAAAATACAGTGGGGTTGGGCTCCCATGCCCCCTTAAGTCCACTTTTTGGAAAAGTGGTGTGTGGGGCGGAAACCTGACACATGACATGTTGGGGCACATTTACTTACCCGTCCTGTGTGTTCCCCTAAAGTGCATTGTCCAACCGAAATGCACTGTGCCACGATTCACTAAGATCGTGCGCCCGATATCCTGCATGTGTCGCTTCCCCGCTCAGGTCCACTGGAGTTCACCTTCTTCTTCCCAGTTTATGTAAATGCATTGTCTTGCGACACAATTTGAATGTTAAATCCTGCTCTCATTCTGAATCATTCGGATCGTCCGATGTCCCGCCCCCGATTTCTTTTGCATGAAAGCCGGCACAGCTGCACCAAAATCCGATTGCGTGCAACACCATCCCCAGTTAAATACCTGTCACAGCGGCCCAATCCCCAAAAACGTTGAAAAATCAGAAGAAAGTGCGATCCGCGGACCCTTAGTAAATAAGCCCCGTTGTCTTTATCCTGTGTGAAAGTAAGGATAAGGTGATATCAAATTATTATTTTTTCCAAAACATTTTGATACTATTTACAGTATCACCGATTTTCTTTTTGTTGCTTTATAGTTAATTTCTTTCTTGATGATGTGACCAACAACTAAAACTTAATTTTTTTTTTTTTTTTTAATTTTAAAGTTACTTTAAAAAAACAAAATATTAAAGATATTGGACAGTACAAATTCTTCTGGTAATGGCCGGCGATGCAGTCAGTTTATAGATATGTCCTATACTTCTACTGTTTTGGAGAAATATCTATTTAATGTTCACAATTTTCTTTAGGAACCCAACATTTCCTATTTCTTGGTTTTGATAAGGATCAATGGCCTATAGGAAAAAAAAAACTAGTCCTGCTTTCTATCCTTCCCTAATCTGAAGAAGCTCACATGTGGCTCAGGGAGATAACATTAGCAATTAATCTTTACCACTCTGTTGTATGTGTCAATTTGTGGCGGCTAGTTACGAGTTGAGAATAGGAGAGTGCGCTGACTTTCTAATCTTTTGATCAAAGGATTACAACTGGATACTGGCGGCAGTGGGAAAGTTTTTCCCGAGCAGAGATATCTCCTCTATATTCCATGTGGAGGTGATTATTTTTCACACCTCCTTTGCAGAACAGCTTCATAACAATGTGAGGTCAATGGACGGAAACGGTTTCTATTTCTTGGACGACTCTGTAAAGTATGGAAAGGTGAATATTTCAGATGTCTTGTTTAGTAAAAAAAACTTTTCACCAACCCTAGGGAATTCTAGAAAAAATGTGACAATCACAAAGGATGTAAAATTAGTAAGTTAGGGTAATCTTTATCATTATAAGCTGTGTCATGTGATCTGCAACATTTTAGGGTATGTTCATGTGCAGGGATGAGCAGACCAGTAAGGGAACCCAAATACTCTCCCCCACTAGTAGCACCCGTGATGGATTACACAAGCAACGACTGCAGGTGTTACCCATAACAGGTAGAAGAGTAAACCAAGCAACAAACTTCTTGCTGAAGTCCTGTTCAACGGCATGATTTGGCATGCAGGGGTGTAACTACAGGCGTAGCAACCATAGAAGCTTTAATGGGGCCCACAGTGTCAGGGGGCCCCGGCATTCGACATGACCCAGAAAAAAATGGAGGATGTACACCATTAATCAATCGCAACACAGCAGCAACCTTAATTTGGACAAATTTTGATACATTGTTTCAGATGTTGTCATTTTCTTTGACCCATTCTTTCTGCAAGACAGCAGCAACCTTAGCCATAGTTCACACTGCACTTTGCACAGCACAGTGGGGCACATTTACTTACCCGTCCGCTGTAATTCGGCCTTTAGTAAATAAGCCCCAATATGTATATAACAGTCACAATACACAACATGAATCAGCAGCTCAGATAAGAAATGTCAGGGAAGAACAGAACAACAGGACTCCTGCCGTGTACTTCCCCTACTGGGACAGAACTGTGTAAATGTATAAATGTATATATCAGTGTATAAATGTGTTTGCATAAGTGTATATACAAATATGTTTTACGGTGTAAGAGGCCCCCTCCTGGGGTCTGCTATGGGGCTCTGCCTCTCCTAATTACACCCCTGTTGGCATGGAACATTGCGTGTTCAGTTCTGCTCATCGCTTTTGACGAGGCATTTGCAGGATCGGATTCGTTGTCCTTCGACAACACATGGCCACGCCTGTCTTCGCTGGCCTCAGTGCTTACATTGTGTGGACAATGGGTTTGCATGTCTATGTGACGTCACCTTCAAGCCAGAGGCTGAGGATGACAGGAAGATTGTAAAAAAAGCCCCTTAGTATTATACGGATTTGCAAACAATGGACATCATTGCCTAAGGATAACTGAAACCCGTTGGCCGTGGAGGGGGGCTTACAGTAGTTATAGGTTCTGTGTTATTTTTATACCTCCTAGGGTCTATAGTAAAAACAAATTGTGAACCTGGTAAATCCCTTTAATATCTGACATGCTCCGGCACACAGTATCACGCTGCTATAATTGTTGTGGTAACTTCTTCCCTACTATAGAGTGAAAGCTCCCGTGGAGTTGAAGTCTGAAAACCGATTTGTAAGTCTCCTGAAGATACGGTAGTATTAGAGATTCCTGATGAATTTTCTATAAAAGAATATAATATCACTAATTTAGCAATTATTTCAGATGTGACCAGGGGTCATCTCCTCTAGATCATCGGTCTTGTATATACAGGGATTGAGGACATACATCTATCTCACATGCAGTAGAGAAAGGTCATGTAGTAATTTAGATAAATACAGGAACAAAGGTCATAATTCTCTCTATTATTACAGGATTGTGAGAGACTAAATAGGATCATTGGTCAATCAATATTGTCCACCTATGGGGGCTGTGTGGATCGGATATTAGGTTTAAACCTACAGTCATATTGTGGAAGTCCAGTGTTGGACTATGGCACCTTTAGCTTTCCTGGGAGTATTGTGCCCTTGTTTAACTTCTTAATGAATTCCTTTGCAGATAACAAGATCCTCCTGGATTAGGGGGGCCCAATTGTGGCTGGACTTTCTTTTAACCCTTAGAAAATGTGTGTTTGGATACACTACAAAAATTAATTGATAACTTAAGGCACAAATTTAGGCTACATTAACACTAACGTTTGACCACCATGCCGTAGAACAGCAGGCACACGTCAGCACATGGGAGAGGACACATATAGACACATGGTGCACAACGCCATAAAAGGGAAAAGATGGTACATGTCCTATCTTTTCCCCGGGTATGGAGCGGTACATTGCTGCACGTGTGCTGCACCGTACCGCTTTGTGCGCCCATTGCCGGCCTATAGGGGACATATATACGGGGCTGTATATACCCCCAATGGTCGTGTAAAGGTTGTGTGAATGTAGCCGCAATATGCGCCATTGGGGTTTTTAGGTTAGGGGCTCTGCTAACCTATCAACCCCTATGAAGCATACATCCAATACAGATCTTGCTGGAAAAGACATTAAGAAATAGCTCTGTTACATCATTGGGCACTTGTCACGTGACCAGGGGGATGCCATCTAAGGTCCTGTTACTTTGCAACGTCAATCCCATGTATGTATCTGATAACATGCTGTTACAGCATGCCTCTATAAAGGATGGGTAGAAGACCATGAAGGCATCTTATCATGTGCCTGCATCTTATAGTCCAAAAGTCAGGAGGAACCAGCACTGCCAAGCCCTTCTGACCACTGTCCTGGGATTCAGGTGAAGCGCTAATAAAGCATTCCACCTGATCTCCATATCTCAATATTTCAATATTTCTGGAGGACCTAATTTGATGTCAGAAGCATCACTGCGATCTTGTGGCACATGGCTTCTGCATCACTGCAAGGTCTTTAATGGACATATATCATCAGACTGATTCATGGTAGACTCCTATTGCTGACCTGCTTGGTTTTCCAATACATCCCAGGACCTGGTCTTCTTATTTTCAGGAACAGCCACCTATTCTAGAAATAGAAGTTTTAAAAAAAAATATTTGAGCCGGAGGCGTTCCAGGCTCCTTATTCCAGGTGATGTCGAGATTGAATCCATTCTATGAGAAGACCATACAGTCCATGCACAGATCCCAGGTAGACCAAAGCCCAGTGTTATTGTGCTATAATATACTTCCCCTTTGATGCTCATTTCCTCATATTCTCAGCCAATTCAATTGTATCACATTTCTGTGTCTGCCAGCGCTATGTTATTCAACACATATACAGATTACTCCGAGACCCGTTTTAACTATTCAGGAGGCAGCGCTTTTTTCCCACATATGACTGTACATCCCATGCATAATAGATGTGACAAATGCAATGGTGTTTTTATGTCTCTCCAGACATCCGACTTGTATTGTGTGCAAACATAATAAAATGGATAAATGGTTAAAAAAAGATTCCTTTTCTAATTATGGCAACCTATCATCAGACTGTAAAATATGGTTACTACATATTTACCATTCAATGTACCCGGCCTGATTCACTTTGAGATTTATGCAGCGGTACATGTTTTATTATAGGGAAAGCCAACACTACATGGAAACAGATATAATCTTTTTCTCCTAAGATGAGGAAAATGGACGGTTACTGGGTGTCGGAATACGAGAAATAAATCACAAAGACCACAAATGTGTCCATCCTGAACTTAGATCAGATTGGGTCAACGGGATATCCTGACAAAGAAACTTTCTATTGAATAGGGAATTATTTACTTGCTGGAGGTCTGATCTTTGGAACCCAAATGATTGGCCGAATCGGACACTGGATGCCCCTCTGCCAATGGTTGCACAAGGTCACCATCCCAGCTGCCCAAGAGAAGGGCATAAAACATTGGTCATACATGTGCATGTTGTTTGCCTGGTACAAACCAATAGCAGAATAATTGCTGTAGCAGCCAAATTTGCCAGTAAGGGTCCCTCAGCAGCGGGGCCGGTGCCAGCAGTGGGCATACCTAGGCAAGTGCCGGGACCCAGAGCTGCTGGGGGGCCCACATAAGGCTATACATAAAAAATCCATAGGGCTGTATCTAATGAATCCATTGAATCCATAGGGCGGAAGGGGTGTTTGTTATGATACTAAGGGAGAAACTAGGGAATATTTTAGGGAACAGGAGACTGTTTTAGTTTCTGAATCGAATGCCGCCACGTAAGTTCACTACAACAGGGCCCACTGGCGCTCTGTCGCCCAGGAACCTAATGAAACATGGAGCTGACGCTTTTCAGCAGGAGTTAGCTTGGTCTCCCCCAAGTTGTCAAATGCCAACTCTATCTACCATTGTCTCCCTGCTCCTCTATTGAGCCTCAGCCACCGCTGTGGCCGACAGACAAGGTGTGATGAAATTATCACTTATTTTGTCTTCAGAGCCATAGAGAAGGGGACTACCATGGGAGAAGTGACAAAGTTTAAGTATATGATGTTTTTTTCTTTTTAATTAGACTGACAAAAGAAAAGTAAGAAGGCAACATAGAAAGTAGTAGAATCCTTAGAAAAGGGGGCAATTTCACAGTGGAGCCTGAAAATGCCCCCCCCCCCATTTATCCTATGCTATTTATGACAGTAGTGGTCCAAATGTTTCTGTCAAGTGCCATGATCTGACTGTCACTGCTTCCTACAGTGTCTATACTGTAGAAAAACAAAATAACTTGTGCACATCTGCAATGTCCTATAGTTTAGCCCCTTTCTAGCAATCCCCCCGGCTCTTCTAAGCGCAGACTAGTACAACTCCCCACCACATCCCTGCTCTCATAGTTGGAGGTATACAGTATATGATCTGTAGATGCATGCTTGGATGCTGTTGAATAAAATAGTTTTCTTACAGCAAGGATATGTATTCTGAATATAGATTCCAAGTAACAAGCACAGCCGCACTTTGATGATTTTACAAAGAAACCACCGGTAGCTGCTGCCGGTATCACCAAACACGAGAAGGAGATAGTAGATATTAATTATTAACATGGCGGACTATGTTAGGTAAATAATTTGAGTTTTATGCTAGATTTTAAGCACAACATCATTACTCTCAAAGTTACCTCCAACTCAAATGGAATAGATCAAGTATGGTCTGTGTAGGGTTTAATACATGACATATTTTGAAAAAAAAAAAAAATTATACAATATTACTCAAGTTAATATTAGAGATGATTACAGTAAGTTAATGATTACAGATGAGCATACTGTTTCTGTTCAGGTTCTGGGGTTGGGTGTGCTCCACATGATCAGGACTTATTGCCGGATTGGCTACAATTGACGCCGCTAGCAATGGCTGTGATTGGCCAAAGGGACACCTTCCTACTACAATTACATTGAGTTTCTATGTAGGAGATGGAAAGTGTTGTGATCTACTTTCTCAATCAGTCTTGCAACTTTCCATTGATCAGTGAGGGTCCATGTTTTATCTCTCTTGTCAACTATTTTTAATGTATGACCTGTAGTGTTCACTTTGGCATCAAGAATAAGTAAGACCAAGTTAGAGATTTTGGGGTATATTTATCATACGCTGGCCCCACCGCTGCATATTCGGAGCAGGATACATCAAGAGGCTTTCGCCTCTTGATGTATCAGGGCGGGAGGCTGCGTAGCGTTTGAAAAGTCGCCGGCGGCAGCAAGTGCGCAGGCGCAGGGACAGTAACGCCCCGCGCCGGCCCACTCCCGGCCGGCCACGTCCTCCGCACTGTGTCCAACAAGACAGAAAAAATGTGCACCTAAAAGGGCGTGTTAGTGCTTAGTCAGACCGTGCACCACAATTCTGTCTCAGATACTGTTTTTTATGTTCAGTAAGTCTGAATTTTCCATATATTCTAAATCTAATACTATTTCTACCAAAATACTCTAGTTGTATTCAAAAATATTCCATTTATGAGTCAATATCCCGGTGGAGGAGGCAGCGGTGTAGAACAAATTTGAGACACATATTTATGAAGGTTGAGCGATGACATGTTTACGCAGTTGTATCCCCTGTACATGTATTAAATAATTCAGATGTAATGGACAACTGTGGTTTCTCATATCGTTCTCCAACCCAAGTCTTGTACAATAAATGGATTTTTATTCAATCCAGGAAAGAATAATGAATAAATAACACAGATGTAACTAAGTTCATGTAGCATTCATTTTTAATGCATGAATTTTACACATAAGTGAAAGCCGACGGACACGTGTAACCCGCTGTTTCTGTTTGTTTACAAAAAAATCTACATTGCTACAATAATATGGACAATCATTATTATGTTCTGAAATGCTAAGAGGATGAAATACCCAAAAAGTCAACAACAATAAAAAAATCACCAGATTTTTAGTTCTTTAGTTTAATTGTTTAACAAGTCCTGGCCAATGCAGTTTGATGTTTGCCAAAACAGTAGTTTCCCCTTAAAGGCATATAGTATACAGTACATAATGGGGGTCATTTGCTAAGGGCCCGAATGATGTTTTTATGGTGGGTTACCCGAATGTTTCTGTTTTGCGCCGATTTTCCCTGAAGAGCACCGGGTTTGTGGCGCACGCAATGGAAATCGAGGGGCGTGGCAAAACGAAAACCCGACGGATTCGGAGAAACCGCCGTATTTTTTTTAAAAAGTGTTGCTGGACACGCGCTTACCTGCACTCGGCGAGGCTTGGTGAAGTTCACTGCATTCCGATGAACTTCAGCACAGCAGCGACACCTGGTGGACGTCGGAGGAACTGCCTTAGTGAATCGCCGGAAGACCCGAATCCTTCACAGAGAACGCGCTGCTGGATCGCGAATAGACCGGGTAAGTAAATCTGCCCCAATGATTGTGGGGTGCTATTAAAAAATGTGGGTAACAGAAGGAAATAAACAAACAGCAAAATGTATCAATTTTATCAAATATTAATATCACTTACAAATAAAAACAATATAGTGGAAGATGAGAGACAAACAACAAAAACTGGATTTGGTCCTGAAGAAAGGATCTAAAGATTAAACACCAATATCAGCTTTAGGGAGAACCAACATCCACTAGTGTTGAGTGGACCTGAACCACAAAGTTTTATGGGTGTGGTCATCACTATCCATCAACCCTAAAGATCAGCCTTTCTAAGCAGTTGACGAACAGAGAATGCAACTAAAAGCAGGGGCGGGGCGGTCCGGAGAAGAGGCAGCGCCTTGGACCGCCCCCTCATGAATACATCGGACAGCTTTGCAAGCTGTCCGATGATTACACTATACCCCGCCGCAGTGTTTGATAGCGTTACCGGAGGTTTCCGGTAACGCTATCACTCTAACACTGCGGCGTTTGATCAAGCACTAGGAGCTGCTTACTTTAGTAAGCAGCTCCTAGTGCCGAAAATTTAGGTGACAGGTCCTCTTTAAGGAAACCCAACTTACAGAAAATTCCTATTACAGCTGGACCTCTGGATGATGGTCATTTACTGAACTTTAGCCCCAAGCTTCAATAATTAACTGTACATTCACACGACCGTATGATTTCTCCAGTCCCGTATTTACGGGCTGTATGAACCTGTATATATGTGACGTTTTTCATCCGTATGCAGCACATAGGTAGCCTGTATTTTATACATCCCCATAAACTTCTAGGGCATACAGAACTGAAATACAGAAGAAAGTAGGACATGCTTTTTATTTTTATACAGCTAGTATATGGTACGGTACACTACGGTGTCAAAAACAGTAATATAAATGGTTGGACGTATTGTACATCAATGTGGCCATATGTAACCAGAAAAAAACCGGTACGGTACAGATACGGACGTTTTCATACGTCCATGTGAATGTAGCCTAAGGCTACATGCACACTGCCGTGTGCCCGCTGCACCTTAGCACGACGGGCACACGGTAGCGCGGGGAGAGGAGGAGGAGGTGAGCGCAGCTCACCCCCGCTTCTCTCCATAGCGATATATGGCTGCGGCGCCGTAATATGGGACATGTCCTATCTTTTTCCCGGGTACGGAGCGGTATGGTGCCGCACATGTGCAGCAGCGTACCACTCCCGTAGGGCGCCGTGCGCCCATTGCCGTCTATGGGGTACGTATATCGGTCGTATATACGTCGGCCGTATATACGTCCCCCATACTGTAGTGTGAATGTAGCCTTAGAGTTATCAAAAGTGTCTACAATTAAGTTTTATTGCCTGGAGTTACATTTACAAAATATACCTGTTCCATCTTTTCTGTATAAGGGCAGTCATATAATATAAGAGCGCAAACCTGTAGTCCAGACATTGTAAAGCTCCCAGTCTCCCATTATATCACTCTTTTCTAATCTCTGTACATTGTTTGCAATCATAAGACTGGGAACTAAACCCGTCTCCAGGAAAAATACCTTTAAAAAAAATCTTATAAATAAATGTAATAAATAATCACCTATCCCTCATGCTTTTAGGTAGCAGCAGGCTGATTCTCAGCAATGCTTACTCATAAAAGGGAATACATCAATGACTAGATGTACCATGAGGAACTATTCTGGGAGAAATCGATTTTTCTCCATCTGCATTGTGTTCTGCTGAGAGCCCGGTATATACATTATACATGGTGCAGGGAGATGGGGAGATCACAATGGGTAAGGATTTATTTCTGTTGAAGTATTCAGGATACAAGTGGAGGTCAGACTCCAAGATTAGGGCCAGAAAAATCAGTTTTGCTTGGAATATTCTTTTTAACTGTGTAAAAAATGTACAATTATTGATTCCAACTCTCCAAGGGTTTCCACTGTATATATTTTTTACCTAAAACTGTAGAAAAGACAATAAAGTATAATAAGCTGGGTTGAGTGAAAAATAAATTCACCATTGTTACATGTGACGAATAAGAAAGACTAAGGAATAAGGACCATATCTATATAGCCATATATGGGGACCACACACAGCATCTGGCTGGATCTATGCTCCCAGTAATACTACAATAATACTACTTTTGCTTTGAGTATGGGATCCCAGAAGTACAGGGAGCTAATGACCTCTTATAGCATAGATGTCTATGGTGATGAGCGGACGGTAGTACTCAACCCGAATGTTCACTCCCAAAAGTAACACCGGCGATTAGTGCATGCAGCCGTGCCTGAACTCCATGCTGAAGTTTGGGTTCTGGTTCAGGGACCCGAAAACTTGAAGGACATCTACCATCGGGATTAAATACTGTATGTAAATGAGTCTGAGGGGCTCCAGGTGTGTTAAACCCCTCAAGCTCATTTGCATACAGCCCCTCATATTGGTGGTAAATGCCCTCTGATGTTTGAAATGGGCCTGACTATTGCAGGTTTGGATCCACTCATCATCCTCCAGGACATGATGAAGTGTACAGTCTGGAAAAATGGACAAAACACAGTCTGTATGTTACTATATATGCTTGTTTAACCTCTTAGCTCCACATCCTAATCCAAAAGTTTCAGAACTTTATTAGACTGTGCTCAATACACCCCCTGTTAAGGATTGATTGATTTATCTGTACCCCACATTGTAACCACAGGTTGATGCATACAATGGACAACAGCTGTGGACCTTATGAAGACCCCAGGTCTGTCCTCTTCATAAACCTGTTACACCTAGCAAATGCTGAAATAAAATAATGCATTAAAAAATACAGAATCTTAAAATAAATAAATACATATTTCGGGTATTGCCACATTTATTACAACATGCCCCCGGGTATATAGTTGTACCAACAACAATAATCTACATTAAAAATAAATTAATTAATTAAAAAAAAAATTATTTAAAAAGAAGTCATCGTGCAAAAATCTAAAAAAAACTTTAACAAAAATCAAACCCTGATGTGGCTATGATAGCTGAAAATGTGAAAAGTTATGGCTTTTGAAAGGGAAGGGTGAAAAAGTTTTTTTTAAAAAAGTGCTTGGACATCTAGGCCCATTAAAAAGGGCATCATACAAAAAATACCAGAAAAGGAAAACAGGATGAGTTGAGCCCCTTTCTACTGCCTTGTATGGCAAAACCCCAAGTTGTCATTTTATTATAAACTCTAAATGCCCAAATAGATGATATAAATATAAATAAATAAATATAAAATGTTGAAACCCCCTTTAATTCTCAATGGATTTAAGTTCTAAATAAATATAATTTATCAATTAGAGGCACATTTAGTTAAGTACTATATAATTGCTTAGATTTAGACTGATCATTCAAATGAGCTTCATATAATCTTATTAAGCCATCCTTTCATGCCAACCAGCGTCATTGATCTATGAATACATTAAATCTGGTCAGATCTTGGGTTTTTGAACATTACCAGCTGAATAAATTATCAAGAGCTATTATAAATATTAATTGAAAAGAAATAACAGGAATAAAATGCACAATTACCAGGAATTATGGAGCAAACGCAAGCTGAGAAAATACAAAGTGGAATATACTTATTCATGCCTGACAGATTTTTCACCTAAATATGCAATACATTTATATTATTGGAGCTCAACTGGAGTTTTCATGCAAAAAGGATTTCGATAAAATACATTATTCTTTGCATTGAACAGTTATTGAATGTCTAGTTCTCGCTGTTTCGTATATTCTCAGCCTGACTCTTCAATGGAAGGGATGCTCCGATGGTCTGGTGCTGACTATTAGGGCATAGGGATGTCATTGGGGGAGGGGGTCACTTTTTGAAGCTCAACCCTTGCTCTGGCCAACCTAGTAAATTGCTAAAATTGGCCATACATTTTCTTTAGCCATAAAGTATCTCTACTTTTTATGGGTGGACCCGAATCAGACTTGCTGAATTCGGCTGAACCCTGAAAAAAAGGTCAGTTTGGGTACCTGAAACCCAACCCTCAAATGGTTCCGCCTGTGTTGCAGGTGTTAACAGTTGGAAGATAGAGACCATACTATCTGTTCATTATTGTGGGTGACCGACACTAGGTACACCTTATGGGTCACTACTACCCACCCTGTGTGTATATATACCCCAAGATGATTTATATATTTTTGAATATCTTATGATTCTAGTTTGCATCCTTTTGTTTGGTGACCCTCTGAAGAATCCGGTCTTAGAAAGAAACGCACTATATAGGCGCAAGTACATGGTACTGCCTTTATAAGGGCAGAAGTCTATCTTGGGATATTAGGGACAGGTAGACATATTCACAAAAATTATATTGGGACTACAGTCAGCCGTACACCTGATATCTTGTGAGTATTATCTGATGTACACTGAACCACCAGGAGTGGTGAGACGCATCTCTTTATTTACTCTACATGTCTATATTCCTGTTGGTCAGTGAAGTGTTTTGTATATTTTGCCAAGAAAATTCCCAGCACTCAGATACCTTACCTTTTAATGCATATTTAATCAACTTTGTTTTAATATAACAAATAAACAAATTGTTTTAATTTTTAATAAGTTATTTTGATTTAAGAGCTCTCAGAGTATGTGGCTTTGTTAACAGTCTGAGTTGAGCCCGAACACAAAACCCCAACCTCAACATCTGAAGTCTAGGTTTGGGGACCAGACATTGCGTTTCAGGTCCACTCAACAATAATTTTTTCTGAGGAATGGTCATCAAAGGGGTTCTTTGATCATGGGAATATAGGGAATAACTTACTGATGGGTGTGGGGCTCCCTGTGCTGCCCCATTGCTGCTGTCAGCTCTGTATATAATTGTCTCCTGGGATTACTGTAGGTATCTCTCTTATCCTCTAAGGAAGCTGTTTTGTCATGAGCTTGAATGGTCACCAAATCACCAACAGTGGGGCACATTTACTTACCCGTCTGGAGCAGTTGACGAAGTGTGGAGTGTTGGACGATAATGCACTCTTGCACGATTCACTAAAATCGTGCACCCAAAATCCTGCATGTGTCGCTTCCCCGTTCAGGTCCGACAGAGTTCACCTTCTTCTTCCCGGTGCATTGTCTTGCGGCACAATTTGAATCTTAAATCCTGCGCTCACTCCGAATCAGTCAGTTCCTTTGACGGCCGCAACCTGATTTCTGCTGAATGAAAGCCAGTGTAGATGCGCTGCAAACCGATTGCATGTGACCCAGTCCCTAGTTAAATACCTGTCCCAGCGGCGCAAATCCTGAAAAATTTGAAAATCCGACAAAAAAGAGATCTGCAGACCATTAGTAAATAAGCCCCAGTGTTGTCCATTTCTGCCTCCATCCAAATCTAAGTAATTCAACAAGCACTCCTACAATCCGCTGATGGGAGAAGTGAGAACCTGAGCCCAAAATGTCCTCCACCAATTAATAGATAAATCCCAAAAGACCTCTTTAGAGACTGTTACATCTGGAATTCATATTTTAATCCTATGTGTGCTCATACCTGGCACTTTGCCATTCTTGGCCTTGGCAAATCCCCCCTTTTTGCCATTTACTAAATAAGCTTTGTCCATTACAATCTCTTCATTCCTTCTCAAAGTCATCTAGATCAATCTCTTCTGAACATTTTCAATCCGGCGGGATGACTGCCTCTAAAACTCAGCTTTCTTGTTACTACGGCCATCCATTATACTTTATGATTCCATGCACATGGCTACAATATGATCTAACGCATATAGAAGGTGACCCCGTACTTGCAATTTGCCATCATAAATAGATCGGTTTTGCTTATTTTCCATGTTGTTAATCAATACCTTATCACTTCTGTAGGATCTGCCAGCCTCTGACTTACGACAACATTTGTTATCTGCGGCGCAGACATCACAATAATATACATACAATGTTATGGCTCAATTTATGGTTTGTTCTTTGTGATAGAATGCCGTTGCTGAATGATTTGATTTCTAGAGAGACTTTCAATTTATAGGTGAAAGAATCATTAACCGGGAATAGTCAGAGCCTTATCATTCCTCAGTACGGTTGTAATTCAAACAAGTTGTTGATCTGCCACACCGGGAGATAAAAATATGATGGTGCTCGATTGTCGCTCCGGAATAATGAGAACAATTCATAGAAGACAAGCATGGTATGTGGAGAGGGTTTTAAGCGATGTAGCAGTTGTAATTAAAGGGCATGTTTGTTACAGAAGCTTAGGCAATTTATTAAGACAAATGAAGGCGCTATTGTTTTATGATGTTTACTAAACTCATCGTGATGCGCGGGAAGAAGATACAACGGGGGGTGATCATCAAAATTAAATGGCTGAGATGAAATGTCAACCAAATACTTAAAGCTTGTGGAGCCATTAGCATTAAACTCATTTATTTAACTGTTTCAGGTCTGGGATATTTAGGGGCTTTGGATATGAGGACATGTATATATACACACACAAACACACATACACTCACCGGCCACTTTATTAGGTACACCATGCTAGTAACGGGTTGGACCCCCTTTTGCCTTCAGAACTGCCTCAATTCTTCGTGGCATAGATTCAACAAGGTGCTGGAAGCATTCCTCAGAGATTTTGGTCCATATTGACATGATGGCATCACACAGTTGCCGCAGATTTGTCGGCTGCACATCCATGATGCGAATCTCCCGTTTCCTCAGAGATTTTGGTCCATATTGACATGATGGCATCACACAGTTGCCGCAGATTTGTCGGCTCTACATCCATGATGCGCATCTCCCGTTCCACCACATCCCAAAGATGCTCCACTCAAATCACCTTTCTTCCCCATACTGATGCTCGGTTTGAACTGCAGGAGATTGTCTTGACCATGTCTACATGCCTAAATGCACTGATTGCCGCCATGTGATTGGCTGATTAGAGCAGTTGGAAAGGTGTACCTAATAAAGTGGCCGGTGAGTGAATATCTTTATAAGGGAGAGAGAGAGAGCACAAAAAAAGGCAGAACTCCAGGATTTAAAGGGAAAAATTGTACCATACTTTATTTTCCATAATGCACATCGTTTTGGCCCCTAGTGGCTCGATCCTTCTCTGTCTCTGAATGTCTCTGATTGTCTTTCCGTCTCTGTCTCTGATTGTCTCTGTCTGTCTCCGACTGTCTCTGACTGTGTCTATCTCCGTTTCTGTCTCTAAAAGTGTTTGTCTTTCTCTGTCTCTTACTGTCTCTGTCGGTCTCTGACTGTCTCTGTCTCTGATTGTCTCTGACTTTTTCGAACTGTCTCTGGCTCTTACTGTTTCTGTCTGTCTCTGACTGTCTCTGTCTCTAACTTTCTCTGTCTTCAATTGTCTCCGACTTTCTCTGGCTGTCTATGCTTTTCTCTTTCTGTCTCTTACTGTGACTGTCACTGACCCTCTCGGCATTTGTCTCTGACTGTCACTTTGTCTATGGGGGGATCAGAAGTGTCTGAGATTAGAACTGTTCTAGTTGCCCAAAGCAACCAATCAGAGCTGAAAATTAGAGATGATCTCTGATTGGTTTCCAGGGGCAACTGGAACAGTTTTACCTCAGTCATTTCTGATAAATCTCCCCCTATCTTTGTATCCCTATCCTTTTTACCTCGCACATAAGCGTCTTATATGCCTATGAACTACCACAGGTTCAACCTGGCATAGCTTTTTAGAAGGTGCACAGGCATAAGGCAGGAACGCCCCATACCTACCGACTCCGCCAGCGGCTGTGCACCTCCACAATCCCAAATGGCATGGTGTGAGGCACAAAATATCGTCCCCTATATTTACTGAAAAATATTTACATTTAATTCACGTAGCAGCTCCATTGCAGCCGGCAGCCCAGGACGCAGTAATGCTAAGGGGCTATTCGGTAATGGAGTAGACTTAGATCCTGGTGCCGGCCAGGCTACTCCACATCTAGTAGCCTTAGCAGCTAATTCACATATTACTAAGATAAAGTTAGTTTAGGTTATTAAATTACAGATTAGGGCAGATGTAGGCAGGAGAAATCTACCATCTCATCTACTTCTCATGGTAGATTCCTCCTGGTAGGTTTCCTTTAAATCTTTGCATATTTGAATATCTGAAAATGTCCCTGTAATTGGTGGCATGTTAAAAAGTTACCCATTTATCACATAATGCAATTTCATAATAGAAATAAATGTGAAATAATCTATTTTCTCTCCCTGAACCTTCTCTTAGCACATGGATTCCATTCTAGGTGTAATTGTACTTGTATAGCCGCTGCTTAGAGATGCAAAATGCGCTTGCTGTGAATTGTTAACTCAGCTAAACAGAAAAGAGAGAGAGGCAGAGGTCACTGTCCACCAAGGACTAATAATCTGCGTAGGAGGAAACCACAGAATTAGGAATCTCTTCTGGCAAGTTTTTTAAAATTATTGCAAAGAGATGGAAATAAAGAAGCTTCAAACCATTGACTTTTAATGCATGATTGTTCCAGTGCTATGAAGATGACAACGGATTTATTGGCCCTGCCATTTCACCCGAGATGCGTGCGACCACTCTATTACCAACATCCATTCCACAAGAAGCATTGCGATGCTCCAGTACACTAGACCACCGTTACACAAGGGAAACAATGGAGAAGATTGAAGGTTTTTAATATAGGAAAGGCCTATTCAATGAGTTTTTGATATCTGGATAGTCAACTATTATGAATGTAGAAAGAACTGTAGGTTTGAGGTAATTTATATTTTTGAAGGATTTGATAGCATTTTAAAGTTGAGCATTTCTTTACATTAAAGAGATTTTCTGGGAATATGGATAACCCCTAGTGGGCCTGGGATATGGTGGGAAGACAAAGAATGTATACTAACCCCACCCCACCACAACTTTAGAAATACAAATAAAAAGTCCTGGAGTGATGTGGCAGAAGCTTAGCGACTCACTCAAGGACTTTTTGTTTGACTGCCTAAAGTTCTTTTGGGGTCACAACATCCCAACCGTTTCCCAGGGCATTGCACTTCCTTTGTTGTCCCCCGGTTTGAGGGGTCACTCATTATAAGTAATGGTTCCATTGACTCCTATCATTAAACCTCCCCATCACCTCCTAAAATGTACAGGTTCAGGCATGAAAACCGGAAGCATATGAGTAACACAAGACCCGGTAGCCAGAATGAGGTGAGTATGCTTTGTTTTTGTTTTTGAAAATCTCATTCAGTGGGGGTGTTGTACTTAGCAGACCTCTCAATACGCTGATTCCAGATGAATCCGACACTTGAATTAACATACATAAGGTTGTAGTGGCCGTGCCTCATTACTGAAGTTCATTTTCTATTTACTTAAGAACACCCGACTTACAGATGACCCCTAGTTACAAATGAACCTCTGAATGTTGGTAATTTCCTGTACTTTATCCTTAGGCTACAATGATCAGCTGTAAGAGTTATAACAGGTGTCTGCAATGAAGCTTTATTGTTAATCCTGGTTCTTATGACAACCCAACATTTTTAAAATCCAATTGTCATAGAAACCAAAAACATTTTGGCTGGAATTACAATTAAAAACAATACAGTTCCGACCTACATACAAATTCAACTTAAGAACAAACCTACAGAACCTATCTTGTACGTAACGCGGGGACTGTCTGTTTTCTGTGTTGAATGAAAAGTCAAGTTAAACTTGGCCACATCTGTACATTGTGTGTACCGTCTTTATTTGACATCTAGTGATGTCACAGATACAAACATTAGTGGAAAATATCTAGAATCCGAAGTAACATCCTATGTACTGTACTAAAACCTTTCATGAAGACTAAACACATTTTTACATACACACGCATGTTTCTGCATTAACAATTAGCTTTCTTCTGAAAATTTTCTTAGAATTTTTTATATATACAATTCATATTTTCTTCATTTAGAAGGGCAAGTTACTAATGTATGGATTACTAATCATTTAGCCGTGAATAGTCATTGACCATCATACACAGTTAAAGTATATATTCATAGCCCGTTAAAGTGGTTGTACACTTTCAGCAAATAAGTATAATTGTTTTTATAATGAAAAATACATTCTGCATCTATTCTTCACTGTTTTCTAGATCTTTGATGTCAAGCAGCTCCAATGTTTACTGCCATTGGATGCAAATTGGTATATGGTCATGTAATCAGAGTAATTAGAGATAATCAGAGATAATAAGAGTGTAATCAGAGCTGTGTCATAACAAGCAGTGCACCTGTTTGACATCACATGGCCAGGTATATATTGAGCTGTGCACCTGTGTGACATCACATGACCAGGGACCACAGGCAGGGAACAATGAAGCTTCCATTTGAATTACAGCAAGCAAACTATGATGGGTAGGAGATAAGTTGGGACATCATCCGTTGTAAGTAGTGATGTAATGATGGGTTAGTGTTATCTATATAGAGGTTATTGTACAGGGAGGGGAGGAGATAAGCTGTGACCTCATCTATTGTCAGTAGTGATGTAATGATGTGTCAGTGTTATCTATAAAGAGGTCATTGTACAGGGAGGGGGAGGAGATAAGCTGTGACATCATCTATTGTCAGTAGTGATGTAATGATGAGTCAGTGTTATCTATATAGAGGTCATTGTACAGGGAGGGGGAGGAGATAAGCTGTGACATCATCTATTGTCAGTAGTGATGTAATGATGGGTTAGTGTTATCTATAGAGGTCATTGTACAGGGAGGGGGAGGAGATAAGCTGTGACATCATTATTGTCAGAAGTGATGTAATATGGGTCAGTTATCTATATAGAGGTCATTGTACAGGGAGGGGAGGAGATAAGCTGTGACATATCTTATGTCAGTAGTGATGTAATGATGAGTCAGTGTTATCTATATAGAGGTCATTGTAAGAGGAGGGGAGGAGATAAGCTGTGACATCATCTATTGTCAGTAGTGATGTATGATGAGTCAGTGTATTCTATATAGAGGTCATTGTACAGGGAGGGGGAGGAGATGCTGTGACATCATCTATTGTCAGTAGTGATGTAATGATGGTCAGTGTTTATCTATATAGAGGTCATTTACAGGAGGGGAGGAGATAAGCTGTGACATCATCTATCTATTGTCAGTAGTATGTAATGATGGGTCAGTGTTATCTGTTAGTGAGGTCATTGTACAAGAAGTGGAGGAGATAAGCTGTGACATCATCTATTGTCAGTAGTGATGTAATGATGGGTCAGTGTTATCTATATAGAGGTAATTGTACAGGGAGGGGGAGGAGGTAAGCTGTGACATCATCTATTGTCAGTAGTGATATAATGATGGGTCAGTGTTATCTATATAGAGGTCATTGTACAGGGAGGGGGAGGAGATAATCTGTGACATCATCATTGTCAGTAGTGATGTAATGATGGGTCAGTGTTATCTATATAGCGTCATTGTACAGGGAGAGGAAGGAGAAAGATGTGACATCATCTATTGTCGTAGTGATGTAATGATGGCGTGTATATCTATATAGTTCATTGACAGGGAGAGGAGGAGATATCTGTGACATCATCTATTGTCAGTAGTGATGTAATGATGGGTCAGTGTTATCTATATAGAGGTATTGTACAGGGAGAGGAGGAGATAAGCTGTGACATCATCTATTGTCAGTAGTGATGTAATGATGGGTCAGTGTTATCTGTATAGAGGTCATTGTACAGAAGAGAGGAGATAAGCTGTGACATCATCTATTGTCAGTAGTGATGTAATGATGGGTCAGTATTATCTATATAGAGGTAATTGTACAGGGAGAGGAAGAGATAAGATGTGACATCATCTATTGTCAGTAGTGATTAATGAGTGGATCAGTGTTATCTATATAGAGAGTCACGTACGGGGAGGGAAGGAGGTAAGCTCGTGACATCATCTATTGATCAGTAGTGTAGTAATGATGGGTCAGGTGTTATCTATATAGAGGTCATTGTACAGGGAGGGAAGGAGATAAGATGTGAATCATCTATTGTCAGTAGTGATGTAATGATGGACAGTGTTATTCTATATAGAGGTCATTGTACGGGAGGGGGAGGAGATAAGCTGCGACATCACAATTGTCAGTAGTGATGTATGATGGGTCGTGTTATCTATATAGAGGTCATTGTACAGGGAGGGGGAGGAGATAAGCTGTGACATCATCTATTGTCAGAGTGATGTAAGAGGGGTCATGTTATCTTTATAGAGGTCATTGTACAGGAGGGGAGGAATTAAGCTGTGACGTCATCTATTGTCGTAGTGATGTAATGATGGGTCAGTGTATCTATATAAGGTCATTGTACAGGGAGGGGGAGGAGATAAGCTGTGACATCATCTATTGTCAGTAGTGATGTAATGATGGGTCAGTGTTATCTATATGAGGGGTCATTGTACAGGGAGGGGGAGGAGAATAAGCTGTGACATCATCATTGTAGTATATGTAAGATGGGTCAGTGTCATCTATATAAGGTATTGTACTGGGAGGGGGAGGAGATAGCTGTGACATCATCTATTGTCAGTAGTGATGTAATGATGGGTCAGTGTCATCTATATAAAGGTCATTGTACAGGGAGGGGGAGGAGATAAGCTGTGACATCATCTATTATCAGTAGTGATGTAATGATGGGTCAGTGTCATCTATATAAAGGTCATTGTAGTGGGAGGAGGAGGAAATTTATTGGTTATCTCTAAATTCTGCTCACTTTTACTAGTTTGTTTTGTGGCCACTAATATGAGTTTATATAAATTTTCACAGCTGCTTACACTTCCAATAGAAATGTAGAAAAATGTATTTACTACAACGGTAATATGGATCGTATTTGTTTGTGCAATGTGTTAAAAAAGCATCACAATCACACTGTGTGTCCGAACCTTAATGGTCGTTATCTCCTGGGTAGAGTGCTACATAAATGATGGCCAGCCTTAAATGCATGTGATTAATTTTAGAGTAGTTGTCCACTCCTGTACACCCCCTTGTGTCCATGTGGATTCAGACATTTGCAACAAAAGTCTTAAAAAAAAATAAAACAGAATTTGCACCTGCCGGGAGAGGAAAGACTAAATATATTACAAGAGAAAATATATGAATATATACAGTGGCGTAACTAGGAGAAGCAGGGTCCCTTTGTGAACTTGATGGGGCCCTACTTACCCAAACACAAACAGTATAAGCCACACCATTTACACAGTCATACAGCACACATCACACATCACATATGCATATACATTTAGAGGATATTCACTCACAAGATATACACATACAGCATATTCATATGAAATACCCCAGATGTCAGGGCCCCCTGACACTGTGGGCCCCATAGAAGCCGCTATGGATACTACCACTGTAGTTACGCACCTGAACATACACACCACATAAAAAAGATCAACCAAAAATCTCAATTATGCCACATACAAAAACAAACTATGATACGTGTCCCACTAAGTGTCTAAAATGAAATACAAAATATGTAGAATTGTATTCATTTAATATATGTAGACATGAAAAAAATATTACAAAGATGTAAAAATGTAAAACAAAAACATGATTTTAAAACTGCTCATTTTAAGCCAGTGTGCTGTCTCAGTGGTTAGCACTACAGCCTTGCAGTGTTGGGGTCCTGGGTTAAAAGCCATCCAGTTCAACATCTGCAAAGAGTTGGTATGTTCTCTCCGTGTTTGCGTGGGGGTCCTCCGGTTTCCCCCTACGCTGCAAAACATACTGGTAGGTTGATTTGATTGTGAGCCCCATTGGGGACAATGATTGGTTTGGCAGCTCTGTGCAGTGCTGTGTAATTTCTGTGCGCTATATAAATAAAGAATTATTATTATTTCTGATGACACGTGTCCTTTCAGAATTGGATTTGGAGCACCTAGGACCCCTGACAGTAGTACCATTGACATAGTAACATGTAATATACATGGTATCATACAGTATAGTGGAGCACTTGTCCCTGGACTATGCTCCCCAGTGTGTAATGAAGAACAAGCTGCATACTAAACGGTAACTTACCCCCTGAGTGTAACAAGTACCGTGCACCTGCAGCCATAAAGTAATAATTTAGCTTCTTTATTGTTTGGCTTCTTTATGAAGCATTGGATGTTGTGACATTGTTAATCTAAGTCATTAAACATTATGGCAGAATACAGGCTAAAACAGATTTTCAACAGATTTGCACTAAAGCCTGTTAAGCTTCAGTAACCTAATGATGCAAAGCAAAGTAGTAGAAATCAGGTTATTATGAGCCCAGGCCTCTCAGAGGATGAGCTGATATTATACCACTGGTAAGCCAAGTTAAAAAATGAGTTCTTATATTATATTTAAATTATAAAAAACTATTGTACCAAATAGGAACAATAGCAGCCAAAAATTGGTCAAAGTTGGCCAAAGCTGCCTATATTGACAAGACCACCCACTAACTAGAGCAGGGGTCAGGAACCTTTTTGGCAGAGAGCACCATAAACGCCGTATATTTTAAAATGTAATTCTGCGAGAGCCATACAATGGGGCACATTTACTAAGGGTCCATTGGATGCATTTTTGTTGGGTTTCACAACTTTTTGCCGTTTTTCCCTAAATTGCCCGGGTTGGGGAGCATCGAAGCCGGCTTGCATGCGACACAAATTGGGGGGCACGGACGTGAGACAACCCCACTGATTCGGACAAACCACGGAATTTAAAAACAAAATTTTGTCGCAAGATAAGCACTCATATGCTCCGGGAAGAAGAAGGTGAACTCCGGCAGACCTCAGCGGGGAAGTGACACATGCAGGAAATTGGACACACAATCTTAGTGAATCGCGGCATACCCGAATCCTCGCTGAACAACCCACAGTAGGGTTCGCGACGGGATGGGTTAGTAAATGTGCCCCAATATGTTTCAAAATAAGTAAAAATGTGTGAATTTTATGTAAAACAAACAATGTGTCTCTGAATTAACGTTGTTATGCTGTTGTGTCCAGACTGTCCAGACAGCTAGTGCTTTAGCAAAGGGAGCTCAGTTGCTGCTAGGTTGGGGTGAGTGAAAGCCAATGAGAGCATGGAACTGCCTATGCCTGCTAGAAAGCTGTTGAAAATACTCACCTATGTACCTCTTCAACTTTATCCCAGGAGGAGTGCCGGACATTAGGGAGGCCATTTTTTTTCCTCTGCTCGTAGCTGATTTACCATACATCTGGCATCATGTATGTTCAGGCCACGGCACCATAAGAATGTTTTATATTTTAAGATTTTAGCTATTAATAGAGCCACATCTGGCTCATGAGCCATGGGTTCCCTACCCCATAACTGGCAGTCTGCCTATTGTCAGGAAATGGTATCTCATGTGATGGCATATTGCAATATAATATAATGGGTACAGCTTGCACTTCCAAATAGGGTTACTTCACTCTGGACTAGGGATCCTATCCCATATGATAGTAATAAATTGAAGTTTGAGCATAAGTTTCATGCAAAGCAAATCTTTTTATTTTGATACTTACAGTGAAAGTGAAGTTTCGTCAAGTGTCGGTCATGACCTCATGAATGGTAAGGATTCTACTGACTCCTGATTATGAAGGGACCACAGTACTGATATAGTGCCCTTCACTCTTTTTTTTCTGCAAAGATCTTCTGACAGCCCCATTCATTTTTTGTTGTTCTCTGCACAGTGATGCCATAGAGTAGTATCAGTGGTATCTATAGTATTTTCTTTCTCAAGATTTGTCTCAAGAGCCCCAGAAATTAAACCCCACCCTAGAACATCTACACATCACTTTCCATTCCATCATATTGAACGATGACAATACCTGTATAAGATAAAGTGGCTTATTTACTAAGGATCCTGTGGCCTCATTTTTGTCTGCGGGCATTTTCCCTGACTTTTCAGTGGTTGCCCAGGGATTGTGTCACACGCGATCATATTGTGTCGCAATCTCGCTGGCTTTCACGTGACACAAATCAGGGGGCAGGTCGTCAGACGATCTGATGGATTCAGACTAAGCGAAGGATTTAACATTTAAATTTAATGCACCTGGAAGAAGAAGGTGAACTCCGGTGGACCTGAGCGGGGAAGCGACACATGCAGGATATCGGGTGCAGGATCTACGCGGCACAGTTTGGATCGGGGATCGTGACTCAGACGGGTACGTAAATGTGCCCCAAAATCCTTGAGATCGGGCATTGTCACCTTCTCCCCGCAACAAACTTTGTAAATTTGGATTCCTCATTTCCAGAAGCAAACAAGGAATAGGTCTGATTTATGGGACTCCCATTGGTTGGTCCATGATGCTGTTATGAGCACAATTTATCCATGTGTGACAGTGCCGAGTGTAGCAGTACCATCATTCTGTTGATCAATGGAGGTCTCGGCAGTCCAATTAATTATTAATTTGGCTAACTACCTTATAAATACAATGAGAAAGAGTGGAGTCTTATTTCAACTATTCCTTTTAGACTTTTTTTTATTGATTTAGTCTACCGCTATCTAATTTTGCAGAAATTCTTGAGTCTCACATTCACGTTATAATTCCTTATGACTTCATCATAAATAAATCTGTTCCCGTTCAGTTACCTGTATTGTGTTTCTAGTTCAAGAAGTCTGTGTTACTACCATAATTAAGTAGTTCTGGGACAGATCGATCATTATGTCACACAATAGACTAGCGGCGCGCACCGTGATATGAGAACATTACCACTCAAAGAGAAAGACGGTGACAATAGGTGACCATTGACTTACAATCAACTGTTTAATTAAAATGTTTATTTCAGTTTATTGTGTAAACTTCCCTTTTCAAGAATTCAAGGGCATCGGGATGTGTTGAGAATGTGTTTCAGAGCTTTGTGGATATTGCCTCTGCACTGCAGACTGGGGAGAAGAGCCAAGATCCTGTCATTCTATGTTGAATTAACAAAAAAGGCTGTTGTGCTAGTGCTGACTGAGAGATTTCACTTATATTCTGCAAGGTGACTGTTACATAAATTGATTGAAGATTCAGCAGCAATACAAAGCGTAAAATTTCAATAGACAGCCGGAAAAATTAGACTTGACATCAAGTACATATCTCTACAAGCTCCGGCGATTTTTTGCCATTATTGTGCTTGTTGTTGTTTGGCATCTGGTAAAAGAGAGTTAAATGTTTGTCATTGTGGCGTATAATGCTACATGTACCTTATTCTTGTTACAGAAAATAGGTGTCACATTGCTAAGCCATCCTTAAGCCGGCCACACACCTGCCAAAGCTGTCAGCTGGATACTTGTATGGCTGAAAGCTGGTCCTCCGAAACCTACATGTATGTGCAAACTGTGAGAGGGAGAAAGATACTACCAGACCTCTAGTAGGAACCTATTTCCTGTAAAAACAGAGAATTGGGTATGTTAAAAATAGGCAAAACTGATCCTTCCTTTGTTTCGACAGAAAATTGTCAGTACACACTCATTAACAGAATATAGATAAATCAGGTTTGCCAACTTCATCGATCAGGTCTATGATGTATTGAGACATGTAGGACAGGAGATCTTAGATGACAATATCAAACACCAAAATTGGAAACAATACATCAAAGGTTTTCCATCATTGGTGGGTTGTTTCTTTTTATAGACCACAGGAGAAATATGAATATATAGGGAATCAGTTAAATCAGGTTGCACAGTGTTGCCGATAAGGTCTACAATAGATAAAGTCATGCAGGACAGTGAAGGAGATTATGAATGGCATCATCAAACCCCAAAAAATCAGCAAAGTAAAACCATAGGCTTTCTAAAAGTCGTGTGTTGATTCTTCTCTCAAATACCAAAGAAGGGAACAGAATCCAAAAAGAAAAGAGACTGCGAACAAACGGATGGGAGCTTTATTAGCCCAAGTGCAACGCTTCAGACCCTATTCAGGATCCTTTTTCAAAGGAGGAACATAGATATGCAAGACATTGGTAACTTCTAGCAACATCTCATTTATGTACAGTTGGCAAATTCCCAAAAGGTAAATGCGGATGCCAAGTCTTCGCTCTTCAACATTTTGAGGACCATTATCTCCTGTTTGGACACAATGGGGCTCATTTACTAAGGGTCCGAACGCCACACTTTCGTCAGGTTTCCCGAATATTTCCATTTTGCGCCAAATTACCCCGGGATTTTGGCGCATCGGTGCCGGCTTGCACACGACAGAAATTGGGGGGGCGTGGCCGTCGGACAACCCTTACGGATTCGGACAAACCGCAGAATTTAAAAACGATTTGTGTCGCAAGATCATCACTCACATGCACCAGGAAGAAGAAGGTGAACTCCAGCGGACCTCGGGGCAGCAGCGACGCCTGCAGGAACTCAGACGCACAATGTTAGTGAATCACACCTGAATCCTCGTCGGACAACGCACCGCGGGATCCCAACGGGACCGGGTAAGTAAATCTGCCCCATTGAGAGCTCGATAAGGGGGTGAGTGCCACGCCAGAATGCAAACCACTGCCATCCCTTATTCTCTACTCCACTCTATATGTCTCAATGCTCAAGGCAAAATGCTATACCAGTCTAAAAGTATCCTACAAAACAAACCAAATCATTTCCATACAGTTTTGCCCTTCTCAGCTTTTGACTTACTTTAGAAAAGATCACGCTTAGACTACTCTACCACTGTACTAAAGTTCTTTGCGCCATTCAAGGTGTATGTTCTAAATAAGGAGATGAGAGGGAGCTGCAGCCAAACACTACAAGGATTGGGCATGTTTAAATTCAAAGCCTGATCCTCATTCATTACATTTTTTTTTTTACAATCTAGTAGACAATTTGGTGATATTTATTTAAGAAGCTAACATGATATAAATCTAAGACCATGGAATCACTACGTAGAATTTTCCACTATAGGTTATTGACCTGAACGGGGTAATGACTAAATTAACAATGTACTCTTGCCATGTCAGGCTGTGGACACAAGGTTATCATTGATTCGCTATAGTTACCAAAGACATCATTATAATTCTTCATTGTTTCCTCTAGGTGTGTTATTTATTAATCTGTCCATCCTCCTCTGATGTCCACATTAAGGCCACACAGAATTGGTCATTTTTGGAGACATATGTGTTTTCCGATAAGCCATCCCTTCTAGCTAAATGACTCTGATTCATATATAAGGTGGAAGTCTATACATTGATTATGCACTCAATGCTTTAACCAGCAGAAGATCAATGAACATGAAAAACTAAGACTTGGCTCCTCGAATGTGGACTTGTTATTTCTCTTTGTGATGTATTTGACTACATACTGGAAGGAAGACAAGGAGAGACTAAATTGTGGCTAAAATCCATGGTTATATATAGGCGAATGAACGGGTCCTGAAGGTCACCATTTATGAAGAGCATCAAGATTGTAATTATGCACCAATATATCATTCAAAGATATTTTACTTTGCGAGAATAAAAATTTTCAATGATTTTTTTCTTCCGATCTTAAAAAAAAAAATTACCTGCGTGATCTGAATCACCTCTATCAGTCATAATCTAGAATGTTGTCACTTCTTATTAACCAGGCAATAGGGACAAAATTACTTGTAAATGTCCACATGAGTCACCTCGCGTGCTCCGCCGCATTCTGATGACTTACTTAAGTAAATAGAGTAGCACATGTGTTTTTGACTCGGCCTCATCTGACAAGCCACATCATTATTCAAAGGGAATTGTTACACTCTCTGCCGCCAGATTAAAAATCCGGATTTCTTTATTAGGCCTATACATGGTGACTGCATTTCTCACTTTACCTCGGCTCACTGAATTAAGGTTGCGCCTGTGCCCGCAGGAGCCATACTAATAAAGATGTTCAATTGAAGTACAGATGGCATTTTTGGTACATTATCCGCAATGACATCTAGGAAGTCTGGATATGTCTGTCTTTTTCTCCTATTTTTTTGTTGTAATATTTGTCCTTCCTTTGAAAGGTGACATTTGTATTGATAGTATTTTCAAGCCTTGGTGATTTCTCACAAAATAGATGGAAAAGTCAAGGTCACCCTCAAAATAATGTTCTTGAGCCAATCAAAAAGACATTAACGCCATTGTCAGTTCTGATCAGAAGAGGAAAAAGTATTATGATTGTATATATATATTTATATATACAGTGCATAGGAACACAGTTTCGACAGCCCCTATAGTGGAGAGGGGGTGCAGACAAAGTTCCAAAGTCCAGGTAAAATGGGCTTGAAAGATATCCAAAAGTTAACAAATGAAGCAGCACTCCAAATCCAATAGGTGAAAAGACGCTGTGAATAAACTCCACCCTCTTTTCACCTATTGGATTTGGAGTGCTGCTTCATTTTTTACGTTTTGAACCTTTTCGATTTAATATATATGTACTTTGTAAGAAAACTGTATACTGTATATGGCTGTGAATTGTCGGAGAGCTTACATTTGCTTTTTGGAGTTGGATCAGAAGGTTAGGGTCTACCAAGTACCAATTACACAACGTATACAAAATCTGCTTAGTTTGAACACATCCTTTAACAAACAGATTCTATTACTATTACTAGTTGTATTACTTATAAATCTTACCTGGGATTATCTGGGCGACTAACGACTGTAGAGATGGTAATAGTAGGAGTGACAACACTGGCAGGAAAAATGAGGGCATTCTTGTCCGTTTCATCTTGACCCCGTTTTGCTCATTACCTCAATGTTATCTAAAAAAAATAGGAGAGAAGGGAGAAGGGAAAGTGTTCAGAGCCTTGTGTCAATTTCAAGGAGAATACTGACAAATGGATCGATTCATTTAAAAGCAAGCATTTTACTCCGAAAAGCGCTCATAACCAAAAGCCGCACTCCACAATTCGGTACTTTACGAGAAATTATCTTACGGCAGAGAGACATAATAAACGGGGGACACTTTGTCATAATGTGCTAAGTCAAGGGTTGGAATAATATAATTTGCACGAGCTCCGCAGACACATTAAAAAAACAATGACAATATCCAGTTATGTCTCCAGCTATTTCTCCCCATTATTATCCAGTATAACATTCACTCTCTGTCTTAAAAATCCTGCAATCTCCATTCTGAGGCCGTAATAGTGAAGTCATTTGCCCGTTGCGATCCACAGAGCAGCAGTATATATACAGTGTGGTGTTTTATTCTTTGACACATTATACAAACACATGGATATACTGTAAATGTAAATTGGATTTTTAGATGAGATGAGTAAAATTAATCAATTTTAACGATACCTATAAAGCCCAAACGGCCTCACTTCAGTAAGATGCGATGTTGCTACGCAAATAAATATATAAAGGAATAAAAAGTTAATGTGATCAGATGCACACACCATATATTTTTAAAACTTTTATTAAATCAGTGTGTACATAACTACAGGCGGAGTTTTATGCAGTATTCATTACATAGAGAGAAACTGAAGGACACAAGAGTCAAGTCGGCCAATCTAGATTAACCCATTGGGGGTCATTTACTGAGGGCCCAAATCGCTGTTTTCGGGTTTCCCGAATGTTACCGATTTGAGCCGTTTTTCCCTGAATTGCCCTGGGTTTTTGGCGCACGCGATCGGATTGTGGCACATCGGCGCCAGCATGCATGTGACGGAAATCGGTGGGCGTGGCCGTCGGAAAACCGGCGCAGCAGTGACACCTGGTGGACATCGGGTGCACTACATTAGTGAATCGCCAGAAGACCTGAATCCTTGACGGAGAACGCGCCGCTGGATCGGGACAGGACCGAGTAAGTAAATGTGCCCTCTTGACTTCTGTAGGACGTTCTTAAGTACAATGCCGTGTCGGAAAGAAGTTTCTTGAACCACCAAATGGGTAGGCCTCCATTACATCTGTCCCTAGAAAACATACCCTGGTGAACTTCAGAATGGGTGTTTTTTTGCTGGTCCTCCTGAGCCTAGGCCCACTAGAACATCCACTAGTTCTTTAGTAGGCTATTCCAACCCTGGGACAGTACATAGGGTACATATCTTTATCATGTCAAGTTTAAACATGTCTTTTTGTTCTTAGGAATATAAGCCACAATTGGAGGTGTCTTGTAGTGGTTTACATCGCTGACCCCATTGAATACACAAAAACAAGTCAAGCAATTAAGTGAGCTTTTGGTCAAGCATGTCATGGCTATCATACATCTATGATCATATTTCTCTTAAGAAAGGGCTTATGGTTGGTTATCAAGAGCCAGCTGGAAAGATTTCAATTTATTATCATTATTATAATAATAATAATAATTATTATTATTATAATCATCATTCATCCAGATTAGAATATTCTGAATACAGCCAAACTCAAACTCATTAAATATTAGGTATGTTATACTCTTTACTGTGATTAGAGTTCACTCAAAATCCAGGAGTCTCCTAACCCCCCCATACATTCCCACTTTCCTAATAGCCCAACACCAGAAGGGGCTTATTTCTCATTTTTGTGCCATCATCGGTGTTGTTGCATGGATCTGTATTTCACAGTTCAGGTCCGTGACAAACTTTAAGATCCATGATCCCCCAAAATGGTGGTACCCACACATCACTGGGATTTAATTGGCAGTGAGGGTTTGGTTCTCTTTTTAGGTTTAATACTCAAGCCTCTTAACAAAAGTTTGAAGATCGGGTTCCATCGAACTTGGCTGAACCCGACCTTTAGAAGATCTGCTCATAGCTAGTCAAATCTCAGAGCGAAGTCTCAGAGTCTGGTCAATAGGAGTACTGTACTCTACAAGTAAATTTTTAAATGTTGTTGCTTTTGTTTCCCATCCACCTTAGATAGTTGACTGATCCCACCGCCATTGTCCAGCTCTCTACTATGCATAATAACTTTACCTTTACAGCACGTAAAATCTATAGAACAGAATACTGTATATTAGGATTATGTTTCTTTGTGTTTTAGTTCTATTTTCTCTCCTTATATAAATACTATGAACAGATTTCATTTGTAAACCAATGCTTTGTATTATAACTAATAATTGCCCCTTTACAAAACCTATTAAATAAGCAAACAGCTTAGTACAAAAAAAACTAATTATTTGTGTTAAGTATGTTGTCCTCTGGTGTTCTATGTCTAACAGCAATATATTCAATGAATTCAACTTTGGTAATTGTTTCATATTTAAAAACATCAATTCTGTTAGTATTAAGTGCATTTGGAAAAAAAAGAGCCGAAATGTTTTCATCCACAGGTAAAGTCTCTTTAGCAAGCATTGCTGTTCTGTGAACGCTGACTCTCTCATGGGCTCGCGGCAGCAGTAAATGAAAGCATTTTACAACAATAAGACTAGTGTGAGATGTAATTAACTTGTTTTTGCCAGCTTGAGACCTGGAACAATCCGCGTGATGCAAGTAACAATGAACAGGATAAACAATAAGTCACAAAGCAGACAAATAATCACTTTAAATAATTATCTTTTCATTCAACGGACACATTTTCTTAAGCCACTTAGCCAAAAAGTTCAAAAAGTGAAGTAGAACCTTGTCAAAGACTTGGATTGCCACTTCTCACGAGAATTCTTGAATTCTTTTTTGTAAGTTTGAGATCTGAGATTAAACTCAAAGGTCTTGGACCCCAATGCAAAATGTCCCTCCACTTTCGGGGACGGGTAGCTTTATTTCTTCTGGTTTTTTTTTTTTAAAATATTGGATTTATATTATAGAGGTTCTATTCGAAATTTGTCTTTTTTTTCTTAATTTTTATGATTTTTTTTTTGTACCTGGTACATGACAGGTGCAGAGGAAGGATTGTGTGCTCTACTGAAGTACAGCTACATAGCAACTTGTCACGTAAGGGCATTATATTGAATACGGCAGGATTTGATATGTTTTTTTTTCTTGCACCCTGTTTTAACATGTAAATTGTAATTAGTTTACATGTTCAAAGTTTACACATTTTACCTGCTGGGCATTGAAAGTTTTGACTGTTCCTTTTTTATGTTAAAAATGTTTGCATTCTGAGCTTAATAAAAATGTTGTTGGTTACTTCTAAATTTGGCTTGCTTTCAATCATTTGTTTTTAAGCTCTTCCATGTGTTCATTCAAGTGGTAATTTACAGGTTTAGTCAATTTCATGTGTCACCATCTACCTGGGGTGTGGCTAGAGTGCTTAAAAATGCAAACCATGGGCTCAAATATACAAAATTGACAGTAGTGTCTACTTATGTACATAATACCATTTCACATGGCTTGTGTCAATGTGGATTTGCAACAAAAAGTCTAAAAAAAAACCAAAGGTTTCACTTGCCAAGACAGAAAAAACATAACACATGACACACAAACATACATAAGGCTCAAAATAGACAAACAAACAAAAGTCTCAATTATACAAAAAATTAAAAATAACTAAGATAAATGCCCCCTTTGTGCAATTTATAATCTCATTTACCAACCCTCTAGATACCTTCAGGAAACTCCAAAAAATGGGAAGAGCATTCCATTATTCAGCATCTTATGAAATTCTTCATCATGGATCCCTCGTTATAGTCTGTGCAATCACATTCTTCCCACCAAGTGATTCTAAACTAAAGTCACATCACAAACATGACATGATCACATGACCAGAAAAGTCAAGGAATCGTGAGGAATCGTAGGTGCAGTTGTAAGTCTTAACGTCATGTCTGTTTATGATTACCACGTTGAGGTGTATGTGAGTATACCATAGCGCTTAACTGCAACATCTGATGACTTAGGAAGCCTTTGTGAAGCTTATGGTCATTTTGGAAGTGTCGTCCCTTCAAACCTTTATGTTGGATTTTGTGGAATAGAATTCTTCTTCATTGGCCGGGCACTAGGTACTTTCTGTGCTGTACAATTAACAAAACGGGATATCAAAGGGGGGATGCCACTTTGATTTATCCTTCTGTAGTAGATATGGCTGAAAAAAGACATTATTTCATTCTAAAAATCCTACTGTGTTGATCCAGAGGAAGGCAAAAACCTACAAGGCTTATGCCAATTGGCTCATAGTAGCGAAAAATTAATTTCTGACTCTATAATAGCCGTCAAAATAACTCCCTGGATCAACATCAACTATTTACAAAATATTTTATTCCCTTGACGTGATATTTCTCATCTCAAGAAAGGTATCCAAGACCCTCTTGAACATGTACAAAGGATCTGCCATCTTTTTTCAGAAAGTTACGCAGTTTCATTGCTCTTATATTAAAGAATCCCTGTCTATGGTGAAACCGACTCTCATTTAGGTATAAAGAAAGCCCCCATCTATAATGCTGATAGAACCCTCTCTCCTTTAGACTTAGAAGATGTCTGTGTCTATGGTGAAGGTAGAACCTCCTCTCCTCTAAATATAAATTATGCCCCCTGACTATGGTTATGGAAGAACCCCATCTTCTTTAGACATAGAAGATGTCTTATGTCTATGGTGATGGTAGAAACCCTTCTCATCTAGGCACAGAACATGTCCCATGGTACTTGTGCTGGATAGAGTGTGCTGGCAAATTCTGGTGGCAGGCAATGTTGAGGCTGACAACACAGAATCATGTGTCAACAACAAGCCAAGGATAAAGAATGTGGAATCAGCCGAATCAAACATACCACACTACTGGACTAGAGAAGCTAGGAACCTTTCACCCACACAGTCTTCTGTAGGAGAGGCTGACGAAAATAACTGTCTAGCAGAAGTCTTCAAGTTTTAGAATTTCACACACTCATGACCATGAACAGCAATACAATTACCAGTAGTGATGAGCAAACCAGTGAAAATTGGGGTTCGGCTGAGTTTAGCAGCACTGATTGTGGGGAATTTTTGGTGGAGGGGTTCAGAGCGTAGACCAAAACTTTGCAGGTCAGGTTTGCTCAACACTAATGAGCAGGGGATAGTTGTCATTAATCATGACCAGATGACCCGACAATTATAATCAATGGGCTCATTTTATTTCTATTTTTGGCCATCATATAATGGATACATCCCCAGCAGAATAGGGTTTTTTCACTACACATTCACAACAGAAAGGAAAAAATGCAGCCAATCCAGCATATTGACGCTCCCACCTCCTAGACATGGCTGTGATTGGTCAGGAGTGTTGGATTCCCTCATCTCTACTATTTAGTCCTTGTTTGAAAGTACAACAGAATTTTACTATCAAACTGAGCCCATCCATCAAATATTCATTAATATTTATTAAATATTTATTCAAAAAATCTCCAAGAGAATAAACAGAGAACCCTGAAACTTTGATTAAACTTTTCAGGAAGCCTCTCTCAGACATCCATAATAGACATCTCCATATTTAATGTATAGCGCGCTTGTTTATCATCATCGAGTGCTTCATCCGGCAGATTGCATTAATGAGATGAGTGTTTACACATTTCATAGAACAGTTAATTAAAGTAAATTACACCATTGAATGTCGAGGACTCTTCTAATTGTGAAGTGCTCCAGAAATAAGGTGAGAAAACACTCGCAGTAATGCACAAGGCTGGTTTTCAGGTGGAAAATAAAACAAAACTAATATTTTTCCAAGAAAAAAATCAAAGCAAAGCGATCATCATCGCCACATGTTGAAGTTTTAATTAATTAGAATAAATTATGTGAAGGTTTTTTTTATCATATTTATCACATTACCTTTTTTTTCACAATGTACCAACTCTAACTAAGTCAACAAACTTTACAGAAATGAGTATTCCAATGTGTGCTCATGAGGAGTAAGATTATATTTGATCATTAGTGATAAGCGGACACGGAAGGGTTTGGGTCATGGGCTTTGGCAAAACCACAAACAAATGCTCAATTCGGGTGCCCGAGCCCAAACACCCTGGTAGCACTCATGATTGGTGTTTGCACTGATCACAGGTGTAAACCCTTTAAACTGTATTGATGATATTTCAAAGGTTAAACCCCACAATTGGTGTCGGCACTGATCGTTGGTGTCAGCGGTGGATGTGAAAAGCTGATGGGCTTCACACAACTAAAATCCACTATGTTCATGTATCAGATTAGTGGCATAGGGATATAATGGTCCTTGCATCTTTTTGAAATTCATGTCATGAGTCCTCATCATGAGGATACTGACAATAATGTTTATAATAGAACCCTGTAGAGTTGAGAAGGTTCTTATTAAAGACCAAAGAACCTCATACAGAATATTTCAAATATGTTTTTAAAAATTTTAATTAGTATTGAGTGGAACTGGGCCACAAACCGGGTTCATACTGTACTTTGTTGGATTGGGTCCCATGGACTTCACTAGATTTCAATATTCAATTTTCCCTGCAGTTAACACCCGGGATTGGTGCCGGCACGGATTGCGGGTGTTAACTAAGGGGGAATTTGATCATTGAAATCTAGTGAAGTTCAGGGTTCAGTCTCTAAAATCTCTTAAATCAGAAACGATAACGTGCTTTGCCCGATGAGGAATCAGGTCTGCCGTGATGCACTAAGATTGTGCGTCCAATTTCCTGCATCTGTCGCTTCCCCCACTGAGGTCCGCCGAAGTTCACATTCTTCTTCCCGGTGCATGTGAGTGCTGATCTTGCAACACAATTTGCTTTTTAAATTCTGAGGTTTGTCTTAATCAGTCGGGTTGTCCGACGGCCACGCCCCCCAATTTGTGTCGCAGGTGAGCCAGCGCCAATGCGACACAATCCGATCGTGTGTGCCAAAAAACCCGGGTCATTTCAGGGCAAAACGTTAAAAAGTCAGGAAACCCGATGAAAATGCAGTATTCGGACCCTTAGTAAATGTGCCCCTATGTCATTAGGAGCGATGACCCTGTCCAAAATAGCAGTGCACATCGCTGCTGCCATGTTAGTGCTGTCCACAGTAGTTTACATTTTCCTGACGGCTTTGCAAACAGAATTTAAACCGTTAACACCCACGGTCCCATCACTGATCTTGGGTGTTACTGGTTGGCGCCCGGGCTTGGTACTTAGGCGAACCTGAATCTTAACTGGTCAGCTCATCATAACACATTTTGAAACCAACATAAATTTCCAAGTGTGAGAAAGCAAATTCTATCTGGTACTAAAAAGCTAAGAAATTCAGCCACTTCTATTATTACCTTAGAGAAGAATTTGTAGTAGGCTGCATCATTTATTGGCATTGCCCTGATAAACTGTTGGTGTGAGGGGAAAATGTCTGTGGGAGAGTAAAAGCTCAGCCATAAAGCAGTAAACGGAAGGCAGAAACACAAGTTTAGAGCAAATAAATATTCTCCAACTGTTGGAACTGTTAGGATATGTTCACACACAGCAGGTTTTCTACAGAGATTTATGCACCTGAACGTTAGTCTCATGTTTTCTGATGCCCGTGCACTGATCCTATTTAGAAGAATAGGACAGCAATAGAAGTTTCTCCTCTGTATTTGCCCCATTCTGATTTCACTTTCCATGGCTAAAATACAAGAGCAATTATTTCATACTCCACCCTGATGACCTTCAAGACTCAAATGGGTTTTCCTAGCAAAATAAAATAAATTATTATCATATATTAGGCAGAGAGAAATGGAGGCAGGGAACTGTCCAAATGAAGTTATAGTACAATTATTAACTGCTTAAAGGGAACCTGTCAGCAAAATTGACCTCATAAACCACTACCAATATGTTGACAAGCAGCTGAACACCTTCCAGATAATGTTTCTTTCATGATCCAATGTGGTGGCATCATCCATAAAATAAACTTTGAAGTAAGATGTAAATTGGTTGTATAAAGTCAAGGAGGCGGAGATTTTAACACTGAAGTCAAGCTCTCTCTTCCTCAGAAAGCCTCATTCACTGTGATTGATGGTCCTACATCCAGAGACATCACCAAACAGATCTCCTGAAGTCTGATGCATGATGTCCATAACAGAGGGAGAGGCGTTCAGAGTTTCTCACCCTGACTTCAGAGTTAAACTCTCCATCTCTTTGACTTTATACAAGCAATTTACAGCTGACTTCTAAGTTGATTTTCAGATTGATGCCACCACAATGGACCATGAAAGAAACAAAAACTAGAAGGTGTCACGCAGTTTGACATTATACTGCTAGTGGTTTATTAGGCCAGTTGCTAATGACAGGTTCCCTTTAAGGACTTGGCAATTTTGCACCTTCCTGACGCTGCTGTTTGTCACTATAAGTGGTCAAAACATTGGAATGCTTTAACATATCCAGGTGATTTTGAGATTGTCTTTTCATGAAACATTGTACCTCATGAAAGCAGAGAAATTTAGGCAATATGTTTAATATTTATTTATGGAAAAAAATTAAATTTGTCAAAAATTTTGTAAAAATTAAACATTTTCAATTTTTTTGGGAAAGTTAGTCACCAAAATAATTTTATAATTAACATTTTACAATTAGGCCCCAAAAAGGAAATTCCCCCCAAAAAGTCGATTTTACCCCTAATTTTTCTATGCCATAAGGGATAAAAGATAAGCGACCACAAAAAATGTGTAAAACTTTCAACTGAGTGTAGAAGTACCCCACATCTGCATATAAAAATGTATAGATGCACAGTAGAGGGAAAGAGGGTATTGACCTTTTAGAAGCCAAATTTGGAGAGCCTTAGTGGTATAGAACAGAGGAAAACCCCAACAATGACACCATTTTGGAAAGAACACCCCTTGGAGAATTTAGCAAGAAGTAATATGTGGTGTAGTGTAATACAAGTGGTGTAATGAGCATTTTGGACATACTGGTTATTTCCCAATATGATGTGCAATGGATGCCCAAGATGGAAATTGAAATTATTTCTGGAAAGTTCAGTGCCCGTTATGTGACGCCCATTTTGTGCCACTATGAAATGGCACAAGAGTCAAGACTCATTAAATAAACACATTCCTAAGGCAAAGGAATTCGGATGTAGACATTGATGAATATCTCCCAATGTTTCTCAGTGAATCTAGAAAATCGTGAGAGAAAATACAGAAAGTTTCTTGGAAAATTCCATTATTTTCCCCATAAATTGCTGCTTGGCTGATATTTATCTTAAAGGAAATCTACCATCAAAATCCATCATCATAAACCTGAAGTACTAACTCATAGATCCAGGCACCGTGACTGTGGTAATATTTTTCTATTTGTCATTCCTGGCCTCCTTCCTTCTAAAATCATTTAAAATAACATGCTAATGAGTCAGAAGCTACAGCTTCACAGGACATTGCACTGTGCAGGAGCACATCTCGACCCCCCCATCTGCTCTTTCTGCACTTTCCACTTTCTCTACTCACTGTAGTCTCACGGCAGCAGGGAGCTTTATCACATAGTGGGAGTGTAACAGCCTATGAAGCTCCAGCATGGAGAGAAACGCCCCTCAAAACTCGTCAGGCTTATTAGCATAATTTTAAACATTGATTTTAGACGGAAGGAGCACATGGATAACATATGTATAGAAAGATTACCACAGTCAAGGTCCCTGAATCCATAAGTAAGTGCCCCTTTGTTTATCATGCTGGATTTAACGCCATTAGATTAGAGCAGTGATCTGGGATTTCAGGTTAGTTGTTGTGTCTACGGGGAGTCAGAGGTGGTCTGAGAGACACACAAATAATTGGTTCTGGCTTCTTTAAAGTAGATTTCTAGTATAGGAAAGGTAAAATAATTATTATGTACTAAATTTCAGTGATAAAAAGTTAAATATCAGGTAAGAGCCACAGATATACTGAGGCGAATAAGCCTCCCTTAGGAGGGACAGGATATTGGTTTTATATTACTATAAAGCTATAAATTGCCTAATAACCACATAAAAATAAATGAAAAGGAGTCAGGTGAGGCTATTTGCTAGCGGTAAAGCAGCAATATATAACCTGATGAAAGTCCACGCTTAATCCCTGCTGTAATAACGTCACAATGATGACCTGAGGCCCGGTAGGTATAAGTCAAAAGTAGACCTCAATCTGGTGGCACATTTAGATGACAGATGATTAGTATTATTTCAGTTAAGAAGTTGACGTAAAAAATAAATCCTAAAAAAACTTTAAAAACAAAAGACGCACTATCCATCATTACTGAACCTCAATAATACAAAGAATGCATCATATCTATAGAAGAATATCATCATTCGTGTCTGTTAATATGTGACAGTCCATAATCTGACCAGAGGAACCTTCTCCCAACCCAGTCCATCAATTTATATGATCCCATTGTCTCTGAGAAGTCTTTTATAGAATGTTCCTCTTTATAATTGATTCTTCCAGACAAGAGATACCCTAAAGACATAATTAAGTAGTAAGAATTACATATCGAGAGCAGATACCGCTTCTTCTATATTTCTCATTCACATAAACCTGTCCCGGTTAAGCCTAACAGAGCCCTAGAAATTTTTTTTTTTATTACAAAGATTTTTACTTAGCCATTGTCAAAGGTATATAAAATAACTCTGACGGCTGTAGCAATTGAGCAGCCGTAGCCGTGATAGATAACATTATAGATGTATTTCATTTACGAGAGAGGTTTCGGGGAGCAAGGCGGAATAACCTTTAATTTTAAGGATCATCGCAGAAGAAAGACCTTTGAATTCTTTAAGACTGATAGACATTTGGCAGTGAGGAGAAGTGACAGATAGAAGTAATTTAGCTTATAAAATAATGATGAAATGATAAGAGGAGAACAAAAGGAAATACAGTTCTGGAGAAAGGCTACGGAATATTCTCCCAAGATGGTATTTTGACTCTTCAGTTGTATTTGTTCTTAAAAAGGCAAGAGGGCTTTCAAAGCCATTTAGCTTTAAACATTCACATTTTCGTCTGAATGTCCTCAGCAGGGTTTAAAAAGGGGGATTCAATTTTCAAAGATAATTGTGTCAGATAGCTGTCTCATGGCTTTTCAGAAACAATCTGATAAATACCTAATTACCAGCCGAGTGGCTTCCAACCCACACAGCTGGGCCTGAGACAAGGCTATAGGAATTGACAAGGCTCCCGAAAAGCCATCAGGAGTACAAACCGGTCGGACTTTGTATTTCTTAATTTATTCAGCAGATAAAATGCATAAAGTGTCTCTAGAGAAAACGGGAGATGAAGCAACCAAACTTCTATTTTAACGCTCATATAATGTGACAGATTAAATTTGTAATCTGGAGAATGAAAACGATCTGCGGCTTCTTAAATGTCAATGGTGCGATTCTGTAGTCTATCCCGCCTTGGCTTGGAAGGAGAAAATGAAACATTATATTTTAGATTTGTGGCTTTAGAATGGCATCGTAAGAAGTGAAATGTTCATATCATCCCAAGGTAAGTTAAATAACAGGAGCTCTATGGAAATTTGCCCAAAGTAACGCTCATTTTGATGAAAATGGAGGCTCATTTGGATTTCGACTTCTGTTTTATGAATAATTATTCTTCTGCAAAGTATACTAATGGATCTTTGCCGTGATAATTTCACAAAGCAATTGATTCTATCAATATACATTACACAGGCTGTCATGTAGTAAATGTCTATGACAAATTCCTATTGTCTAAATGACAGCTGCCAAATTATTAACTGATGGTTATGTGGAGAACATGGACATCCACTGAAGATGGCCCTATACTGTCAATGGGTGTCAGATCAACACTCATCCAAACTGGCAGAAAACTCTCCACAGGCAAGAACTAGGGAGAACATTATTGTATTCTCAATCAGGAGAAGAAATAAACTCTTAGAAAAAACTGTAGGATATGGTATGAAGATCAACACTTCTGGGTCCATTTTCTCTACAACATCTTATACACATTTGGTAATCAATTAAAACAACTCAACCAATAGTAGCCCTATGTGTATGGTTACTCAAAGCCCGGTTTCACATTGTTTCGTGATCAGTCCCTGATCATGGACTTGAGAAGTGCCGTGCCATGGACTGATCACTATGTTGGGGACTAAACTTGTATTGATATATGATTCTTGTTTCACAGTCAGCTCTGCTACATATTGGGGAAGCAATGACAAAATAAAAAACAAGGGGGGGCATGGAGGGGCAGGGACTGTACCAAGTCTGGTTTATTTATCAAATTTAACACTGACATTAAGTACCATACCAGGGTGGGGGATGGCCTGGTCAGGTATTATATTCGTTATGTCATGCCTCCACCTGCTTCCTCCTCTATCCATGGTTGTAGGTTTTGGAGACGTTAAGTTTTACTCTTATTGTCTTATCCGGCAGGCTGAACTGGGCTCTAGTGGCTAACTGACCTGATATCTGCCACACCCCTCACTCTACACTCTGTCTTGGTTTTGCAAGAGTTAACTCTGCCGGCCTGTGATTGCTGGCTCCATCCACCTGCAGTCGGGCCTAGCATTCCTATAAGTGTCCAGCTAAGCCCACACTCCTTGCTGGTCAAACAGCTGTCAAGCCTTATGCAGACTAGCTCTGCTATTGCTATTTTTGTTTATTTGTTTATTTGTTGTGTTCTATGTGTACACACAGAAACATAAAGAAGAATTGTCTTCTAGTTGTCTACCCCCTACCCAGGGTGTTCAGGCTATAGGAAGGGACAGCTGGTGACTTGGTTTAGCATCATGGTTCACAGGCCTTGTCATTGGTCTGTATCCAGGCCTTGCATTACATCTTATTTTAAGTCAAATTTAAAGTATATCCAATAAAATCTTGTTTTTTAACTGTTGTATATAATATAAATAAAATAAATCTGCCAGAAAATTTGTCAAAGGTAATTTCATCACACGCCTTTACATGATAATGCAACATGACAGACGATGACTTTTCAAGTACCCTGGGGTTCTTTGTAGTGTGTATACAGTAGATGGTACACCAATATTACTGTTAGCGCGCTGATACATGCCAATGTCACTCATATTCAGACAATGTATGGAGTGGGCTCAAGAGCCTCCTCCATACACAGCAGATGCTGACAGCATTATTCAGCTATCATCCTCCCACTTCCCACTAACAGCCATGATCGGCGATGGCATATATCAAGGAAAGGAGCCTCTCTAAGTTTATCAGTTCAGATGTTTTGGTTGCTACTGCCTGTATATGTAAACCCAATCAATGAATCTATACATTCTCTAAAAATAATGAATCTATATATTCTATCAATCCCATGATGAACCAGAAACATCTCTGCTATTTATACTATAGTATACAGTCGGGGAGGCTGTGCTGTGAGCTATTTATTGATAATTGTGTGACAAGCACCTGCCTAATTATAAGTAGTAGCTGTGAGAGAAGTTAATGCACCTCTGTGTGGTAGAGTTCATCATATAGGAAGATCTGAAGAGTGAGTGTGAAGAGTGATTAACCATAGATCCCAATCAGCCTGCCTCCTCCTCCCAGTACTAAGTCTCTAGAGCTGCAAAACAGCCTAGGCTTCAAGACCTGGAACAGTTATGCTGACTCCTTGCATGTTTGCTTCTCCTCTTAAGAAGAAATGTTTGTAGGTAGCACCGCCCCTAAGATAGCCCTCCTCTGAGTCAACTTCAGAGACGGAAGAAGTGAAAGCAAGAATGCTGTGGGGGGACGAAGGAAAGGTAAGTAGCAAAGATTTCTTTATTTAATATCCAGATACAGAAGGAGGGTAGAAGTCACAATATAAAGGGGATGGATTACTGGGGCCTCAATATGAGGGTGATGGAGGACAAGGGTCACAATATTAGGGGGGTGGAGAACATGAGGCCACAATTTAAAAGGGGATTGAGGACAGGGGCCACAATATCAGGGAGATGGAGGACAGGCGCCACATTATAAGGGGAATGGAATACAGGGACCACAATATGATGAGGAAAGAGGACAGGAGGACAAAATATGAAGGGAATGAAGGACAGGGGGACACATGGAGGACAAAGCCCACAATAGGAAGAGAAGGATAAAATTGAAGAGGCGGTATTAAATGTTAAAGAGTTGCATTAAAGGGTATTATATGTATGTGGGGACCTCCCAAGGTAACTGAGAGGAGGGGCAGGTCAATGGCCATGGTTTAGGAAAAAAGGGAATGACTTTTTGATAAAAGGAGTAAATGGGAAATTTTAGTTTTGGTCGGCGTAATCATTTAGTAATACTGTATATTTATCTTCCATTACATGCATTTTTTGTACATGAAGTAATAAATCTTTGTGCAATTACTAAAAATGAGCATTTCCGACAATAAGAAGTAGAGGCTTACAAACTGCTCGATAAACTCATTCCAGACCGTTACATCCCAATGCCAGCATTACTAAGCAGCAACACTACATCCAGGTTATATAATTTATTGATCCAATCACTTCTAGACGTAATACATGGTTTTATCAATATTTTAATTTTACTAAAGCAGTTCATATTTCTCAGAACCACTTAATGAAAATGAAAAGCTTGGATTCAAGTTCCGCTATATATTACCAGAGATGTGTAAAATATGCTGATCTACGTGTTCTACTAATTTCACATTTGCACTGGAATGAAAAGGCTCCTTGGCTTATATTCCTATGAACAATATGATATTACATTATTCAGGGAACACGCAATTAGAAAAAATAAAGTATAAACTTGTTTTCAAATTAGACATCACACATGCAAAACCAGTCCCATGACATCCATACTTGGTGGGTTTAGAGGCCAATTACTTTGCATATGCTGGTGTCAGCAGTATCTCAATTAGTCATTGACTGTACCGCTCTACGCTATGTCAATTACTTGAGCAGCTCCAGTGACGGGCACAGCTGGGGAAATAATCTAGTTAGGAAGGAGGGGTGGGAGTAGAACAGGACTATAACATCCACAAAACACACACTGTACAGCAGGAAGAATGAAAATGTGGGATTATAAAGGTGGAAGGGTCTACGTGTAATATATACCAAAGAGATGAAATGAGAGAGAGTGGGAGATAGATATTAAGAGTTGTCCAGTGTTAGATACATTGGTCCACATTTTTCAAAACAGTGCAGTCTGTACTATATGCAGTTTGCATGTGGAGTGTACAGGGGGCTCCAGATTAATTCAACTGGTTCATGGTCTTCATTAATCTAGTGCCCCCTGAACTGGGAAGTGTGCACTATTTTTTTGGTGCACTTTGTTCATACTGCAGAATTGTGGCGCACGTTAATAATAAATGTAGAGCAAACTCCGACTAAGCACTAACACGCCCCAATTGGTGCACATTTTTTTCTGTCTTGTAGGACACAAAAGTAGTGCAGACACTTTATATATACAAGCAGTTTGCATGTTCTTTCTAGTGGAAAGTCAGACAGAAAACTGGCGCAAACCTTTTAATAAATGTGGGGTAGTGTGCGGAATTGAATATGGATAACTAACCCAATTCTGATGTGAACACTCCCGATCCAGATATTCTGCCTCATTTAGTAGCACCATATGCCCAAAATAATAATTTTATTTTTTTCCACACACATATAGAACTGCCATGTGCTAATTAAATTACATCCGTGCACCAAATTGTTCTATTGCAGTGTTGAAGCTGACAGCCAGTTGAAAACACCAGAGTCGTATCTTACGATACAGAGGATAATTCCCCCTTATTGTTGCGATTTGATATATCTTTGTTGATATATCATGGACAAGTCACAATTCCTTGTTAGTAATTACAGAATATATTACTGTACTTGGACGAATAATGGATAGAGATGAGCAAATCTTACAAAATACGATTTGTAGAAGCTTCACAGAATCGAAAGATTTGGTTCAAGTCCGAATTGGTATATAACCCTCTATAGTCTAGATTTTTCATGAAAAGCTCCAACAGTATTTTGTTAACTTTCATTTCAGAATTTTTTTAAGCTTTGGGATGAATGGCAACAAGATACTTCCAAGGTTCGGATTTTGATTTGTGCCAGAGAAATCTTAGATTTGTACTGAATCTGCGAACTAACAAACAATTCGCTCATCTCTAACAATAAAGAAATCATATAAAACATGTAGGTCTTAAGTACAAAATAAAGCAAGGACTTGACATGATCATACACATTTGAGCAATAAATACAATAATTATTGGTGCTCAACTACTTAGTTAAAATACTAAAGACCTTGCCCAAACATAGTTTTGCCTCTTCGGGTTTCTTCCGGGGGCTGAAGAGGTGAAACCTGGGTTGGGTGAGGTGATTGCCATCTATGTGGATGTACTACATTTCAATCTTTTTATTAGTACCTGAATAAACCCCCTTTTAATCATATACTATGCATCTATCTGAATTCATTTATAAAACCTGTGTACACATGGGACACTGTGGTGGAACGGAGGCTGCTGGGGAGCCACGTCTTTGAAAATTGGATGCAGGAGAGATCCTGGATGTTCCTGGATGGTGAGAATACCAGTAAAATTTAGTGATTGACTATGGAGTTGAGCACCAATAACTTTTGTACTTTATGGTCTGCATATTTTGAATCCTTGGAGAGCATGCTCTTTTTCCAAACCTTGCATGTTCTTCATGGCTAAAATGGCTTGCAGAGGTATTTAAGAAGTGTCTGCGCTGTGACTGTGTTGCACGCAACCCTTTTGTGTCGCAGCTGCGCTGGCTGCCATGCGACACAAATTAGGGTGCGTGCCGTTGGACAGTCCGATAGATTTGGACCCAGGGGTCGTATTTAACTTTCAAATTGTGTCGCACGCTGTATCTTAAAGGTACACCACAAAAAAGATGGTGAATTCTGTTGGACCAGTACGGGGAAGCGACAGATTCATGATTGATGGCAAACGATCTTAGTGAATCGCCGCACAAAGCATTATAGATGGACAATGCACTTATAGTGAACTCGGGTGACCTGGTAAGTTGACAGATCAAACATCAAATGGGTGTTTGATGTTTTGCAAATGTTTATTTGGCCAAGTCGATTTACATAAAAGAAAGCACATTGAACTTTTATGGAAAGTCATTCAAATTAAGCCACCCAAAATAAATTCCTTGGTGCCTTTCCATGGCAATTGCATACTCATATACAACTCACCAGAGGTGAGTCCAATCTCAGTATGTGTGTCCTGCCTTCTACCACCATCTACCACAACTAGTACATAGGGACCATCTGACAAGGTAAAATTACAGGAGCTGTATGAAATGCTTCACAGTGCATTAATGGAACATTGAGTAGAAGAAAGAGTCTTCTGAAAAACTGTAAAGAATTCTTGAGGGAGTCGTAAGACAGACAGTATTTGTGTGTGACTCAGCTCTGCTACATAATTAAGCACTCCCTCGAGAAGTAGGGGGTTAAGAGTAATGCTGGCTGTGTATAGAGAAATCTACCTTGATCCTCACCCCTCCTTCAGCAAGGTTAGTAGTGTCAGCCTCAGTGAGGAGGGCAGGGTAGCTTGACTGTATACTGCAGATCTCCCGCCTATGGCACTGGAACAGACAACATCAATTAAAGCCCTTTTTAGATAAATGCTGGCTCTTATCCTGTGGATAGAGGTTCTCAACTTCTCATCAACATGCCCAATCCTAGATGGATTGGGGAACTGAATACATTTCAATACATTTCAATACAACATTTCAACAATAATTATTGACTACTTAATAATAATTGAGTAATAATTTACTACTTAATCAATAGTTAGAGGATTAGCACTGAAGGCTGTGTAGCACATGTCCAGGGAGGAAACCCCTAAGCCAATAAATCGCTTTGGATCAGCACCCACCAATAGACAAATCTTGTTATTTTTAATCACAAATTGTATTTAGGTCCAAGAACTGTGTACGGGTGATGTGTTTTGGCTATACACAGCCTTACTCAAAGGCCAAAGCCGAAACAAGTAACACTAACACAAACATTGGAATTAATTCCAATTTGTGAATAAAGATACGAACCTGCATGTACAGGTGAGCACCGATCCAATCCATTAAAATTGTTAACGTTTACTGACAAGAAATTAATGCTTTTTTTCTCAAATTAATAATCCAATGAAATCCTATGACTGCAGATACTTGGCTGTAAGTATTTATACCTCTGTTTTTCAGAACATGTTATACAAAATGGATTTATTTTACAAAGACTTGGAAGTTAGAACTCAATTTGGCATTTTTCCTGACTCCATGTTTCTGCATCCTTCCTGGTGGTGACAGTGAGGTGACCCCAAATTTAATGGATCTGCTCCTAGACATTGATCTCTGGGGAATGTGTAATTATATTTGTAACATTCACGGGCTGGACCTAAATGCTGCTTTTTTCAATCCTCGCAAGCTGTGATCATTGTATGGTGATAGCGATTTAATTTAGCACATGGGAGTGAATTGGAGTCACAATTAAATTTCAGCGGGGATCAATGAAATTTTACAGTTTACTATGCGGCTCGTGTATTTCACCTTATCATGGCTCCAGCTACAACATGGCATACAGAGGAAATGTCTAAAAGTAGATTGAGATGTAGCAAAGTTGTCATTTCATGACTCTCCTGTATATTCTGTCTTAATTCATTGTCTTAATTCTGTCTTAATTCATTATGGTGTCATGGACTATTATGGGTGTGGTTAGACTTATTATTGTAAATCCAAATAACATTAAGGCTAACATCTAAAGAACATAGCTCAGTTTTCCTAAATTGTGCAATATTCATCAATCTAAAATATGTAAATGCCCCAAGTCACATTTTGCAGTTTGGTTTAGACAAAATGGGTGGCCTAATGAAGGGGTGCAGCTTCACGGGAAGAGAGGAGTGTGCCAAAAAGATATTCAAAAGCACAAAATGTTTGTCATATTTGTCATAAACCAAGCCTATACATAGTAGGTGTAAAGTTAGAAAAGAGTCTTAACCGTGGACAGATTTATAATTTACCGTCAGAGACTTTCAGAATTTATTTTTTGCAATTGAAGACTTAGGTTAGCTACACATGCCCATATTCAACCCTTGGTAATGGACCGGTGTGTTGGTCCAATCCAATGGACTACACGCGTGGCCGAACGAAAACCCGACGGATTTGGAGAAATCGGCGCATTTTTTTAAAAAAAGTGTCGCTGGACACGCGCTTACCTTCACCAGGAATAGGATCGTGAACTCCGGCGGACTTCGGCGGACTTCAGCGCAGCAGCGACACTTGGTGGACGTCGGAGGAACTGCCTTAGTGAATCGCCGGAAGTGAAGACCCGAATCCACCACAGAGAACGCGGCCGCCGGATCGGGGAAGCTTGGTCAGTAGACAAGGGGGGTCATTTATCATATCTTTGTTTGTGTTGGCTTGTTATTTGCGACTGCTTCTTTTGTAATTTAGCAATCTCACCTTTTCCTTATGTTAAATTAGTTTCTTTTTTTCAGTTCTCTTTTTGAGACATTTGTTACAAATGTTGCAAAAATGTTTCCCAAATGTCTCAAGTCATTTCTTTCCATTTTCTAAGTTTTCCTTAAGTATGGTTTGGTCTGGAGTTTTTTGTGCCAAAAAATGTTTCAAATTTGAAACAATTTTAAATGATAAATATCATTTGCGACATTTAGCACATCTAGCTCATTTTTAACACTTTTTATTTTGTTGCATACTGTAGAGATACCGATAAAACTACAAGCTAGAATTGAAACTAGGGTTACACATCGAGCAGTGGGGTTGGACAGGGGGATAGGCAGCAAATGCCGATAGGACATTTTCTGGCTTTGGTTGATGCCACAGTATTTCAACATCTGGTCATGGGATTGGACTGTACTTACTGTTCCCTGACTCTCCGAGTAACCCATAGAGTGGAGAGTAGCAATATAAACTTTCTTTAAAAAAAAAAAAGTTCTATTTGGCTTCAGAAGAAGCTGATATTCAATTGAATACAACCCCAAATTGCAGGATACATTCATCATATACAATTACAAACCTACATGCACACCTTAGAGTTGTGGACTATATAAATGACCCATAAAAATTTGAAATCTATTTAGTGCAAACCTGAATTTTAAAAGCCTATTCGGGTTGCTGTTCTGGTGCCGAACCAAAACCACCCACCAATGACATTGGGGCAAACCATGTGTGCACCACCATTTTGTGGAGGATCATTGATCAACGACCCTGCAACCCAAACCCACAAAGTTCAGTCATTTATTTGTAGTTCATTAGAACAATATTTTTTCTACAATGAATGGGGGCTAATCTGCAGTACTCCACTCTGACCAATACTAAAAAGTGGAGCTGTCTGCTTTCTGTTCCACACTACGATTATAAGATGCTGAGAAAAGATGATCTAGGGGATTGTTAGTTGTTGTACCTAATTAATATTGGGGTACTATTTTATACATATGTCATCCTGAAAAAGAATGTGATCATTTGTAGAGATTATTACCTCAGCATAATACAAATTAGTTTGGGAAAGATTACTCAATAGGAACTGACCAACAACCCCACCATAATGGTGGGTTATGGTCTAAGTTATTTTTAAGCCATTTGTTCACAATACATATGAAGAAGAAGGTTCTCATTGTATATATCCTTTGGCTAATGATTGCTTTTGCTTGTTCAACCACATTATCTCTTAATCTTCCTCAAATCCTTCACATTCACAGCGGAGCAAACCACCGCGACTTGCAAATTCAAAATTCTCAGCATGAACTCCCAGTAGGACCAAGGGAAAGCGAAACTTAAAAGCATTTTAGATCTATCAGACAAAACCTTAAGAAAGAGCAAAGAACTATTAGCTTTGTTCCAATTCTTTTTTGTTCCTTCTCTCTCTTTTTTTTTTTTGCTGAGCAAACAAAAAATGTGCAAACTATTGGAAGCGAAGATGGCTGCATGATTGATGCGAACAAACAAATCAGAAATACTGTGATATTCTTTTAACAACTACTCATTACATCAAATTAGTATAAAATTACTGAAATATCTCTATTATTATATGAGTTGGTATAACAGATACAGTTTGTGATGTATGCAGGTTACTTGCCATCTCACAGCGAGATATGCCCTAAAACTAAATCCATCATGTGATCTTGCTGTCCAATGTAATAAAAAATAACATTGGGTGATGCTCTTGTTTTTTATGCCAAGACACAATTACAATTAAGTTTACTCCAACCACAGTAACCACAGTAAGAGTCCTGATTACCCCGCCCACACACAGTGATTGACATTGAAAGACCTCATTACCCCACCCACACATAGTAATAAGACCATGAGAGTCCTGATTACCCAACCCACACACACTGATTGACAATGGGAGTCCTGTCTGCTCCACCCACACACAATGATTGACAGTGAGTCCTGCTCGCTCCACCCACACAAAGTAATAGACCATGAGTCCTGATTACTCCGCCCACACACAGTGATTGATAGTGATATCCCTGATTACATTACATACCCTGACACATGGTAATAGACCATGAGAATCCTGGTTAGCCAGTTAACACATAATGATTGACAATGAGAGTCCTGCTTGCTCCACCCACACACCGTGATTGACAGGAGGAGTCCTACTTACCTCTGCCCACATATAGTATAATTTGCAAAGCACTATGGAATATGATGAGGCTATATAAATAAATATTATTATTATAGACCATGAGATCCCTGATTATCCCTGCCACAGACAGTGAGTGAGAGTGAGAGTCCTGATTACAAGCTCAGGAATAGTAGGTAATGTCTCGCTCAATAATATAGAAAAATAATAAATATTGAAAGTGAGAATGAATTAAAACATAACTTTTCCTCCTTACTAGTTAAAAACCAAGTGACCCTTCAAAATTAAAAGTGTTATATAAGCCAATACTTGTATTGCAGATAGTACAGTTCACATTAATCATGGCCAGTAAACATGTCAACTTAATATGCTTAGTTGCCCTACTTCATACACTGAGTGGTCACACTGTGATGAAACATTAATAACCGGTAGATAAATGGAGTGATCTTACCCAGTTTACAGTGTTCAGAGAGAACCAGGTGGTTGGAGTCATCAGGGAAATTAGCTCTAGAAAGTCCCTGGGGTATCCCTTACCCCCACAGAACCAATGTACTCTCTCCCTTACAAGGGCAGTTCCAGGGAACTCATCTTACAAGTACTGCCCTAGTAGTCCCTAACAATAACGGGGCATGTAACAAACTGTTAGGGATCACTAGGGAAGAACTTGTAGGACGAGTCCCCTGGAACTGCCCTTGTAAGGGCGGGAGTACAACGGTTCTCGGGGGGTTAGGGATACAAAAGGGACTTTCTAGAGCTAATTTCCATGATCTCATTACTCTGTCTGATTCGCCAAGCACAAAAACAAGACAATAAAATTTGCTTTTTAAATGTAGACATCTTTTAGCAGCCAAATACCAGGCTGATTACCAGACAAAGAGCTCTATGCTGTAAAAAGCATTAACATAGTGGACCATCACACAACCTTGTGGGCATGGATAATAGGGCTGCCCATGTTTTTTTGGGGGGGGAATTGAAACTACAGAAACATACAATTGCGGATACAATATACACTGCACACGGACATACCACATCCACGGATTTTGCAGAACTGCAGTCGATATGCATGTCTGAACAAGCCCTAAGACAAAGATATTTTTTAAAATGTGTGATTAGAGGCTGGCTGACCAATAGGTACTGCTGGCTGTTTTGTATTCAGTATTAGGATTGAGTGGACCCCAACCGCAATGTTAAGCCAGAAGTTTAGGTTTGCGGGCTCACCCCCATCGGTAGCCCCTTCAAATGGAATTAAATGCTGGCGAGGTGTGCAGACACAATTTTTCATAGAATAGTTGCTTCCCTGAGCATCATCGGGAGCGACGGTCTCACTGAAAAAGTAACGGGCAGCATTTAAAGGGATAACACTAGTTGTACCAGCACTGATCACCATTCAAGGTTGTGATGAACTTGGCAAACCTGAACCTGAATGGGTTTGATCATCACTGATCAATATCTTGAGCAACACTCAATTTAAACTTGTATGCAGAAAGTGAACTGAGGAGGTTTTTGGAGAAGTTGTTTTTTTTTTTGGATAGAGCAAAAAGAAAAAAACTTGCTAAAGCATTTTAGGTCTCCTGTGCTTTGTTTCCGTTCCTGTATTTGACTGAACAAACTGTATCAAACACTGCATGTGTGATTTTAGCCTACGGCTATGTACAGACACAGCAGGAATAGGCTAGCCGCTGTGAACTTGCCAGTGGCTTATCCACTGCTATCCTAAGCAGCAGAAGAGCTGATGTGATATATAGTTATTATATCCATGTCTTATGATTAAAAATACTGCATAAAATAACGCTGTGAGGTTCAAGACCGTAGCATTATTTATCCGGGTTTCACCCACATCCTTCAGCATCTATTGTAGTCATAGGCTGTGAACGCGTGACTAGGAAATTCTGCAGTGATTCTGACCAAGCAATTGAATGACCCAAAATCTGCTGAAATGACTAACATGATGTGGGTTCAAATGTAGAATTCTAAGGATGGACCATATAGATAAATACCTGGAAAACTCTTAATACCTGAAATACCTAAAATAACAGAAAAAAATCTAAATGTTAACCTACTTGAGCAGAGGTTCCCTTTATCCAGATCAGATACCCTGTCACAGCTTCATTCATGGTTTATACCAGTGATGGAGAACCTTTTAGGGACTGAGTGCCGAAACTATAAGCAAAGACCACATATTTGCCACAAAGTGCCAAATGGCAATTTAAAGTAACTAAAGTAACTTACAGGTTTGAGACATATTGGTGTCCTGAGGACACCAATACAGTAAAAAGATGGAGAAATTCCAATTATTATTGTAGTATCCCTCTAAGGTTCCCTTAACAGGCCCGGAGAAGGGTCTACAATGATAATCCAGCTCTGTCCTCACCTCCTTCACTTCTCCTGTACTTCAAGTTACTTAAAAATAACGCTGAACGTGGTGAACTTTGTGCTGGGTGATGGCCTGGGTGCCCACAGAGAGGGCTCAGAGTGCCACCTCTGGCACCCGTGCCATTGGTTTGCCATCACTGGTTTATACTATCCACAATATACATTTGTCTACAGTATCAGTGCCACTTTGGAAAAAAGGTCCCATAACAACTCTGCCCACTACCTGCTACATACTGGCCTAGACAACTCACATAATACCACCATGTAGTATCAAATGTAGTATCACACCCCTTAAAGGGAACCTGTCATCAGGATTTGTCATATTGTATTGTATTATCCTACAGGAACCTGTCTTTAGGTTCACATCTCAAAACATGATGGCATGTTCCCTTTATATTCTATGAACACCTTACTGTAAGACAAATCAATAAGCTCATGTGATACTTGGTAGTAAAATAAGGTACTCAGTGCATTTCACTGAGCTCCTTTTGTCAATAGAGATGATCCAATCATTAAATATTTGATTTGTAGAAGTCTTGTCAAATTTTTCAAATTCAAATTTGGGCAGTTTGAATTCATGAAGTCTGCAGCAATGTTGCTCCAATTCCCCTGGAAAGTGTTGTATAAACCCAATCTGGTTTCATTTAATTTTTATGAATTTCTTTAATTTTTCCCTTGCCCCTCCCCTATGTCTTAGCTCTGGGATGCCGTATACTGAAACTACGAACCCTGAATGGATTCCCTCATCTCTACTCCACTTATGTCTGTCAGTAGTTCCCTACTACTAATCACATGTTCTCTGCTGTCTCTATGCATCTCATATACACCAGCACCTCCCAGTTCCCTGTTCACACTGCGTAGCTACTGAGAATCATATTTATCCCACAATGAAGTCTTTTATTTACAGGTACCACTAGACGTGTGGTGTCCTTGATAAAGACACAATTTCTGGCGTATAGCCATGAATTATGATTATTTTTTCCCCCAAACATCACCTCCATATCAAGTGGGTGTGAATGGGTGAAGAGAGGTCCGTGTCAAGCCCTGGCAAGTTCCTGATGCCGGTTAGTCAGACAACCTGGTCCCTAGTCTTTGAATATCCAGCACAAATTGTGGGGTGGGGTTAACATCAAGTGGGGGCCAAGGCTTGATAAAGTCCCCCAATGTGTAGGAAATGCTGGGCAGTAAGTGAGAGTTACATATGAGGAAAGGGAGTGAAGTAGGAACGGATCTGTCTGCTGTGAGATGGGATGGACAGGGTTTGCGTGAGCTGCAGGAGTTGATGGAGGTATTTTTTGCAGGAGAGTGAGGGAGGTGAAAGTCTTAATATGAGACACATTTTAGTGCGAGAGGAACAGACGAGTTGTGCTGAGTGAAACCATCCATTCAGACTCCCTGGCACAAACAGTGGAACATTTTTAATATATTTAGGAAAATATTTTTAGGAAAAAAAGTTGGCAAAGGTGAACAAAGCTATAAAAGATACTTAAAAAATTACAAGATGGTTCCAACATAATATTGTAAGTTTTATTTCCCTAAATAATGCTATGATAATTAATGTCATGGGGTTCCAATCTTTCCATCTTTGCGCAGTTGCCGGGTGTATTTCCCCTCCGGCACTGTCTGTGATTCTAAAGCAATGAATGTATAGTACTATGTCTACTGTGTGCACTGCAATCCGTACTGAACACACACTCTCTAAAGTAAGCAGCCCCTTCTACTAAGACGGTGAGATGAGATTGCCAAGGGGTAGAACTTCTAATCATCTGTCAAATGTGGGTATTTATAGTACATAAAACTCAGACTACCCCTCCTTTATTCATCCACCAACTGTTTTCTATGACCCCCGTGCTCCATACACCTACTACATTCACTCTTTAATACAAATAGCCAGAAGCCATTTTACCCACAAAGCTACGGATCTGCAAAGTGATGAAGCAACGCAGCCATTACCCTTGTCATCCTGCTTCCATAGCCACAAGCCAACCAGAGCAACCGCACAAATGTCCCTGCCTGTCACTCTTCAGGTTTTCTCTCATGACATTCTTTATACTGTTCTCTTCATGCCTAAAATCCCATTGTTAGCACTATAATATGGAACAATCAGAGTGAGGGAATGAGGGGTTAGACTATGAGGATGAGGGGGTGACACATGATTTTACAGTCTATGAGGATGAGGGGGTGACACAAGGGCTTACAGTCTATGAGGATGAGGAGGTAACACAAGAGCTTACAGTCTATGAGGATGAGGGGGTGACACAAGAGCTTACAGTCTATGAAGATGAGGGGGTGACACATGATTTTACAGTCTATGAGGATGAGGGGGTGACACAAGAGCTTCAGGCGATGAGGATGGGGGGTGACACAAAGAAGTTAGTCTATGAGGGAGGGAGTGACCACAAGAGCTTACAGTCTATGAGAGGGAGGCAGAGCCAGTTATGAGGATGAGGGAGGACAACCAGATGCTTAACCGGCTATGCGGATGAGGGTGACACAAGCGCATTCACGTGCTATGAGTGCAGGAGGAGGTAACACACAGCTTACAGTATATGAGGATGAGGAGTGACACAAGAGCCTTACGTCTATGAGCTGAGGGTATGAACAAGAGCTTAAAGTCTATGAGGAGGAGAGGGGACACAAGAAGAGAAAGTATATGAGGATGAGGGGGTGACACAAGGGCTTACAGTCTATGAGGATGAGGGGGTGACACAAGAACTTTCAGTCTATGAGGGTGAGGGGTTGACACAAGAGCTTACAGTCTATGAGGATGAGGGGCAGACACAAGAGCCTACAGTCTATGAGGATGAGGGGGTGACACATGATTTTACAGTCTATGAGGATGAGGGGGTGACACAAGGGCTTACAGTTTATGAGGATGAGGAGGTAACACAAGAGCTTACAGTCTATGAGGATGAGGGGGTGACACAAGAGCTTACAGTCTATGAAGATGAGAGGGTGACACATGATTTTACAGTCTATGAGGATGAGGGGGTGACACAAGGGCTTACAGTCTATGAGGATGAGGGGGTGACACAAGAACTTTCAGTCTATGAGGGTGAGGGGTTGACACAAGAGCCTACAGTCTATGAGGATGAGGGGGTGACACATGATTTTACAGTCTATGAGGATGAGGGGGTGACACAAGGGCTTACAGTCTATGAGGATGAGGAGGTAACACAAGAGCTTACAGTCTATGAGGATGACTCTGTCATGGCCATGCTGTTGCCCATAATTTTGGCATAATGGTGCGATTAGGCAGCCTCAGAGGCATCCATGCATGCTGCCCCTGCTGTTTCCTGTCCATTTCCGTGGTGTTTCCATCCTTTTCTGAGGTTCCCAGGTGTTTGGCCAAGCTTCCCTGTGCAGAGCCTTGGTCCCCTTGAAAAATGCTCGAGTCTCCCATTGACTTCAATGGGGTTCGTTATTCGAGACGAGCACTCGAGCATCGGGAAAAGTTTGTCTCGAATAACGAGTACCCGAGCATTTTAGTGTTCGCTCATGTCTAGTCTAGATGCCTTTTTACACATAAATAACATTGATGGTTATGTTATATAGAATTGTTTCCCCTAAATCCCTTCCTCATCCAATCCCTTCCCTTCCTTGGTTGAACTTGATGGACAAGTGTCTTTTTTCAACCGTATAAACTATGAAACTATGAAACTGTGACAGGCAGGGCCAGTTTTAGACAAAGTGGGGCCCTGGGCAAATGAGGATGAGGGGGTGACACAAGAGCTTACAGTCTATGAAGATGAGAGGGTGACACATGATTTTACAGTCTATGAGGATGAGGGGGTGACACAAGGGCTTACAGTCTATGAGGATGAGGGGGTGACACAAGAACTTTCAGTCTATGAGGGTGAGGGGTTGACACAAGAGCTTACAGTCTATAAGGATGAGGGGCAGACACAAGAGCCTACAGTCTATGAGGATGAGGGGGTGACACATGATTTTACAGTCTATGAGGATGAGGGGGT